>CM024758.1:78056688-78108431 GCA_014218235.1 Colocasia esculenta
GATCCGAGCGACACCCGTCACAGAGTCGGTTCGCTGAATCACGTCGGGCAAGGCTGACGCATTCAAATCACATCGCGTGGCTCTGCCGCATTTCAAAACAGTGAACCAATAGTGCAAATGGGCTGGCATATCCGGCCCACACTACTCACCCTGTGCACACAAATCACACAAACAGCCCATTGACCAACTCTTCGTCAAGAGCACCACACATGATCCAATAAAGCCGGATCCAAATGACCGTACTGTTACACATTCACTTACACTAGGTTTCACATGGTTTTCACATAGTTTTCACTTTTCATGATCACGATCACATATCACATCACTTGCACATACCTCGTGCCACGTTCACATATCACTTTACACATTATGCACATATTCACTTTTACACATTGCCAAGACACAGCCCAAACCGCCACTAGAAAGATCACACATTCACATACACATACTTAATCGCCAGGTAAAACGATCAAGTCTTGGTTACTGCACAGAACCGGGGGAAGCCCTCCCCACCATTACTAGTGGAACTTGTCCACCTCCAGGATTTCACACGACCCGTTGCCCCGGGTATCACATAACACAATTGAGCATTCCCGTAGGGACACTACTACAGTACGACTCCATGCAATCTATGGTGGTAGTGTCTCATTGGCACAACTTTTATCTTTTCACATTAACACATATTTCACACACACATGTCACATAATCTCTCTCTTTCCATGCACATGCACACACATATAACATGAAACATATATTAATCACTTCTGGATGCTCAATTTAATAAAGAACAGTAATTAACCGAACTTAATCATGGTCTTAATCACGTTTTTAAACATACTTGAGACTTATTATTAAAACATGGTACAGAAAAATTTAGAAATTCATAACTAATTGCACAATGGTCAGAACATACTCAAACTTTAACCACGGGGTAGATATACTTGAAAAAACATATCAGAAATGTTTCATAATTTTCGGAGTAGTATAACTATTTTTAATATTTAACAAAGATTTCATGTAACTTAACAAGATAATTTAATTAAACATGGTGGACAGTAAACCATAAACTCTAACAGTCCTAAAACATGCATACAGTAGTCCTGAGTTCATGGAAAATTCAAGAGATGATTACTATCATCGTACATATTTATTCTGAATTTAAATCTAACATAACATGCTTATTCATTTATAACAGAAATTCTATAAATAACAAATATGATCATAAAATTATTAGGATTTCATGGTTTGATCTACTAAACATATTTGACAATATAGAATTTTATAAACATATGCATACATTCAAAAATCCTCGAAAGATTACATCATATGTGTTGAAAACATAGTTTGGAAAATTCGGAAGAACTTGACATCAAGGGACTTGCCGTCAGGATGGTTAACAACAGGATCGACTGCCATCAACCCAGGAACTTGATGGCATGGTTTTTGCCGTCAACCTCCATTTGTAGAAGGTGTTGACCGAACAAAGAAAAAGAAGATTTGGGAGGTCCAGGGCATGAATTAAAATTTCATAAAAATTGTAAAACCCTAAGGGGCAAGTCCACGGAGAGAAACCCTAAGTTACTTGCCTCTAGAAAATTCTTCAACAAGAGAATTTAGCTAATGAAGCCTCTTTAGCCACCCAAAGAGGTGTTCTTCTAACATGATCAAATCATCTATCTTGAGACGATCTGGCCACGATCATCTGGTCCAGAGCCTTCCTCAAGTTGTTGAACCTTGTTTTCACAGCATCATTTTCGAACAAACAGCAACTCAGCGATCTGCCCTCTCAAAACCCCTCTTTTCTCTCCCCGAAACCCAAATAACCCAAGGTGAACAAAATCCTCTCTTTGGAGAGATGACCCAGCTATATAGGTAATAGGAGTCGTAGTCAAGCTAGGAGTGAAGAGACCTGACCGTTGGGACGTTTCCTGATCTGTCTTCTGGAGAAATCGGGACAGTTTCAGATCTGGAATCATAACCGCATTTGGAAAAGAAAACGGCCACATTACTGTAGTAACCAGAAATGAACATCAATTGATGTTGACGTTTAGATCTTTTAGCCAGGCAGTAAATGGCACAAAGCTTGCCGTCTACTCACACTTAACGTCAAGGATGTTGACGTTAAGAAGAATTTCGGCAAAAAATTAAAAAGCAATAACAGTCACAAATACACAGAAACCTGGGGCCTTACAACCAAGTAGATCTTGCATGTGCCCCAATAATGTGTGATAACACTAGTGCAATAAATTTGGCAAAAAATCCAATTCAGTACTCCAGGACTAAGCACATTGAAATTAGACACCATTTTTTAAGAGATGAAGTTGGCAAGAATTCACTTGAATTGCATTTCATTGAAACATCAAAGCAAATTGTTGACATTTTCACAAAACCACTTTGTAATAAAAGATTTTCATCCTTAAGAAGAGAACTTGGTCTTTGCATGATTGAATGACTGATAACTATTTAGTCAATTGATTGCAAGTGCCTATGTGATTGAATCTATGATATATTGCATGAAATTGCTCTTTTATTGTTCATTGCACATAAATTGTTGCTGCACATTGTAAGGGGGAGATTTCCCTTCATATGCTTAAGTATCATGAACCCATCATTGGAGGAATAATAGTGTTTGCAAAAAGGGTCTAATTGATTCATTTGCTGTCAAAAGCGCTAAACAAGTTGAGTAAGATGAGGTATCATAGAGATTGTTATCTGAGGTGGTAGAAAATTCTATGAAATGGTCTGAATGAGGTCGACACTGATGGTGAGTATGTCGACATAATCTCTGGCGCACCTGGATGTCAATCAATTCCTGACCCTTGGTTACTCTCCTTCATTCCTTAATAGATTCACTCATTGAGGGGGAGCTTTTATGTCACGTCCCGAGAGTTACGCAGTGGATATTTAATAATGCGGAATAATTCGAGTCGATATCCCGAGACGTGAATAGTTATCAAATAAGCCTCTAGCTAGCACGCACTAAATGTATAACAACATACATCATCATAGGGCCCAAATATTCAACTCAACTAATCTTGTATTCAGATCTCAACTCATTGTATTCCAAATGGAAACTATTACAGGACTAAGACTCAATAAAAAGGAAAAGTACAAGTATTCCTCACTCCTACTACATGAATCTAACACTCAAAGCAAACTACTATAACTAGACTCATAGTTGGGACGCTCATCACTCGGACGAATTCCCATCCTCGACTTGCTCCTCCTCTTGAACTTCGTAGTCACCTAGATTGGGTAAAAGTAGGGGATGAGCAAACTAGTCCAGTAGGATTTATATCTCAATGTGCGGCAATGATATAAGTGATTAACAGTTTAGAACTAGGTAAGCACGGTGAATATCATGATGCATGTACGAAAAAAACTCATTAAAACATGATACATGAAACAAGCTAGATAGAGAGATCATGATAGAACGAGATCTAGGATGATATAATGAGATAGAACTAGCAATAGATCACTTTGTACAAGCACGCAAGATTTCACTTGATGTCAAGAACGCAAGATATCACTAATTGCATTAAATGCAGGATGGCCATATCACGCAAGCAAGCAAGCACGCACGAGCACGATAATGTAACACTAATCAGGCACGTAGACACTAATGTACACCAAGAAAAGATCCATCAAGAATGTACACCAGGACACATGTATGTGGTTATTGTATCTATCATTCAACACGACACGCACGACTCCTAGCGCAGATGCAACGCCAGTAATCATTATACCCATGGTTAACAGTATATTTATGACTCTCCGTCATTGGGGCTAGACTGGAGTCCTTGGACACTCGCCGTGCCCGGTCAGCATCTCACTTAAATTTTAAATGTAGATAGCCACAGTCATTAATAATGGCCAATGAGAGTTTCAATAAGTAAGCATGTGTAATGTCATGTTCATGATGATGATAAGATCAAGTAATAAGCAATTGAACATGATTTCATGATAACAAGGGTCAAGAGATAAATTGGCAAAGTAACGGTACGATTTATACTTTAGTTCAATATTTACATTAACGGCTTTAGTCTAGATTGAAATTCACACTCACGAGCACAAGACGAGAGAGGAAGTGCACACTATCTCCAGGGAACTTGAATGGTACAACCAACTCGTCAGCCATGTGGGAATCCATGGTCAGAGGAGATTTACGGAGGTCTTAGAGAAAATGTCGCTAGTCTTATCGATTCGGAATGACCGATAGAGAGCTTCCAAATCCCCAAGAAAAGGCTGCCTAGAAGTGCAAGTTGTAGTGATGTACGCGTGTCAATTCACAACCATCGGTTTTAAATTCGCGGAAAGCACTTAACAAGATGACATGCAATGAACAATGCATTTAACTACACATGGGTTTGCAAGATTTAAAATAACTATTATCATTTAAACATGGTAGAACTGTAGGAGGAGTAAATCACAAGTTTCATGAATGATCACGTCATTAAGAAAGCAATTAGAATAATGTTTGTATAATTAAAGTTTTTTAAATGGGTTAAACACTTTTAAGCCATTAAATAAACATCATGTAAGATCAGACCCAAGACATGCGAATTACACACTAAATATCATGTTAAACAGGCCTCGGGTAAGCATGTAAATATGAAAACAAATAAGTGGGGTTTCATGCAAAATTCTGAGATCGCGACGCCCCCAGTAAGGGTCGCGACGGGATCAGGACAGAACGCGACAAGGAATGTACAGAACACGACGGGTCAGTCAGAACAGGCAGAGAGATAGCGACGACGGCGCTCATCGCATTCAGAACGTGACGGGTGTGTGCTATCGCGACAAGACCTCAGAATGCGGCCTATCGGGCGTCGCATTCACAGGGTCTGCGCCTGAATCTGACAGAGAAAAGACATGTTCTTGGCTTGCGGTCCAGGACTGCCTTATATTGACACATGGTGCTTCGAAAATAGAGAACAAATTGTACTGTGCATGAAAAATCACGAAACTAGTTTTAAACCAACCTAGACATGCAAGGGTGCTTCCAGTAAATCGGAATTAGAAAACAATGATGGTTTCGATAGGGTTTAATCAAGTCAATCATGAGGTATAGAAGGTATGAACAGTTAAATGCAAGATTTACTTTGCAAGGTATGATGCCCGAATAATTAGGGCTTTTGGACAAAAGTCTCATCATGGAAGTTGTAGGGAACGTGGAATAGATGCAAACTGTGATTTTTAAACAATTTTAACGACCTAGAGATGCACGATAATCAACACGAATGTAAAACATCTCAGATATGCGCGACTTTGGCAAAACGCCTAACTCAACATGTACTCATTGGAATTCGATGAAACCAGTGGGAAACGGAAGTTAACTGATGCTCTACACATTGGTATAGGATATGTTAACTTGATGACAATGACAAAGACATGAAAGAAACATGATGTTGATAAAATGCTTTTATTGATCAACTATGCTTTCATTATATCTCACTTAGAATGTCTCAATGTAGGTGTGAATGCATACAAGTCAAGCAACAAGAACCAAGTGAAAAAGAACAAGAAATACACTTCAAGTCATTACCTGTCAACTACAGGAATGTTTGTCGATAGATGAACAATCCAGAACACACAAGCTACTAAAAGCTCATTTGGAGCAGTAGCTGTCGACAGATGTCATGTACATGTCGACAGATACAAATCGCCTGTCGACAGCCAGCAATCTGCTTGTCGACAGATGAAGCCTTCCAGCAACACCATGGTTCTGGAAACCAAAGTTTGCAGTAGCTGTCGACAGCTATGAAGTGCCTGTCGATAGACGAAGAGAAACTCAGATCTGATGTTCAGGATATGATCTATTGGGGTGTTCCCTTCAAGCACGACTATCCATACTTGGACACCATATATAGATCATATGGAGCTAATTTCGCAGCAATAAGACACCATACCCAAAACCTAAGCAAAACCCAAGAGAAAGTTTCTCTCTGCTGCTCTTTTTCAACCCTCCGTCCAGTTCGTGGAAGATCCATCTCGCGAGCGGAGTTGAAGCCAGTTCGTCCTTGATTCAAATTCTCTTCATCACGTGGTCATCAACGATGTGAAGTTTGAAGTCTTCTGGACGAACTCACTGAAGAGTTCTTATAATAGATTTGATCCTCAACTCAGAACTCTTCTTGAGCATGCTTTAGTCTATCATATTCTATTCTAAATCATGAGCATTACATCATACACATGTACATATTCATACACCTAACAGGTAGCATGATTCGTCCACACATTCTTTTCAGTCTATAGATATCTCTATCACTAAAGCATAAAATCGAGCATAAGGGAAAAGAACAAGCTAGTATGATGACTACTTTCTTTTCACATGCACTTTTGTATCTAATTGAACAATTTACTTGCTGTTTTAACATAATAAAATCACATGCACATAGCTTCACATTTTTTTTATAGCATGAATTGAAGGTTAAACATGGTAAACCATTTAGCAACAATAAGTACTTAAGTATGAAACTTTATACTAATTGAGCATTTCAACTAGCATGGAATCCAATTATTATTCATGCATTTACCATGTTCATAATCACACTTTACTTGTTGTTCTTACATACATTACATTCAATTAAATGGATCTATAATTATTCACATATTATCTTATCCTTTCAACAAGTCTACATGTTCATATTTTGGCGTTGCATAAATAACATAGTTGTCTAAGTTTACTCACATACACCATTACATGACGAATTGTAATCTACATGATATGATACTAAGCATGGCAATTCAATTGAGATATTAACATATGGAAAACATAAACGTAGCATGCTAATAAACTAGTTCTCACATGCAAGCACATTCTCATTTGCATTAACTCTTCCTCACATCTTCTTTCACATAATTATCATATCTTTTACTCTTGTTTTCGCATATCACATATCATATCATTTGCACTCACCATGTGCCTCATTCACATATCATTTCACACTTTATTCATATTTCATTGCTTAAACAAATTGCCATGACACATAGTCCTAACTACCAGTAGAGGACACTAACAATATCTCATTCTCATAACTCATCGCATCTCATAACGCATAACACATAACACAACTATAATCACATACCCACCACCTAGGCAATACAGTGGTGAATCTTGATAACTGCGCAGCGGGAGAAGCCCTCTCCACCCTATCCAGTGGTACTTGTCCACCTCCGGATTCTCCTAATGCCTTTAGGATGAACTTTTCACACATAGAGCTTTCCATAGGGACTTTCTATGTACAGCTCTCGAGGCCCCTAGGGTAGCCGTGTCATTTGGCCCAATTATTACACATTACATTCACTTTATCACATTTTCACACATTATTCACATGTTTTACTTATTCTGTTGAATCATTTTATATGTTTCATCCATAATTTCCACATGCCTCAGTTAACCCTAACATGATACTACTGTTAACAGAAATCAAACATTCAGTACCTTACACTAATTTAGGTAGTTATCTAATTAACATGAAAATTTAACCACAGACTAATTTCAGGGTTATGATCACACATGCAAATTTTCATATTTTTCTGAATCATATACATTTACAGAAATCAAACATTCAATCTCATGCCATTTATAATTCAATTTATCAAGGAACATAACATGAATGTTCGAATTTACTGTTCACAGGTCTATACCTATCATTCATAATGTCACATAAATTTTCCCCGAAATTTTTGCACAACATGCAATTTTTCGGAGTTTTAAACAATCTAGGCATGTCTCTATTTTCTAATACAAAAATTATAACCAGTTTCATACTCATGGGAAAATTCCCAAATTTTGGGACATGGACTGACAGCATTTACCTCATCTGGAAATTTTATGGAAGTTATTTATGCAACTCTAATGACCACTTTCTAATTCAGCTTATAGAAAATGCTCTAATTTTATATCTAGTAATCTCTCCCAATTCAACTCTAATGACCTCTTTCTAATTCAGCTTATTTAAGCAACGAATTTCCATGCATTTTCTTGCTTTATTTGATTTTTGGGCCAAATGATGTCCATTGGCCCAATTATGATATTGGGTCATTAGTATATAATGTTAGAAGTCTCTCCAACATTTTTATTTAATTTATGGTTTCGTCGTATTTCCGTGTTAACGGTTTTCCGACTTGTTTCCTAATTGGATTATCGGTCACCTTAACTCTTAAACCTAGCCCCAATGATTTTATTGACCCAAATTCTTGATGGGTCATTAGAGGATATTATTTGAAGTCCATATATGATTTTATTTAATTTCTGACTCATCCAAGTAGTGCGATAACGATTTTACGACTTATTTATGAATTACGATAATAAGTCGCAAACCACTTTAAACTTGGCTAATCTGATTTTTCTTGGCACAAATTTCTTTGTGGAACATTTAGGATAATGTGTGGGGTTGATTTCTAATTTTTACGGAATTTTCTGATGTGTTTTAGCACATACGATAATGATACGTATGTTTTAAATACTCCGATATTATGAAAATTATTTATTTTATTTATTTGAGTTTTATATAATTAAAATTTCCAGGATGCTACATTTGTATCTCTGATGAATCTTGACATAGGGCAATTTTTTAGGGGGAGTTAAAGCTTTATTCTCTAATCTTCATTAACCCTGAAAGTAAAAGAATGGTTTGTAAATTATACACTACTAAGTTTGACATTGAAATTTCTAAAAAATACCTAAAAGAGGCTAAATAATAGTTTTAAAACATTTAAAAAGAAAAACTATTTCTCACTCTTTCCTGAATTCATGAGTATTAGGTCTCTCTTGTAGAAAAATAAAAACCATCAAATAAGTATTGTCTTAAACATTCGTTGAGTTGAAGTTGGCCAAAGATTAACAACTAGTGAAAATTCTTTGGTAGAACAATGACTAGTCTCTGAGAAACTACATATCCTGATGAAAATAGAAGAAACTAATGCATGTCATGAAGAGCTAGTTAATTCTGTTCATTGAAGGGTTGATAAAAAATTATAATTTTTGTGCTTACTGAGTAACTGGGGATTCCAGCATCTAACCAACGTGTATACTCACATGAAAAGATGCACACAACCCTTGTGACAAGATGATTACCTCACTTGAGTAATCAAGAGCTCTGTGTGTAAAAAACATGAGCTCTTGCATAAAAAAAAAATGGTATATCTGAATGTTCTTAAAAAAATGTCTTGTAGAAGAATAATGTTCTCAATTGAAAATTAATGCCTATGAAACATTCTCAAGATAGTTTAATCACAATACTTCTTGAAAATTTTCTTCTTTCTAGAGCTCCTTTATGCAACTGATGAATAAGATTTAAGGAGAATGCAATTTTATCTTGAAGAAGTGTTTAATTCTGTTAACTATGCCTCTGGGCCCTCAAAATTTTTAATGGTTAACTAAAGCTTAAACTCACCAGTTTTCCAAAAAATGATATAAACTAAAGAGCAACTTTTAACTTAACAAGTTTCTAAATAATAAGTCTCAAAAAGGATTTTTGTATATAATGGAAAGAGAGAACTCTACTTCTTCAAATCCTGAAAAACCTAATAAGGTCATATTCTCATGGTTAAATGCTCTACTCTTAATCCTCTGGAATGTTAATAATTATTCTTAATTGGGTCGACACACTTGGTCTCTATGTCGACACAACTGTTGATCTTCTTCTACAGAATCAGTTAAACTCAACTGTTTCGCAAGGCCATTGCACCTTCTAGGGTAGGTCGATGCGTGACTATTCCAATTCCCCAATAGTCTCAACACACATTCTTGTTCGCGATCATTTCTCTACAGGTTTCACTCTCTTTCTCTCTCGCCCTTGCTTCCGGCAAACTCCCATTCTCTTCAAGCAAGGAGCTCCTTCTCTCATCATCATCATGGTGCCCAAGCTTCTTCTCGAGGGGGTGGCAAAAAAAAAGGATGCAGATCCCGCATCCACTGAGCGAAGGACCAATGTTCTGAATGATAGTGGACAGGTGCCGTACCAGAAGAGAAGGACTATGGCTCCTACCTTGTCTAGCCACAGATTCACACATCCACGAACCACAAAGGAGAAGACTCTGTCAAAGGGTAAGAATAAGAGTGAATTTGTTGATCTAGGCAGTTCAATGAAGAAGAAGATCAATCATCTAATGAAGAGCACACGGAGGGAGCAAACCCTAAAGCTAAGGGCTCCACTCAGCCATCTGAGAGTAAAGGTTCCTTCAATCAAGAAGAAGGAACTCTGAGAAATCAGGAAACAATAATTCTGATGATCAAGGTGTTTCTGCAAATCAAAACCCAGACTTAATGATATAGGGTTAGAGAATGATAACGATGAAGCAGAGAAAGATAATTCTGACAGGGCAGATGACAGTATTGCTGATACCGATAGCATTGAACAAGCTTTAGAATAAAACGAGACAGAAAATGAAGGTACAGAAAGCAGTAAGGAACCAGACGAAATCACCAGAACAAATGAGAATAGATAGATTCTGAAACCCAGAGCTGTGGACATTCAAGATGAAGTTATGAAAATTGCTTTTCCAAAAACTTTTTGAAATATTTTATTTTCAAGGCTGGACTAATTTTATCAGTGACCATAGAGTCTATTACCCAACCCTAGTCTAGAAATTCTACAAAAACCTGATTCATAAGAGACAAGTTTTGGAAACCTCTGTCCAAGGAATCCCCATCAAACTGTCAACAACTTTTGTGGGAGAAGCATTGGGTATTCCAAATGATGGACAAGATGCGTATGTGTACAATTGTCGCCTGCATGAAGCATACTCTTTAATGACTGGACTTGACCATGATAAGAAGAATGCAGTACAAACTAAGGTCTCTTGCTTCAATGCAAACAAATTCCCTCCTTTGAATCGGCTACTACATCATATATGCACAACAATCTTGACACCCCAAGGAGGAGGCAGAAGTAGAGTCACAAGAGTTCAACAATTCCTACTCTACTGTCTACTTAAAAAGGAAAAGGCAAAATTTAGCTGAAGTGTTTGTCAAATCCTTCATGAGACCACCAGAATAGAGCTTAGAAGAAGCCTACCTATGCAGCTGATAACTTGCATTTTCCTCAAAGCCAAGATTCCTCTTGATAATGCAAAGTCCAAATCGATACCAAAATACAACATTTATGCTTGGCAAAATCATTAAGTTCATGAAATTCAAATGGAAGGAGACAAGTTAGTGAGAGGACCAGCTCCCTCTCAAGCAACTCTGCTAGAAGAATTGCATGTGGAACAACCACATGTAGAGCAGCAAGGAGAAGACAATGGAGAACAAGTACCAAAATGCCATAGGGGCAGCGTTCACCAACACCAGTCTATGCCCCTGCACCCTATAGTCCAATTCCTCAATTTGATGATCTGAATGTGGGAGCATCTCACGGAAGAACAGAAGATTTCCATCAAGAAGAAACACCTACTGCTCAACATTTCAACCATCCAACCCTTCAACTGAGTTTGTCATTCCCTCATAGTTACTGCATATACTACAGAATCAATTTGCTAGAGTCATGATTCTGTTGTCCAACTGACTACTAAAGTTGAAGAGCAATCAGTTAAATTTGAGGAAAGAATGGAGGCCATTGAGAAATGTCTAAGTGAAAATATTGAGAAACAAATGCAAACTGCTGGTTTTGCAACTGTCAGATCAACAAGCTTATCGAGAAAATCGGTGAAGTGTTCAATCATACTGCATGTACTCAAGCACAGATCTTTGAAAAATTGCAAATAGTTGAAGATGTTGTCTCAAGGTTGAGACAATTGAATGATATTCCAGCAATAAAGCTGTCATATTCACAAATGGGTGCAAGTTTGAATATGCTAAGAGACTATCATATGCAATGGCTGGACATCTCCAAGCAATGAAGAAAGGTTTTGACCAAGTCTGGAAGCTTCACGGTGATACAGAGATAGCTGAGAGCACTTATGCCACTTCCTCTACAACAGCACCACCAATGCCTCATGGACTGGATCAGGTGTCTATTCATGTGAATGACTGTTTGAAGGAAATGTCAAACATCCTGGATATAAGACTTAATAATGTTAGATTTCTTTGAGAGATAACTATGATGACTTGGAAGTCAAACTTGCTAGAATTGAGCAAAGGCTAATTGTACACACAACCCAACTTACAGCACCACCTCAGAATTAACTTGTTTTGATAATGTCAAAGGGGGAGACATCCTAATAGAAATCATCCTTTGTCTTTGCTCTTTACTTTTGACTGCATTGTATGGTTGTCATCCATGCATTTTCTTGTACAAAATCTTATATAAAATGAAATGCACTTTGAACTCCCATCGTGTGTCTACTGCTCGTGTAATGACAAATTGCGATGAATTTGAGTTACAGTCAAAGTATCTATGAATCATAGTTGCCATCATCAAAAAGGGGAAGATTGTTATGTCCCTTGTTTTAATGATGTCATAGACCATGTCTAACTATGATATATATTTTTACATGAATACTTAAGTATGCCCTAACACACTTATACTCATGACAGGCATCATCACAAAGTCAAAGGTCACATGTGTGTCGACACAGTATACTTAAGAGGTCGACATATATAGCTCAGCCAGTGAACCATATTTGTGCAATAAACAATTTGTGTCGACACAAGTTGAAGCCAGGTCGACACAAGTGGATTTCCCGTAAGAGCAAAATGGAAAAGAACACAGGTTGTCGACACAAGTTGAAGATTAGCTCGACACAAGTGGATTCTAGTAAGCACTAGATGATAAGGGCACAAGAGGTCGACACATGCTGATGATGAGGTCGACTTATTTCTCAAGAGGTCGACACAAGACAATAATCAGGTCAACACAAAGAGTATGTCTAGTGAGCTCATTCAGAAACCAATGAAGAAGGTCGACACAAGAATCATGAGGTCGACACAGCTGAAGAACTCAGATGGGATCTAACTAACGGCATTATGGATCGACGTAGTGCACAAGGTGTGTCGACACACTATACAATCCTTCTTCCAGTGATAAAATGGAAATGCCAACGTGTTCAATTTGATCACATGAACCGAGGCCCAATCATTGGGATTACTTGACACACTCTACGAGGTTCTGGAAGATAACCTTTTGGGCGGCAAAAAAATTCCCTAATGAACTGGGGATTCTGATGGGGTCCATCTGAGCATTCCGCATTACTAATCAAAATGGTGAAGGGTGTCCATTTAAAAAATACACACAAAAAGATAGAAAAGACGTGAAGCAGAGATATTGAGCTATGAAGAAGAGGTCCTCGAATAGGACTCCCTGCAGGAGAAGAAGCAGTTGCATCGATGCCACATCTTGTTAAAGTCTCGTTGTTGACTAAATAATATAGAGCATCGAAAATCCAAGTTGATTTGAGGCATACAACCTTTAGGCTGTTACCAAATGCGAAGTGCGATGAATTCAAGTCTAAAGCAGAAGCAACTTGAGTTTTAAGTGAAGAATTGAATAGATCTCGAGAGAACTCCAATCTTCAGCAAGAGTGTTTGATGATATATCTCTCTCTCTTATCGATTTTACTTGTGCAATATTTTCTTCTTCCTTCATACTATAAATTGTTCTATTGTTTGCTCCGTATGGAGTAAGGAGAACAAATCCTACATTTCTAAGGTGAGGATTGTGAGATCATTACGATCTTGAAGCTGTGAATTAGCAATAATGCTGTGTGATAGCAGTGTTCAAGTTGTGTATCAACGATCGTATGAAGTTGTGAATCAGCTGTTGTGTGTGAGTCTCACACATTTGGGTTGTTGAGTGAAGCCTCACTAGTTTGTACTGAGGGGTGGATGTAGGTCTCCATCTTGGAGCCGAACCGCCTTAAAATCTTTGTGTCATTCAGGGTTGCTGTGATTTCCTAACTTTTTAATTTAAGCAATTGTTTTTCAAATCACTAAAATTTTAGGGAGAAATCTATTCACCCCCTCTAGATTACTATTTACTCAACAACATACAAATGGTGTCAAATAGATCAACCGACAAGGAGATGGGGTGAAGATTTGACAAGCAACAATTTAGAGGGAACTAGTCAGATCTAAGCTTCAAAGGGGGAGATAATTCCTCATTGTTTAAACCACTCCCTCTCAAAAATGGTAAGAAGTCTCTACACAAACTGCGGTATGGCAAGAAGTATTAAACATTCTTTTTATGAATGCACAATTTATGTGTGAAATGTTGAGCAATAAAACAAAACTATTGATTTAAATGTTTATTAAGAACTACACAATTTAATATACACCCATTTGTTACGGCGAAGAAATATCAAAACTTCTTTCTTGTGATCTATACACAAGTCACAAACACCCCTATTTTACGATGAAAAAATGTTAAAAATATTTTTGGATGATATTTACACCTGTCGCAAATACTTACCATAAGTAAAATATTAAATATTGTGAAAAAATATTTATCGGTTATTTTCGACAGTTGCCAATCAACCGCCGAAAAGGATTATTGCGACCATCATATTTGTCGCAATCATATATCTTAAACAATATTAAATATATTTTCAAGAGACAAATCTCTCAAGCTCATGCTCAAATCTTACTCTCTTATAATGTCAAAACCACTGTGAAGCTCAAGGATCCCATTTTGGTGCGATGGAGTCCGCCTCTAACACATTACAATCTCAACGTGGATGGGGCTTCTAGAGGCAGTCCTGGCCCTTGTGGGGAGGAGGAGTTATTAGAGATGACAAGGGGAATTTTAGAATGGCCTTTGCGGTTTTTTATGGCGCAAGAAATAGTATTATTGCTGAAACCAGGGCCCTTCATGATGGGTTGTTTTTGGCTAAGGAGAATAATGTTCACTTGTCTGCTGTCTTCACTGACTCTACAGTCTTGGCAGTCTCCATCCAGAGCAAGACTATTCCTTCCTAGTTTGTCTTACCATGGTGGCGTAACATGATGAAGCTGCTTGAAAATTCTAACTGTCAAGTGTCATATTTTCAGAGAAGGAAATCAAGTTGCTGATTCTCTTGCTTGTCACGCTTGTCTTTCCCAGATTAATAGAGTGTTCTGTCATGATTCTGATCTACCTTCTATCACTAGAGGCGCTATTGTTTTGGATAAGGTGGGCTTGCCCAATTTTAGGAAAGGATCCTAATTTTATTTATAGGTTTTCAGGTTGGGGTTGGTCTTATTTTTCTTTATCAGTTGTATGGGTTGCTGGTAGGGGTATGCCCTGGTGGTCTTGTACTCATGTTCTCATCTCATTATATATATATATATTAGGCATAGCTGTTCGCACCAGGGGAGTGATAACACTATTTCTCTCTGGGGAGTAGTGCACTTAGCTAGTTCGCTGACTCTATGACCTCCTTTATTAAAAAAAAACAATATTAAATATATAATTTTCAAAAAGGGGGAGATTGTCGAACCACTCTCATATATTTATCCCTTCGTTTTGGTGATAAAAAAACTCATGAATATAAAAAATATATTTAATAATTTTTTCACTCTTCAATATTATTAATATATTTAATAATTATTTTAAATATATTTTATATGATAATTTCTATTGTTGTAAAAAGAAATGCACTAAAAGTCCATATCGATTACAATTCAATGTGTACCGATTGGAGACAAAAGTGCTACATTGATTGTTGAAGAGTTTCTATCGATTGGAGAAGAAGTCTCCATTGATTGGAGAGCAAGTGTCCTTCCGATTGAAGAGCAAAATGTTCTTCCGATTGTTGAACAAAGTTTCTATCGATTGAAGGACAAATTTATATCGATTGGTTTGTAATCGTTTCGATTGGTGTTTAAATTTTTCCGATTGTTGAACAACATACCGATTAGTTCAATTTCCCTCCGATTGGTAAACGAACATTTATTTCTCATTCCAATTGGTGTTATTATCATTCCAATTATTGAAGATTTACTTTATAGTGTTCTGATTACTATTATTTTGCTTCGATTAGTGAACACTTTAAGTTATTTTGTTCTGATTAATGAACAATTAAGTCAAATACATCGATAAGTATCTTTAATTTGAAAACTGACATGTTGCATCTTGGCAGGTAATGAAATTTCAAATGTACTGCATATCTTTAACTTATTATTTCTCTAACTGAAGCTACATGTTTGCTATCTCAAAGGTCTCCTTCTTCCCTACTAAGACAGAAAAGCAACTACCTACGTAGGATTTCAATTGAAAATGTGAACAATTTAAGTCAAATACATCGATAGGTTATCTTTAATTTGAAAACTGACATGTAGCATCTTGGCAGGTAATGAAATTTCAAATGTACTGCATATCTTTAACTTATTATTTCTGTCACGCCCCGATATTTAGCAGCGGAATAAATACCGGGGGACGTGAACGATACAAACCGGCGTATCACAGTTGAATAGTGCAGAGTCACAATCGAATATAATAACACATTCAAGACTATAATATGATCACCATTAGTATACTTTATTTCATTTCATTCAACTAGATACAACCTCACATAAGAAGAATTAACCAAAGGGTCCATCATCAAATAAACTTCCAAAAAAGTTTCACTATTACATAGACCACTCAAATTTCTATTTCTAAACTGTCATCTATTCTAGGACGGGTGCTCGTCACTCTTGCCCAGTCCCATCCGACTCCACGGGTTCTTCATCACTACCTGAAAAAGGGCAAGATGATAGGGGTGAGCGAACTAGCTCAGTAGGATTATATCTCAATCACGTGCGGCACTAGTATACATGATTAACATTTTATATAGGCAGATATGCTTATGAGTATGCTGACAATGCATGCTTTTCTAACAAGTTGAATAGCAAAGTAGAACGGATATCATATCAGATCAATTGTCGAGTTCCATATACAATGGACAGATAATTCAAGATTAAAATCATGTCAGAAGAGATTGGCCATATTCAAGCAGAGTTCATGTGTTCACAAGAACAAACTTATCATATCATGTCAAGTCAAACTTATCAAGTCAAACAGGAGGCACAATTCACAATCTTGCATGTCAGGTGTGCTATGCCAAGCACCAAGAGTCCATACTCCCTCGGTTAACAAGTACGTTGGGGCGCTCTTCCCCAGGACCAGACAGGGCCCTATTGCACAGGCATTGTATCAAGTTTTGGACCAGAGTCCCACGATGTGCCGAACAAACATATTCATATTATGGCCACAGAGTTTCAATGACAAGCTCATAGTAAAAAGAACATGATCACTCATAGAGTCAAGGAATGACAAACAGCTCAAAAGAACAAGGCAGGATAACGTCGTATCTTATATTTCATAATTCATTAATGTCTTGACATGAGGGTGTTTCTAAAGACAGATCATATGTAGAACATGTACTTTCCTAACATGTATGCATATGACAAATAATCAATTGAACACCGGAAAACATGAAACCATGAAACTCATATGCAAATCACCATTAACATGTCCATACTAATCATGTATTCATCCCCACATTCATAACATATTCTTATCTTATCAATTGACAATAAGCAAGATCACAAGTTAATCCAATGATCATAAGAACAATCAAAATTACACATTAGAATCATATTCATGTCATTACCATTTCCTTCAATGGTTTGATTAATTTTAAGTCCATGCATACTATAAACATCATGTACATGCTTGAAGTCATCATGAAATGATTAGACCCAAATTATACAAAAATCTTGTAAGGGTAGTGTCGACACTAGATCAGGTGGTGTCGACACCATGCTCCAAACCCAAGACAAAATCAGGCAAAACTGGTCAGGTAGTGTCGACACTAGTTCAGGTAGTGTCGACACTAGAGACAGATTCCAGAACCCATCTGGAAAACATGGGATAGTGTGTCGACACTAGATAGGGTAGTGTCGACACTAGATCAGTTTCCCAGAACTCCCTGGGTAAAAACTGGGACAGTGTGTCGACACTAGATGAGGCAGTGTCGACACTAGATGGCCTTCCCAGAACACTTTCTGGGCTGTTTGGGACAGGGTGTCCACACTAGTCCAAGTAGTGTCGACACTAGAGGGCTTCCCGAACACTCTCTGGGCTGCCTTGGGACAGTGTGTCGACACTAGTCCAAGTAGTGTCGACGCTAGAGTCCTTCCAGAACAAAACTTAAGGGTCATGTGAGACCCGAAAACACATGCCATGCAGCGATTCACTTCAAACTCTTATAACTCTCTAACGATTGACATTTGGACAAAACGTCCTACATGAAAGATGAAGAAAACAACTAGTAGAAGAATTTTGATGTTGAGGGTTTGATCGAATTCAGTCTTGAATCTCGAGAAAACATGTGAAGAACAAAAATCAAGTAAAACCCGAAATCACAGTTTAAACAGAGACTCTCTTATCATGCTCCTAACTCTCTAACGGAAAACCTTTGGACAAAACGTCCAACATAGAAGATGATCGTGACTTCAAATAAAAGAACTTTCATGAAGAAAGTTTAGTCAAATTTGGTCTTGAATCGTGTGCACAATATGACGAACGAGAAAAGCCCTAACGGTGCAAGACTTCGGGAAAATCACCAATACACGATGAATACTCCATGAAAATTAGGCAAATCAAGTGCAAATGATCATAGACTCAAAGAACTACATGTTGGCATTGGTTTTCTTTAATCTTGGCCCGAGAACACCTACCTTTATGAAGATCTAAAACCTGTTGATGTTCTGGACGCAACAGAGGATGCAGGGGATGAAGCTCCGGATTCCCAGCCTTTCTCCTGCTCCTCAGAAGTTCTTGCTTGCTTCCAAACGACTCTAACTTCGTTGTTAAACATTCCCCAAGAGTTTAGGGACGAGTTCTTATAGTTTTTAGATGTTGTTAAGAGTCCTAATGATGCTAGGAAAGGGGCTACGAGCTCTGTTTCCTAGTTTCCAGAAAATCTGGGATTCCTTTACTCAAAAGAGGTAGCCAAGGTTTAGGAAACCACCAATTGGGATTGAGTTCGGTTTGGCTTACCTTACATGACTACTCATCCATAATATGACTCTAAATTACCCTCCCTAATTACTGCATAATTACATACACGAATTTCTGGGCAATTTCCTGTCCTAGTTTATTCATATCCTTGGGCCAAATATGCCTTATTGGCCCAATCTTATTAATAGGTTATTAACACATGGTATTGGAAGTCTCTCCAATACGTTTATTTATTTTATCCCTCTATCTTTCTAAAATTTTAAATTTACTAATTTTCGGGGTGTTACAATTTCTCTAACTGAAGCTACATTTTTTCTATCTCAAAGGTCTCCTTCTTCCCTACTAAGACAGAAAAGCAACTACCTACGTAGGATTTCAATTGAAAATGTGGACTTCTGCACAAGAGGCATGGGTGTTGACTGACACATGACCTATCTTACCTAACACCTTCCTCTATGCATTAAATGTCTGCAGGTGTTAGGTTCTCTCTTGTAGCAAAACGTTAGACACATCTAAGATCTTGGAAGTGCATAAGAAGATGCTCTTCTCTTCCAAGAATCCTTTAGACTCAAGGAGAACAGAAGAAGAAGAAGAAGAAGAGCAGTATCAGAAGAAGAATCTCTAATGGTTATCTCCTCAACGATCCTCTTCATCTGTTGTATAAAGGGTTGAAGGCTTTGAAGAGAAAACAACACCGTGAGCAACCCTGAAGATCTTTCTTGTCACACCCCAAGACCTCGCAACGGAAGGGACGTAATTAATGCTACTGCATGTATGGCTTTGCATGGAATAGGCCGTCGGGACGTGAGCAGTCGACAGAAAAGCCTCTAGCTAGCAAGCATTCACACTTAACCTTAATAAGATGAAGGTTAAAATCCTCAAATTTCTTTTATCACATGGCCAAAATCAAGTCAGATACAATAACCATTAAATAATTCTCCAGTTAAGCCACAACTCAAATAAAGAAAAGTACATAGAATATCCTCTATCTCACTGCCTATTACAACCTACTACTCTCAACCAACATCGTGATAATTCTATGTGTACAATGCTCTCTTCACTCAGATGTATACCCTTCACTGGCTTGAGGGTCGTCCTCTTGATCTATGCTACATAAAATATTAAGAAGTAGGTAATGAGCAAAACATGCCCAATATGATTTACTCCTCGATGTGTGGTCAAGATATAAGTAATTAATCATTTGGAGTAGGTGGACACGAGTAATTAAGCTAATTATATAGAACAATTCCTTTAAGACTTGAGAAGCAAGACAGAAGGAAAAGAAAGATGTTAAGAACAAGACTATTCAAGAAAACATGAGAATAGCTAGAAAGTAAGAGTTATCAATAGAATAATAACAATGAAGCACGTAGGAATGGTCATATCACTCAAGCAAGCAAGCATGCATGTATCAAGTACTTTACAATAATCTGCACTAGTCATAACATGCACTAAGGATTTGTAACGCCCCGACGCGGAATATCAGAGCTATAAATAGTAAATAAATAGTACAGAGTGAGAAACAGACATCAAACCATTTCACAATTTGGAATAATACCAAACGAACCAACTTTATTGATAATTCCACTAATCCACTATTACAATCACTAATGTAGAGCCATAACTATGGCCTAGTGTACTTTATTCAAAATAAAACAACTACTAACTATCTCACTAGCTACTAAGATGATTGGTTAATGAAACAACAGGTCACTCTTGCACTGGCTCATCACCTTCCTCATGTGTGTGGTAATCCCCATCAGACTCACCTGAAACACATGAAATAAATAGCACAGGATTAGCAATAACACCCAGTAGGTCTTAGTATCTCGTGAAAACATGCATGTTTTAAGTGATTAATGTCTTGTAAAGCAGGATAACTAGAGAGAAGGATCAAGTATAGTTACGAGAGTAATATCACATGATAACAAAAGAGCAATCGTACTTTTCATAAGAAATAGCACAACTAGCACGATAAAGATTGGCATATAACGAGATAGCACGTAAAATTGCACGATAGTGCACTAGTCATGATAGCACGATGGTTGAGCTTCTTTTCAACCGAGAGAACATAGTACTTTGATTGTCATAGATTAATCTTCATAGTATAGTACTTGGATGTTATACCATACATGATGATCATTGAACTCCCATGGGCACTAGCACTTTTCGGGCGCACCTCCCAGGACCAGATCAGGCCCTTTATAATGTTGCCTGGCATTCATTATGTTTTTATTTTAGACAATCAATAGATGGCTAAATAGAGTACCAAGAATAGATGGGAGTAATTGAAGAATAGATGAGAGTATAGAGAGAACGTGAATAGATGAGAGGATAGAGAAAGTAGATGAGAACGAGGGTCATATTCGTAAAACAATGATAAACAGACGATAGTAACAGTTGCACAACACACACGATCGGGTGCTGGCACTCTAGTGGAAGTCACTAACCACTCAATGACTGTGCTGCAACACAGGACAGAGTCCGACGTGATCTCAAGGTAAGAGAGAGAAAATCTAAGGCTGTTGGATCATGCTGATCCCTAAGGGTAAAATGGGAATTGATGGTACAACCTACTCATCGACTGTGACGGAACGCCTCGCTCAAGCCCGTTAAATCAATAACGAACTTGATCCGAGTCCGCCTCCCGCGAACGGGCCGTGGCCTCGCAAGGGATACCATACTCGAGTCCGTGTAAACAGAAAGGACACACATGCTCACATATAAAATTCACCATTTTATATATATTACATCAGATTTACATAGCCAAATTTCAACAAATGTAAAAGGAAATACAGGAACCTGAGGCATACCCCGAGGTAAATTGGTACAACTGAAGGAAGAAACTACACTACTACGGAAGCAACACTGCTGGAGGCGCTGGCCCAACACCGCTGCGGCGCGGCCCTGAACTGGAAGACGGTAACGAAACCTCCTCCTCGCCTCGCCTATGGGGAGTAGGGGTGAGCCTCACTAGTCACTGGCTCAGTAGGGAACTCCCCCAACTCGAGCAACCATACACAAGTACGGAAGCAGTAAACTACTCTAGCAATTTATAGCACAACCAAATAGGATATCAAAGTAGTAAATATACTTACCATTTGCCGACTATATTAAACAGAGTAAATAAACAAACGTCAAAACTCAATCATGTGTACAAGCTAAAGTAGAGACAGCCACACTCGAGCCACGTAGACTGGTTCGCGACACCAGTAACTGACTCGGACAAACAAACACAGGTCTACCTCTCAGTCTCACAGCCACGGACGAAAGGTCCAGCTACCGTTCCACGTGGAAAAGTCAAACAACTGTGGAGACCAACTAAACACCACCCCTGCGGGTACACAACTACGGACCCATTCCTGACACCTCTAGGGTCTCTGGCCGGAGCTCCCTAGAGTGAGGCACTGGAAAGGACTAGCTGGAGACCAGTGTCGACTACTGGTGTCCGTACCCCCAGCTAAGAGCGCGCTACAAGTGACTAAAAATAAACTCAAGAGTCACTGTCCCACTGTCATCTTTCCCTCAGCCGGACATACAACTCAAACAAGGAGTGAGGGTGTCCAGGACAGACGACACAGACCTCGACGCTACAACACAAGTATCGGGACAAACCCTGAACTAACAATCTGGCTCACAGAGAACTTGGGGCACCCAACTGGAGAGGTAACCACGGTAGGCGTCGTACTACCTGCCACGCACACAAAACCACGTGCGCACCGCACAAACCACGTGAAATCTCACGACATTCACAAATACCGACTGGTCACAACACGTGAACACAATGCGTCTCGCTTTCATATCACGCCAACATATAAACCACTAGCTCGGTAACCGACACGCTAGCCTCATAAACACGCGCTCCTAGAGCGCCACTGGTGCTAATGCACCGCACGATACTACCAATACATCGAATAATAATAGTGGGATAATAATATCACATAAGTCATGCACATTCAGACCACTCGGCTGTGGTTGCGACATGGGCCTGTGTCGCCTTCAGAATGCGACAACCAATATGGCGCGTTCACCATGTAAACGCGACGCACCTACATGTCGCGTTCCCCACCTGAATGCGACGGGTCGACCTGTCGCGATCAGATCGCGACAGGGGGTTCCGTCGCCTTCACAGGCAGGAACCCTAATCCGGGATCCTCTCTACGGATTACCATTCTATGCTATGCAAACCACCCTTAATTCGTATTTTTCATGCTTTTGTGAGTCCCTAGTCATGGTATCTATTGTTGGTAACGCGAATCACAAGTCGAACGATCGTCACCCGCGATCTACAGCCCAAAAATAGGAGGGATTACCCTACCTCTACAAAGAACACGCAACACAGCGATTCCACGGCGTTTCTCCCGTCCCACGCGAACTCCCCGCGGCGAGAACACGCCAAACCGCAAGCTTCTACGCCGAAACACCCCAGGAAAACCGCATAGCACCTCCCCCTGGCCAAACAGAGCATACCATGCTCTGTTCTGGCCAGCAGGGTTTAAGCACCGCTTACGGTTAAGAACGCGACGGACTACTCCGTCGCGACCTCATTGCGACGGACCTGGGCGTCGCCTTCCTGAGGCTGATGTCTGCAAGTCGTCCAGTGTGCGACACGCAGCGCACATGCAGACGATCGCTGATCACTGGCGGTTTCCAGAACACGACGGGCAGGGCTGTCGCGTTCAGAATGCGACGACCCCCTCTGTCACGTTCACAGACAGAGAATTCCAGGGTGCTACAGGCCCAAGCTGTCGGCCCAATAAACTTCAAAAACACAAACGCATAGCGAACACAAGCCACATGGCCACACATTGGCCTCACAAGTGCTGAACACAGGATCCACAAGGATCCGAAAAATGCGCGACGTTACATTACTATCATCTAAAAAGAAATTTTGACCTCAAAATCCATAACACAACTCAAACAAATATATTCAACCTAAGACATAATTTACAAATACTATCATCTAAAAAGATTTAAAACCTTACTCAAACAAGTAAGGATATCCCTTAGCCATCTCTTTGGCTAACTCCCAGGTATCCTCACCTCCCAGTCTATTTTCCCACCTGACCTTAACCAACTCAATTTCTTTGTTTCTTAATTTCCTTGTCTTATGGCCTGTAATTTGCACTGGGTATTCAGGCATAGACATATCCGGCCTCAAATCACCACCTTGATAACTGATTATTTGAGTTGGGTCTTCAATACACTTTCTTAACATGGAGACATGAAAAATATCATGCACATCTGCAAAATCAGCTGGCAAATCAAGTTTGTAGGCTGTGTCACCAATTCTTTCTAACACTTGGAAGGGTCCCACATATCTCGGACTCAACTTTCCTTTCTTACCAAACCGCACAATACCTTAGTAGGAGAAACTCTTATAAAAACAAAGTCCCCAACTTCAAATTGAAGTGGTCTCCTTCGATTATCAGCATAACTTTTCTGCCTACTTTGAGCTGTTTGTAATTTTTCTTAATAAACATTACCATTTCAGTGGTTTGCTGTATCAACTCAGGGCCTACCATTTGCCTTTCTCCCACTTCATGCAAATTTAATGGTGTTCTACACGATCTTCCATATAAAGCTTCATATGGTGCCATTCCGAGACTGGTATGGTAATTATTATTATAAGCAAATTTAACCATACCCAGATGCTGCTCCAAGCTACCACCCCAAACCAAACAACATGCTTGCAACATATCTTCAATTGTCTGGATAGTTCTTTCTGTCTGACCATCCGTCTGGGGGTGGTAAGCTGAGCTGTATCTCAGCTCGGTCCTCTGCAAGCTCCTCCAGAAACCAGAACTAAACCTGGGATCCCTATCAGAAACAATAGACTTTGGAATACCATGTAGTGGAATGATTCTATCAACATAAACTATTGCTAATCTGTCCACTGACCAGGACATACTTACTGCTATCAATCTGCATACCTTGGTTAGTCTATCAACAAATACCCATATTCCATTATGTCCTGCTGCTGATCTTGGCAAACCTGCTACAAAATCCATAGCAATATCATCCCATTTCCATTGCGGAATGGGTAATGGTTGCAATAAACCTCCAGGCTTCTGATGCTCTGTCTTGATTTGTTGACAAACTGCATATCTTGAAACAAATTCTGCTATTTCCTTTTTCATATGAGGCCACCAAAAATGCTTCTTCATGTCCTGGTACATCTTGGTACTACCGGGGTGATAGTGTACAGGATTTATGGGCTTCTTCTAATACTCTCTGCTTTACTTCTCTTTCTGCTGGCACAAATAACCTGCCTCTGAGCCTGACCACACAACTATCATCTATAGTAACTCCTTCCATTTTCACAATTTCAGATAAATTTACATCTGTTCTCTGGGCCTCAACAATTTCCAATACAGTGACGGCTCTACAGCACTACTAGCTAATATCGCCCACCGTTGACTGCTTGGCACATACAAAGAGTTTTCCATTATCTCCTCATACAACTTCCATTCCTTGATCATCATTTGACTTAGATATGCCTTTCTGCTTAAGGCATCAGCAACCACATTGGCTTTACCCAGATAGTAAGCCAAACTAAAATCATAATCTTTTAAATACTCCACCCATCTACGCTGACGGAGATTCAAATCTTTCTGAGAAAAGATATACTTTAAACTTTTATGATCTGTAAAAATCTCAAATATCTCGCCATATAGATAATGCCTCCACATTTTTAAGGCAAACACAACTACTGCAAGCTCCAAATCATGGGTGGGGTAATTCTCTTCTGCCGACTTCAATTGCCTGGACGCATAAGCTATTACCTTACCACGCTGCATTGGCACTGCGCCAAGCCCTCTCCTAGATGCATCTGTATATACAACAAAACCACCATTACCTGTCGGTAATGTCAGTACTAGTGCCGCTGTAAGTCTCTTCTTTAATTCCATAAAACTTCTTTGACATTCACCAGACCATACAAATGGTACACCCTTCCTAGTCAACCTAGTCATGGGTGCCGCAATCTTGGAGAAATCCTGAATGAAGCGCCTATAATAACCTGCTAACCCCAAAAGGCTTCTAATTTCAGTAATTGTCTTAGGCACCTCCCATTTCATTACTGCCTCCACTTTACTTGGGTCAACTGCCACTCCCTCAGCTGATATGACATGGCCCAAAAATTGAATCTCTTTTAGCCAAAATTCACACTTACTGAATTTGGCAAACAACTGATTATCTCTTAATAACTGCAAGGCAAATCTCAAATGCGCTGCATGCTCCTCTTCAGATGCTGAGTAAATCAGAATATCATCTATAAAGACCACAATAAATTGATCTAAATATGGATGAAAGATTCTATCATCAGATCCATAAATGCTGCAGGAGCATTGGTTAGCCAAATGGCATAACCACAAACTCATAGTGACCATATCGAGTTCTAAATGATGTATTATCAATATCACCCTCTCTAATTCTCAACTAGTGGTACCCTGACCTTAAATAAATTTTAGAAAATACCTTAGCTGATTGCAACTGATCAAATAGATCATCAATTCTAGGTAACGGGTACTTATTCTTATGGTCACCTCATTCAATTTTCTATAATCAATACACATTCTAAAGCTTCCATCTTTCTTTCTTACAAACAGCACTGGCGCCCCCCATGGGGAATGACTCGGTCTAATGAACCCTTTTTCCAGCAATTCTTCTAACTGCTTTTTCAATTCTTTAAGTTCTGTCGGCGCCATTCGATATGGTGCTTTAGAGATCGGCATAGTGCCTGGCAACAAATCAATGGTAAAGTCCACCTCTTTGTGTGGAGCTAAACCCGACAAATCATCTGGAAAAACATCTGCAAATTCCCTAACCACGGGAACTGCTTCTATTGACTTACCAGCTTCAACCAGACTCACAGAAGCTAAATAAGCTACACATCCCTCATTAACTAATTTTCTAGCTTTAATTGCAGAAATTATAAACTTAGAAGTACGAGAGGACATACCTTGATATTCAAACACTGTACCATTAGGGTGACAAAACTTGATTCTTTTCTTTCTGCAATCTAGCATAGCTCCATAAGCTTCTAACCAGTCCATACCCAAGATAATATCATAATCAGTCAACTGAAGAGCATACAATCGACCCGGCATATGGTTCCCTTGAACCACAACAGGAGCTTCATCTATGTAACACGAGGTGAGCATAAACTCGCCCGAGGGAACCTCCACTACTAATTCACATGACTTCTCTTCTAGAGGATGAGCCATACAATCCAAAAATTCTTCGGAAATGAAAGAATGAGAAGAACCTAATCAAATAGAACTCTGGCTGAAAAATCATAAATAGGTATTGTACCTTCTATCATGTTCGATGCCTCTGCCTGGGCACGGGTGATAGCCATAACCTGGCCCCTACCTCGCTACTGCGGTGCACCTCCACCATGACCTGTTAATGACTGATGGGGCTGCTGCTGCTGCTGAATACCTCTACCATATCCATATTCTCTCGGATAGTGGCAATTGCGGATCAAATGCCCTAGCTGATTACATTTATAACATCTATAACCTGGTGGGATAGTGGGCTGCCTAGCAGTACTTTGCTGCGATTCTTCTATCTCTGGTTTATAGCCACGCCCCTGTTGAAACTACTGACGACCTCCTCTTCCTTTGCCCTTAAATACTTGCTTCAATTTCTGACCCCACTTACCAAAACCTGAAGCTACTGGTGCTTTTCCCTTACTGATTCCTGCTGCCTGCTGGGGTAGCCGGAAACTACCCGAACCTGACCCGCTCGCCTGCCGAGCCCGAATAGACCTTTCAAGTGTAGCTGCTCTTTGGGCTGCCTCCTCAACTGTTCTACACATTAACGGTATCACCGCATTCTGCAACTCTTCTCTCAAACCTCGGATAAAATACTCAACCATCATAGCATTATCTGATACTACATAAGGCGCATATCGGCTAAGTGCCATAAACTGCATCTGATATTCTAAAACTGAGGTATTACCTTGCTGAAGTGTCCGAAATTGCTCTCTTTTCGCCTGATGCACTTGAAGTGGAAAGAATGTATCATTAAATGCCTCGATAAATTCTGGCTAGGTAATAATCTCCTTTGTCCTGCCTGCAAAGGTGGTCTGCATCTTCAGTCGCCACCACTGCTGCGCAAAGCCTCTCAGCTGATATGTAGCTAGCACAACTTTATCCGCTGCTGGACACCTCATGGTCGTAAAGACCCTTTCAATCTCATGAATCCAGTGCTCTGCGGTATCTGGATTCGGCCATCCTGTATAAGTAGGCGGCTGCAACCTCAGAAACTGTTCAACTTGCATCACCGGCTCTTCTGCTGCCATTGCTGGTGGTGGTACAGGTGCCACATAAGGTACCTCCACTCTTAACGGTGGTGCAACTGGGGCCACGGGTACTCCAGCAACTAGTGGTACTGCTGCTGGAGATACCGGTGCCTGCTGATCCATCCTTATCCGAATATCGGTGAGGCTTTCCCAAATCCTCTCAATCATACGCTGAGTGGACTCCTCAGGGTCCTCTCCTCCACCACCCCAGTCTCTTCTATCAGCCATCTCAACTTCCTATACAAATAACATAACAATCACGAACAAACCGGTCATTACAAAACCAAGATCAGCTACCAGCAGTGTACAAATGTAGAAATAAGGCTATGTAATTTCCCGGTTCCTTTATATTTACACAGACCTCGCTCTGATACCAACTTTGACGGAACGCCTCGCTCAAGCCCGTTAAATCAATAACGAACTTGATCCGAGTCCGCCTCCCGCGAACGGGCCGTGGCCTCGCAAGGGATACCATACTCGAGTCCGTGTAAACAGAAAGGAACACACATGCTCACATATAAAATTCACCATTTTATATATATTACATCAGATTTACATAGCCAAATTTCAACAAATGTAAAAGGAAATACAGGAACCTGGGGCATACCCCGAGGTAAACTGGTACAACTGAAGGAAGAAACTACACTGCTACGGAAGCTACACTGCTGGAGGCGCTGGCCCAACACCGCTGCGGCGCGGCCCTGAACTGGAAGACGGTAACGAAACCTCCTCCTCGCCCTCGCTTGTGGGGAGTAGGGGTGAGCCTCACTAGTCACTGGCTCAGTAGGGAACTCCCCCAACTCGAGCAAACCATACACAAGTACGGAAGCAGTAAACTACTCTAGCAATTTATAGCACAACCACGCAGGATATCAAAGCAGTAAATATACTTACCATTTGCCGACTATATTAAATAGAGTAAATAAATAAACGGGAAAACTCAATCACGTGTACGAGCTAAAGTAGAGACCACCACACTCGAGCCACGTAGACTGGTTTGCGACACCAGTAACTGACTCGGACAAACAAACACAGGTCTACCTCTTAGTCTCGCAGCCACAGACGAAAGGTCCAGCTGCTGCTCCACGTGGAAAAGTCAAACAAGTGTGGAGACCAACTAAACACCACCCCTGCGGGTACACAACCGCATTCCCATGCCTGACACCTCTAGGGTCTCTGGCCGGAGCACCCTAGAGTGAGGCACTGGAAAGAACTAGCTGGAGACTAGTGTCGACTACTGGTGTCTGTACCCCCAGCTAAGAGCGCGCTACAACTGACTAAAAACAAACTCAAGAGTCACTGTCCCACTATCGTCTTTCCCTCTGCCGGACGTACAACTCAAACAAGGAGTGAGGGTGTCCAGGACAGACGACACAGACCTCGACGGTACAACACAAGTACCGAGACAAACCCCGAACTAACAGTCTGGCTCACAAAGAACCTGGGGCACCCAACTGGAGAGGTAACCACAGTAGGCGTCGTACTACCAGCCACGCACACAAAACCACGTGCGCACCGCACAAACAACGTGAAATCTCATGACATTCACAAATACCGACTGGTCACAACACGTGAACACAATGCGTCTCGCGTGCATATCACGCCAACATGTAAACCACTAGCTAGGTAACCGACACGCTAGCCTCGTAAACACGCGCTCCCAGAGCGCCACTGGTGCTAATGCACCGCACGATACTACCAAATACATCGAATAATAACAGTCGGATAATCATATCACATAAGTCATGCACATTCAGACCACTCGGCTATGGTCGCGACATGGGCCTGTGTCGCCTTCAGAATGCGACAGCCCGATATGGCGCGTTCACCATGTAAACGCGACGCACCTACATGTCGCGTTCCCCACCTGAACGAGACAGGTCGACCTGTCGCGATCAGATCGCGACAGGGGGTTCCGTCGCCTTCACAGGCAGGAACCCTAATCCGGGATCCTCTCTACGGATTACCATTCTATGCTATGCAAACCACCCTTAATTCGTATTTTTCATGCTTTTGTGAGTCCCTAGTCATGGTATCTATTGTTGGTAACGCGAATAACAAGTCGAACGATTGTCACCCGTGATCTACAGCCCAAAAATAGGAGGAATTACCCTACCTCCACAAAGAACACGCAACACAGTGATTCCACGGCGTTTCTCCCATCCCACGCGAACTCCCCGCGGTGAGAACACGCCAAACCACAAGCTTCCACGCCGAAACACCCCAGGAAATCCGCACAGCACCTCCCCCTGGCCAAACAGAGCATACCATGCTCTGTTCTAGCCAGCAGGGTTTAAGCACCGCTTGCGGTTAAGAACGCTACAGACTACTCTGTCGTGACCTCATCGCGACGGACCTGGGCGTCGCCTTCCTGAGGCTGATGTCTGCAAGTCGCCCAGCGCGCAACACACGGCGCACATGCAGACGATCGCCGATCCCTGGTGGTTTCCAGAACGCGACGGGCAGGGCTGTCGCATTCAGAACGCGACGACCCCCTCTGTCACATTCACAGACAGAGAATTCCAGGGTGCTACAGGCCCAAACGGTCGGCCAATAAGCTTCAAAAACACAAACACTTAGCGAACACAAGCCACGTTGGCCACACATTGGCCTCACAAGTGCTGAACACAAGATCCACAAGGATCCAAAAAATGCACGACGTTACATCGACAATGGACGTCCGCCAAAGCCAAGGAGTCTTACGAAGGCCTCAATAAGGAGTTCCTAGTCTAGTCAGGAGTATTCCCAAAAGAGAGGTTATTCAAGCCAAGATAAAGTGTGTATGGGAATGTTTGTCCATCATGCCTTGAGTGCTCGAGGTAGAGGGATGCGATATCGGTATAAAATCAAACAAATAAAGTGCAAACAAGTCCTTTTAAAATATTAGGGAAATTTACATAAATAATTTCACTTAATTACCAGATATAATATTGAGCAATTTCAGTAAGGTCTCATGGCAAAAATTGACGTTGGTGTGTGCATGTGAGAGAGAATCAATGATAGTATATGAGAGTTGTGCACACATCTTTTAATTAATAAATCATGTGAATATTATCAAAATACATTAACATGTCGTTACTGTCCATAACAGTGCATTACATGGGTTAAACCATGATTATAAGGCATGATTACCAAGGTTTACATGAAAGTTAGGGTTCTGGAATTCATAGTCAAATAGCGACGGGGTCGTGTTCAAATCGCGATGGTTAGGCCTATTGCGTTCATAGGAATCGATTCAGGACTATTGATTGATGGTCTATAAAGCGACATGGTGACCCATCGCATTCATGGAAGTCGGCCCAGAATCTCAACATGAGGGTTTGTCGCGTTCATGCAATTAGAAAGTACAGGGAAAAACACAACGCGGTGAGCCGTCGCATTCATGTCTCGACATGCTCCTATGTCTCGACCAGGATGACAATACGACATATCGGGTTCATCGCGTTCTCAGAGTCCTTGTAACGCCCCAACACGAAATATCGGAGTGGAAATTACAGTTATTAAATAGTACAAAGCAAGAAGGAAATGCCAAACCATTACACTGTTGGAATAATATCCAATAAACTACAATTTCATTGATCAAACTTCATTACATTCACTAATCAGAGCCAAAACTAGGCCCAGAGTACTTTATTCAAATCCAAACTAACAATATTGACTAACTGACTTATAACTATGCTAACTAACTGTTGATGAAGTGGCACTCCTGAGCATCATCCTCCATTCCCATCCTCGTGAGTGTGGTAATCGCCATCCGACTCACCTGAACAACCTGAAATAACAATACAGGAGGAGCGAATAACGCCCAGTAGTATTATATCTCATGAGAACAAGCATGGTTGAAATGATTAATGTCTTAAAGGTAGGATAACTAGAGAGCATAGTCAAGTAGAGCAAGTAACGACGCAAGAGAACGATAGCACTAGTACATGGAAAAATAGCACAGCAAGTCGATAAAGGATGGCCACATAACGAAATAGCATATAACGACTGGTCGATCATCTTATCAACAAGAGAGTAAGTATCACACTTGAATAATTGCACTTTGATTGTCATAGATTAAATTGTGATAGTAACAAATGCCACGGATGCATGTCGTAAACATCCTGATTTGTAACCCTCGCGAGGGAAATGACACTCTTCGGGAGCTGTCCCCAGGACTAGACCGGGCCCGATTACACTGACATAGTCATGTTTGTTATCTTAGACGATCAATTGTATGGCCAAATAGAGTACCAAGAATAGATGCGAATAGTAGATGAAATAGACGAGATAGTAGAGTGAAAGTGAACAGATGAGAGTGCAGAGATGTAGATGAGACAGGGACGTAATCGTAAACCACGATAAACAACATAGTCACAGTGCACAACACACCATCGTGTACTGGCAGTCGGTAGAAGTCACCACCACCACTAGCCATGCCAAACACAGATTAATGGTCCGGCGTGAACACAAGGTAAGAAGGAAACACACTAAAGCTGTTGGATCATGCCGATCACTAAGGGTGTAACGGGATTTAAGGGTACAACTAGCTCGCGCTAAGACGTGCGCCAAAGCCAAGGAGACTTTCAGAGGCCTTGACAAGGAGTCCTGGCCCAGTCAGGAGTTTATCCCAATGGAGAGGTGGTCCATGCCAGAAAAATTTGTAGAAAAACAAGTGTCCATCGTGCCTCGAGTGCTCGAAGGCCAAGGGAAATAGTAACGGTGTACAAAGCACGCAATAAAATGAAGACAAGCGTCAATAATTAATAGGGGAATTTAGTAATTAATTTCACTCAATTACTAGATAAATTGTTGAATAATTTCATAGGGCTATAGCAAATATGATGTTTGGTTGGTGGTGCAAGTGTAATTTAAATCATGAGGGCATGTAAGATTATTGCACATAGCTTTTGATTAATTAATTTCATGTAACATTACTCATTAATAATTAAAAGATCGAAATCATTCATGATAGGGTTTAATTAGGGTAAACAGGGTTAATAAGAAAATGGCAGGGTATAAGAGCAATTCATGTTTCTGGCTGTTTTTGAGATCGCGACGAGTCGCCCGGTCGCGTTCATTGAAAGATAGGTGGGTTGAAAAGGGGAGTGCGCGACGAGCGACCCATCGTGTTCAGAAAGCGACGGTTCCCCTGTCGCGACCCCTCTGAGATCGCGATGGGTCGGGCCGTCGCGACTTCAGAAGGTGGCCGAGCCAGAAAAGGAACTTAGCCCCCTTTCCAAGTGGGTTCCTCCTCCATAGTATGACACTGGTCTCTTCAAAAATCCATATAAAATCACATAGACATCCAAAAATCATGAAATCTCTTTTCAAACGAAACTAGACATGTGATCTATCACTGATCATTAGAAAATAGACACGTATAGAGCATGGTTTAATAGGTTACTTTTTGGTGATCTAAACAAGCACAGTCATGGAAAATGAATTCAGGCAATGGATACATGATGAAAATTGGGGCAAATAGGGGTAATAAAGCTATCATCATGTAGTATTTATGAGAATAATTTCATGGCATGGGATCAGGTACATGCACGGATTTAAGACAATCATGATGGTTCAGGTACATGATGTTGACAGGATTCAAGCATTTAATTCTCCCTCATGGAAGAACGAAAAATAAGGAAAATCATAGGGCTTTCAAAGAGGGGTGCATGGGCGACCTAGGGTTAAAGTTTCACGATTTGTGCTTGAGAGATTGCCTACCTTTTTTGTGGTGTAATAAAAACCTAAGTTTGGTGAGGAAGAAGAAGAAATCCCCCTTTGATCCAAGCCTTCTCCTCCTTGCTCCTTCGTCCTCCAGCCTCTCCCTTCGTCTCCGAGAGCTCCAGCACTGATCTATGGGTGATAGGGTCGATTTGGGGGTGTATAGCTTGCTAATAGAGTTCCAACATAACTAAACTCTCCTCTCCTCTTCAACTCCGAATTTTCACTTATCTCCTTATTTTCTAGCCATTATCTACCTAAAAGGATAGGGAAGAGGTCCAATTTTGGGCCAGGGTTTAGGAGGGGATGAGGGCTTGTTTGGATAACTATGGGGTAATTTCATTCTGATCATAAACCTTTTAATTTATTATTAATTAAGTATGAATTAGCTTAATTATCTCCCATCCCATGATGGCTCTTCATATTTGTGCCCAACAATTCATGTAGGTCTATTAGTAAAACCCATTACTAATTTATCTTAATGGGTATTAATTTAATTTCCTTTTATTCCATTTATTCTCCCTTTATTCCAATTAAATTTTTTGTTTCTCATTATTTAAATTAAATTGAATTTTATTTAGGGTTAAAAAATCAAGGTTGCTACATCCTACCCCTCTTAAAAAGAATTGGCCCCCAAATTCATATGATCGAGAGAGAAAGAGTAACTTACTGAATAAACTCCGTATAATTCCTTTGCATGGTTGCTTCGGGTTCCCACGTGGCTTCCTCGACTCGTGATTTCTCGAGAGGATCTTGACCACGTGTATTGATTGATTCCAAAGTTGTGCATCTTCTTGTCTAATATCTTCATCGCCTTTCTTCATAGGTCATATCTTTGTTCAGAATGATATAATCATAACTGATTACGGTGAGGATCATACACGTACTTCCTTAGCATTGATACGTGGAAAACATTATGTATTGTTGAGAACTTGGGAGGTAGTGCCAGCAATATGCCACCTCTCCAACTCTATCCAATACCTTCAAATGGAACCTATGAATCTTGATCTCAACTTGCTTTTATCCCAACCTTTGAAATCCTCTGGTCGGAGATACCTTTAGCATCACACGATCTCCAGTTGAAATCTAAGTCCCGTTTCTCTTGTCTGCATAGCTCTCTACCTAGACTAAGCTATCTTAATCTCGTATTTGATAATATGTATATCTCTGCTAGTGTTTGCACCATGTGGTCCCAGCCATTGCTGCTCCCTACCTCATTCCAGCAAACTGGCGATCTACAGCTCTTCCGTACAGGGCTTCAAACGGTGCCATTTAATGCTCGCTTGATAGCTGTTATTGTAGGCGAATTCAATCAAAATAGTTGTTCATTCCAATACCCTTCAAATCTATAGTGCAGGCTCTCAACATATCTTCCACTATCTGATTCATCCTTTCTGTATGTCCATCCGTCTGTGGATGAAAAGAGTGCTAAATTAAGTTTAGTGCCGAGAGCAGTCTGAAGTCCCTTCCAGAATCTAGATGTGAATCTAGGGTCACGATCTGAGACAATGGACACAGGAACTCCATGTAATCTTACTATCTCTTTACATATAGAGCTGCTAATACATCCACACCCAAGTACTTTTAATTGCTAGAAAATGTGCAGACTTGGTCAGTCAGTCCACTATAACCCAAATAGCAACCAGTCCACACGAGTTCGAGGTAAACCAATGATGAAATCCATTCCTTTGCTTTCCCACTTCCATCCAGGTATGTCCAGGGGTCTGAGTATGCGGGCAGGACGACAGTGTTTAGCTTTCACCTGTTGACATGTGAGGTAGTGCGCGGCATGCCCGGCTACCTCACGCTTCATGTTGGGCCACCAAAATGACCTTCTCAGTCATGGTACATCTTGGTTGCACCTGGGTGTATTATTACTTGTCTTATGGGCTTCGTCCATCAACTTCCTCTTCAACTCTTCGTTGTCAGGCACACATGTCCTGGCTTGGAATAATATCTTCCATCCTCTGTGATGGAGAAATCAGGTTGTGCTATGGTCTCCTGACTCGGAAAAAGAATGGGTCTTAGCCTACTGCTCTCTAATCTCGACAAAAATGTCAGGTTGAGCTCTAAGATTGGCAACTAAAATCTTATCACTCTCTTTTCAATATTTAAATCCAGACTGGTGAATTTCTCTAGTAATGCATCTCGCCATAACTAAACAAGATAATGACACTACTGGCTTCCTACTGAGTGCATCAGCTACTGCATTACCTTTTCCTGGGTGATATTGGATGTTGAAATCAAAGTCTTTCAGGTACTTCAGCCATCTCCTTGTCTCATATTATGCTCTTTCTGAGAAAACAAGTACTTCAGACTCTGTGTTTGGAGTAGACGATTGATTGCTCTCCATACAGGTAATGCCCCAGATCTTAAGTGCAAAACCACAACAGCTAATTCTATGTCATGAACAGGATACTTAACTCATGTGGCTTCAATGGACTTGAAGAATATGCTATCACCTTCTCATTCTGCATTAACACACAGCCTAGACCGATTCCAGATGCATCAGTGTAGAATACGAATCCTTCGCCCTCGACTGGTACGCGAGGACAGGTGCAGATGTCAAAACATTGCTTCAGAGTTTAAAAGCTCTTTCGCACTCCTTGCTCCAGACATAGGGGTTCTCTTTTCGCGTAAGGGAGTAAGAGGTACAACTATCTTGGAGAAGTTTTATGAACCGTCTGTAAATAGCCAGCCAGTCCAAGAAAGCTTCTGATCTCAGTAACGTTGGTCGGTCTCTCCCAGTTAAGTACGGCTTTCCTTGGAAGGCTCGACATCTATACCATCCTTTGATAGGACATGGCCTAGGAATGACACCTCCTCGAGCCAAAATTCACACTTGCTCAATATGGCGTAGAGTTTCTTGTCGTGCAAGATCTGTAGAGCTATCCTCAGATGCTCCTCATGCTCTTCCTTGGTCTTGGAGTATATAAGATTATCATCAATAAATACCATGACGAATTTATCGAGGTAGGGCCGATATATGCTGCTCATCAGTTACATGAAAGCTGTAGGAGCATTGGTTGAAAGATATGTGGATTTCTACAACAGTAATCTAGAAGGGGGTGAATAGATTACTACCAATTGGAAACACTATGGGATTCTTTTTATTCACCACTGACTTATTGAAAACATAAATAGATATGTATGAAATTCGAACTATGACGTGTGTGCTGATTGTAAAAAGAACAAGTAACAATCTACCTAACGTGTGAGGACTTCAACGTGCCTACCAATAATCTACCGTGAAACGTTCAAATCATAGGACACAAAGATTTAAGGTGGTTCGGAGTACACACTTGTGTATCCTACGTCCACCGTCCACACACACACGCAGATCAACTGCTTATGAGCGAGTTCAACTCTACAACACACACACCCACGTTGTCTGATGCAACGACGCAATCAGAACAACAATCCACACGTGGATCAAGCACAAGGGTCGCTTGAACCACTACCACACACAAGAGATATGAAAATAGAACAGAGAAAGAGTTCTGAGTGAGGATCAATCTATAATAAGAATCTTCAGTGAGTTCGTCCAGAAGACTTCAAACTTCACATCGTTGATGACCACGTGATGAAGGCGAAGCTTGAATCAAGGACGAACTGGCTTCAACTCCGCTCGCGAGATGGATCTTCCACGAACTGGACGGAGGGTTGAAACAGAGCAATAGAGAGAAACTTTCTCTTGGGTTTTGCTTAGGGTTTTGGTATGGTGTCTTCTTTCTGCGAAATTAGCTCCATATGATCTATATATATGGGTGTCCAAGTATGGATAGTCGTGCTGAAGGGAACACACCAATATAGATCATATCCTGAACATCAGATTTTGAGTTCTCTTCGTCTGTCAACAGGCACTTCATAGCTGTCGACAGCTACTGCAAACTTTTGGTTTCATAACCATGGGTTGCTAGAAGGCTTCATGGTCGACAAGCAGATTGCTGGCTGTCGATAAGCGATTTGTATCTGTCAACATGTACATGACATCTGTCGACAGCTACTGCTCCAAATGAGCTTCCAGTAGCTTGTGTGTTCTGGATTGTTCATCTATCGACAGGAACTTCCTGGTTGTTGACAGGTAATGACTTGAAGTGTATTTCTTGTTCTTTTCACTTGGTTCTTGTTGCTTGACTGTATGCATTCACACCTACATTGAGAAACATTCTAAGTGAGATATAATGAAAGCATAGTTGATCAATAAAAGCATTTTATCAACATCGTGTTCTTCATGTCTTTGTCATTGTCATCATGTTTGAACCATGTACATAAATCAATTGTCATTTTCATCTTCAAAAACATTTAAGCACATGTCATAACCCACATTCTCCCCTTTTTGATGAGACAAAACTAACAAAATTGCATTTGATGCACTCATGGACAAGTAGAAAGTAGGAACGTGATTTCATTCATTGAGCAATAAGCTTACATAGTTACAAAGATATCCAGTACATGAAGTAAATAAAAGCAAAAGAAGGGAAATTACATGACTGACATAACGAACTGACACAAGACACAACCCTAGTGAAAAGAGAGATCCCAAACTAAATCCAAGACTCTCTAAACATCGTCATTCCAGGAGCAGGGGGATGACGGAAGGCATGAAACTCTACGGAGAGCTGAGTGAGCCGATCCTGAAGTTGCACTTGAGTATCAGCAAGGGCACATTATGGTGTTAACTTGCATATCCAGCTCATTAAAAAGGCATTGAGTGATCAAATCCAACTGTGATTTGTTGTTGCATCGGACCATTTGACCAGCTATGAAATCTTGAAGTGATAATGCTGGAGCTTGTGGGTACTTGTTCACCATGAAAATCGTCATCATCTCCCTGAGCATCCATGGGCTCTGGTTGGGAGTCTTCACCAGCGTCATCATTTTCATCATCTCAGCAGACTCCTCTGCAATGTCCTACTCTTTGCCCTTGAGAGTCCTTGTGACTCTTCCATCCACAAGCTTGTAACCCATTCTAGGTCGCAGTGAGATCAAATGAGCTACGGGACATGAGAGTTGTGCATTCAGAATCAGATATAGGAATGCCAAGAAAGGATAGGAGGGATGTAATGTGGCAGAACTACATCATTGACCTTTTGGGATTGCGAAAACATTGATTAAGAAGGTCAACATCAGAATAGGCAATTGACCTGCTCACTTTTGAGAAAGAATAGAATAGGGATTTGTGAACTTCGTCACAAGTTCCCGGAGCCATCTTTTGGCACAACCATGGTAGTGAAGATATGATGAATGAGCCGATGTAGAGGAGAGAATGTATTGGCATTTAGCTTCATATGATCCTTGGTAGAATCATACGGCTGAAGGGTGTAAGATTGTAGTACTCTGAGGCAAGGGGATGGTTGAGTAGAACATCAACCCGGAGTTGGGGATTTGAAAAGCACGGGTGATGAGGTTTGGTGTGATCTGGAAAGCAATACCTCTGACGTAGTGAAGAGATCACCCTCAGCGGATTTCCCCATGTGTTGAAGAACTCCGTCACAACGTTCGGAGAATACCGCTTGTGGGAGTATAGAAAAACTGTCAACCCTGGGCGTCGAACAGGGGTGGAGACCTGGGAAACACATCGATTGCTTGATAAAGATAACAAATTTTTATTGGAAATAGTATTGATATGATAAAGCCAATCGATGTTTGTACAAGCAATCGATATCTAAAAATCTATGTGAAACTGATCAGTAATCGATGTGGCTATCGATATTCAAATCATAAAAACAATCGAGTTAAAAATAATAGTAATCGATGTGAAACTGATCAGTAATTCATGTGGCATCGATATGATAAGACAATCGCGTTTTCAAAGACAATCGATGTTTCAAAGGTAATCCAGTCTAAAGACAATGATGTTTAAGGCAATAGATGTCTAGAGGCAAACGATGAATAATGACAATCGATGTTTAAAGACAATGATGTTTTATAAGTCAATCAATGTTTAAAGGTAATCGATGTGTAAAGGCAATCGATGTCTAGAGGTAATTGATAAATAAAGACATTGATGCTTAAAGACCATTGATGTTTTAATGGCAATCGATGTTTAAACATAACAACAATCGATGTTTAAGTTAAACATCAATCGATGTTTAAGTTAAACCCACAATCAGTGTTTAAATTAACAACAATCGATGGTTATGTTTAACATCAATTGATGTGAGTGAAGGCAATCGATGTGCAACTATAATAGTAATCGATGTAGAGCTTCGATTGGTCAAGAAACAACGTTGTCGGTCGAAGTGGAACTTCGGATATGAGGAAGTGAACTTCGACTGATCACGACAAAAACATGCATGATGAAGTGCCAACTCGACATGACGAAGTATAACTTCAGATATAACGAAGTTAGCTTTGAATGATCAAGAAGCACAAACATGCATGACTTTGGATGATGATGTTTAAAGCTATGGATGATGAGAATTAACTTCAATTGAAACTATGAGAAGATTATCAGTGATGTAAAACATGAACTTATGAAGACAATAAAGAGTTACAAGTAAATGAACACCATCTAGTAGACTTAGAAATTCTTGGAATACTTACGATGGTGATCCTTAAAGTATTATGTATTTCTTTGAGTTTCCCGTTGACAGACTTAACCAAAAGATATTAAGGTAGAATTATAGAAATATTCTGATAAGTTTGTTATCACCAAAATATATAATCATGGAGATAAAGGAGTCAACAATCTCCCACTTTTTGTGATGATAAAAGTACCGAAATCCAATGATTAAAAATGCTATGATGATTTAATAAGAGTATGTATGTATTTCAAAGTATTTTCTCCCCCTTTTCATGAATAACCAAAAAGGAGGTTTATGGAATAAGAATGATGAAACCAGTAAGGAAAAAGAATGTGGAGAAGGATTAATGAAGTCTCCCCCTTAGTCTAAGGCTCCACTTTAGTCCAAGGCTCCCCTTTCTCAAATCAATCTAAAAAATTCAATGTAGGGAACTTGGTCAGAAGGAGTTAGAGCAAGAAAATGACCCAGAAAATAAGAGTGAGAATTAAGTATTGGATCAAATAAAGAGAGTAGACATTCCAACAAGATGAATTTGTCAACATGATAGAGGATTCTGACGATAAAACATGAAGGATGTGTTGACCAGAGTGAAGAGTGTGTCGACACAATCATGAAGTACAATAAATTTTCAATAATGATTATGAGTCATGCATTATTCCAAGGAACTCTGAAAGATTATTATCTTTAGTTATTGTAGAAAAATCTTTACAAATTACACAGCCCAGCTGTTTCGGAGATAGGTAAATCTCTCTTCAGGTAGGGCTTTGGTAAAGATGCTGCCAACTGATTTTCAGTGTCTACAAATGAAATGCTAATGTTCCTATTTGCATATGATCTCCAATGAAATGATACTTAACCTAAATATGTTTGGTTCTTGAATGTTGTACTGGATTCTTTGTGAGATTGATTGCACTAGTGTCATCACATAACTGTGGTACAAATTTGATGTTTAGTCCATAACCTCAAGTTGGTTTGATCTATAGTAGTTGAGTGCAGCAACCTATTCCGCTTCAGTGTTGACAAGCCACAGGTTCGCTTCTTGAGAACCAGGAAATCAAAGACCTGCAAGAAACTAACAGGAACCACCAGTGTTTTTCCATCTACTTTGCATCCAGCATAATCAGCATCAGTATAAATAATTAAAATTCATCATACATGATCTGGATACCATAGACCTAATGTAACACCCCATATAAGAATATGTTAAATGGACGAAATCAGTAGATACCAACAATTCAAACTAGTCATTTTCAGAGCTCAAGTAGGATAGAATCTGAAGTTAAGCATGTCAGTTGGGAGTAGTCCAGGATGGTGACCTCATGGAAAGTCCACCAACTAACACGGGTGTTGGCCAGTTTGCTGGTTGGGTCGTCACAATGGTATCAGAGCTTGCCCAGCCGAAGTACAGTTATAAGTGCCACAAAAGGCAAAGTGCTACGCTATGGGAGCCACCTCTTGAGGCCATAATGGCGCAAAGTGCTACAAAGCGGGAGCAACTCTTTAGCGTGTGGGGGCCCCTCTAGAATCTTGTCTGCCTAGAATTTGATGTGTGCTATATGTGAACAGTGACCAGAACGTCGCTTATATATGCAGGGTAGATTGTAACACCCCATACAAGACTATGTTAAATGGACAAAATTAGTAGGACTACCAACAACTGGACTAGTTATTTTCAGAGCTCGAGTAGGAAAAGAACTCTGAGTTAAGTGCTCAGTTGGGGGTAGTCTCAAGATGGGTGACCTTCCTAGGAAGTCCACAACTAGCACGGTTGTTGGGCCAGTTTGCTGGTTGGGTTTTCACACCTAATCACATGTATGTGCTAAATATCTAAAAATCCTTTTGACTGAAATTAAAGGATTCTTTAGGATTGCTTGGTACTAGCACACCATGCATACACTAAATAAATGTCTGTCTAGTGGCAGTGAGTATAGTAGAGAAGCAATCATACCTCTGTTGATTTCTAATCTACTTTCTTACCTTAAGGATCACTGTCTAATCTGGTGGAAGTGCTCATTGGAGTGGTTAGATGCTTTGCTTGTTCAAAAACCAAACTTCTTTAGCAAATCCTTGATGTATTTGGTCTGGTTGATGTGGGTTCCTTCTTGTCTTGTTTGATTTGAAGTACAAGGAAGTAGGTCAATTCCCCCATCAAACTCATCTCAAACTGTCTCTGCATCAATTATTCAAAATACTTGTAAAGAGATTCATCAGTAGCTCCGAAAATAATGTCATCAACAAAAATTTGCACAATTAAGGTATTCTTAGAGCATGATTTGATAAATAATGTGCTATCTACTTTGCCCCTTGTAAACTCATGTTTTAAAAGAAATGCACTTAGTCTTTCCTACCAAGCTCTGGGAGTTTGTTTCAGACCATATAATGTTGTGCAATTATCTTTTTACGAATGCTTGATTATTGTTTTTATTTATGACAAAATATTTATGTTATTATAAAAAACTCTTTACACTAGTAAACATTTATAAATAGTATAATAGACATTTTTCAGTAAACATGTATTATACTATGTCATCTTTGTTCAGTTAGTTGGTGTCGACACACAAAGCTCTAGTGTAGACACACTTTCTTCTTTATCAGACAGTTGGTGTCAAAACATAGAGCATAAGTGTCGACATATACCATCAATCTTCATCTGTGAAAATTTTCTAAATCCACAACATATACATATATCATACTGACTCCGACTCTAGAATAGTCGAAGTATGATACCCACTCTGACTTCTGAAAAAGTCAAAGTGTGGTACCTACTCCGACTTCTCTACAGTCGAAGTCTCCTTATTGGAAGCTAATTTTTTCTAAGTCCACATTGACTACCATATGTTCCATTCTGACTCCGACTCTTGAAAAGTCAAAGTATGATACCCACTCTGACTTCTTCGAAAGTCGAAGTGTGGTACCTACTCCGACTTCTCTAAAGTCGAAGTCTAACATTTCTCACATCAACTGTATCACTCCACTCTGACTTCTGAAAAAGTCAAAGTATAGTACCTACTTCGACTTCTTTGAGGTTCATAGTCGATCACACATCGATTACTACTTTGATCTTACTCTGACTCTTCTAAAGTTGAAGTATGATATCAACTGTTGAACAACTGGAGTAGTACTCCGACTATTTAAAAGTTGACGTAAGGTATCGACTTTTGTTATCCATGATACTTATAGATGTTTCAATGATAGTTATCATTCTTGCAAAATTATTAATGTATTATTACTGTGATTAATTTTTTAATCATTATGGGATCATGTAATGAATAAGATGAACATTGATCTACACTGAAATATTCTTTTTGTTATATGTACAATCACTACAACAAATTAGGTCTATACCCACAGATTTTACCTACGGTAGGGTTATACGTAGGTACAAGTGAGATTACATATGAAAAAAGCATATGTCGTAAGGTTACACATACGATTATTTTAACTATGTGCATATAAGTAGATATTAACTATGTGCATATAAGTAGATATAGTTACGATTTTGTATAACAATATGTAAAAGTAGTTATTTTAGCCACATTTACTAAAAAATGTAAGAAAAAGTTTGAGTATTCTTATAAAATTTTTAAAGTATATGTATTGGTCAATAAATAACATCCCAACAAATAGAAGCTTAGGAAATAGAAGATGGCGCCATTACTTTTCATTTCCTGAGGTTTACATTTTTGGGGCTTCATTTCCGCTTCTCTTCTTTCCCACTTTAGTCCTTTTCATTTCTTGTAGCTTTTCGCCATCGTCTCCAACCCTAGGGTGCCATTGTAGTCATCCACGCATCAGTCACTACCATCACGATGACCTCGACCGTAGTCATCATCATCCACGAGCCGCTCGACTACTGACGTCGTCGTCCAGCATGCCTTCACCCTGCCACCGCCGTCGTCCCCGACACCCTCGACCATGGCCTTCTTCTGGAACCACATCCTCAGCAGCAGCGACAGCAGTATCGACATGACCACGCCCTCAGAGCAAGAGGCAGATCTTGTTTTCTTTTAGGGTTACTTCTGTTCGAGGAAGATGTAACCAATGCTGGGAAGGTGAGGGAGCTAGGAGAGGTGGCAACCCTCCTTGGCGGTGGTGACATGGGTGAGGTTGCAACGAAGCTGGAAGAAAGGTTGGGGGGGTGGGTGAGTAAGGGCAAGCAGAAGGGATTCCTTAGGGCGTCATTCTGGGGTGCTTACTTGGTGGCATATATGTCGGAAAGGGTGATGAGGAGTGGGATAGAGGGCTCCCCCTTTTGGCAGTGGCAGGGGAGCGTGGCAGCAGTCGTGGGTGGTGATGAGAGGGTGTGAAGCAGGTGGTAGGGGGGCTGAAGAGGAAGAAGAGGAATGGGGCGGTGGAGAGGTGGAAGTGGGGAGGGTGGTGAAGGTGGCTAGAGTGGCGAAGAAGCAGAAGCCATGCGAGCTCTGCTTGGTCTGATCGCTAAGGTCTGGGGGTCTTCTCACAGTTGCTTTTGCCATGGTTAATGTTCTCTTTTAACCAGACCACTCTCTTTTAACTTTGAGGTGTGATGACTCTCTGATGGGGATGGTGGAGTGATGCGACCATGCACCGAATTCCATTTGCAGAGCAACAGAGGGGTATATCGATCTGTTTGTTTTGTTTGATTCAATCTTGGGGTTTTTTCTCTTTCTAGTTTTTAAATAGATGGGTCTTCTCTGTGTTCTTTCACTGTTTACCCTTTTGTTCCATGGAGATCAGCTTCTCTATCATTTGCTATCTATGACATAGTCTGTTCCCTGGATTTTATTTTATATGATGTTTCGATAGTTAGTCTTAGGCATCTCCATGAGGTTCTAATTTTATCTATTTCTCTAGGCATCTCTAATTATCTGCAAGCTATTTTAATTCTTTTAAATCTAACCAAACTACTTATAAAATTATTTATTGAGAAGTCTTACCAAAATGGAAAACATGCAAGAAACAGTTTTTGGTGAATTTTAACCAATTAATTTTTCCTTTCCCTTTTTCACAATATAGATTACTACCTTCATGCTAATGGACAATGTTCAGATTTCATGAAAGCATAGTCATCTTTTCTAGAGCAGAAGAAAAATTCAGGGGGACTTTCCTGATTTGGTGCATGATGTCAAATTAGAAACTCTGGGATGATGTTTAGCAGGTTGTTTTTGCTTTTTGTTTACCAAAGACTATGCTACTTTTACGTTGCACAATGTTGAGCTTATATGAAACTACTAAGTATTTCTTACTTAGAGGAGTCTGGATTGCCTAGTCAAGCATATTGTCACCACGTATCTGTACTAGTCATTAACCTTTTTTTTTAATTGAGAAGATAGCTCACTATTTGTTGTTAATATTCTTTGCTAACTCTTGAGGGCCAAATGCATGTCAATTTATAATTTTGATAAATGTCAATTGTTTTTGCCATGAAACATGCCAAATGCTATTGAAGTTGAATGTTATATATGAGATTGTTTAATTTTATGAGATTCACTTGTTTAGTCAATGTAATCATATTTGAGGAATAATAAATGTCCTCTCTGTTCAGGTGTTCAACTTTGAATAATCTCCTTTCATGCCCTGACATGCATGATTGAGAAGGAGATATTGGTTATTCATGAGCCTTGGCACTGCATGCAATATTGTCTTGGAAAATTCTCTCATGTTAAGTTCTTTCACATGTGTAAGTGGTTGATTTGATGGATGCTTAAGTTTTGAGGAATTTAAAGCTTATTTGCATGATCAGTATTACGCTTTTGAGAGTAATTGCTCTGGCGGCTTAGAAGCAGCAAATTACATTTTTTGAACTGTATCATGAAATGCAAAATTAGCATAGGCAAATCCAAATTTGATTTTCTCAGCCCATTGCCTGCAATCTTTGAAGAATATCTTGAGATATCTTGTGAATCAGGGATTCAAATAAATTTTGCTATTGTCTTTATGCAACTTGATCTATAATTAGATGATTGGAGAAGTGTTCTAGGCTTTACCCCAAGTTCATTTTCTCTTTATAATGAATGCATACTATTTTTTTCTATTTTGTTTTTTTTTTTTGGTACGAACTATTTCTTTCTTGCACTTCATTTGTTGATATACTAGCTTATGTTAGAGTTCCTACATTCTTACATGGGCTTATCTGAGCACAATAAAATGGATTACCAAGTATCTTTGCCCTACTGATATTGTACCACCACACATAAATGTGGATTTGAGTGAGCTAGATGTGGGATAGAAACATGTTGAAGCTAAAAGTGCTGAGAATGGTAAGATGTGCTACAAGTGCATCATGTCGTGTTTGAATGTATGTTGTTAATCTGAAAGGTCATTGTTTTGTGTTTTTTTTATGTCTTTTAGATCATTCTTTTGTGTTTTTTTTTCCTTTAATTTTCTTGTGCTTAGTTTAAAATATGTCAACATGCAAGAATGGTGTTCTATTCATTACAATTTTTAATGACCCACTAATTTATAATTCTAAAAAAAAAATTATTTATCTTTACTTTGAAGTTTTGTTTGAAGGGAATTCTTATATGCACCAAACATGTTACTCTTGCTTCATTTGTTTTTGCATATTTTCACAATTCCTCATTAGCACCTTTAGTTCATAGGCTATGGACTGGAGGTATTAACAGTTGAGTTAGATTATCTAGTATCTGAACTTCTTGTTTTCTTTTTTCTTCTGTTTGTTTTGTGTCCTAGTCTAGATATCTAGCTACTTGCTATTTTATATTATGATTATGCAGAATTTAACTAGGTGCTGCAAAGTGATAGTTGTCGACTTCTATAGCTCCGGTACCACCTTCAGATGTAGGTCTTGATAAGTGTTTCCAAGAAACCCAATGCCTGCGAGGACCTGCAGTGGTGGAGCCCCAAAAGAAGGTAACAAATAACCTCTCTAGAGAGTTAATGATACTCTTAGGGGGGTTAAGCACAACAAGGATATTTATCAGGATTGAAGACAAAACATGTTTGATAAGGATTAATCTGCCACCATTTGAAAGTAAATTAGCTTTCCAGAAGCCAACCTTTTCCTCACATTGTCCAGAAGAGGTTGGAAATACACTGCCTTAGCAACACCTTTAAAAATTGGTGCTCCTAGATAATGATTGGAAATTGCCTTTGTGGGATAGAGGTAGTTGCAACAATTTGATTGATTCTTCTAGTAGGATCGTAGCTTGCAATGTAGAACGAACTCTTAACATTGCTTTTTTTTTTCCTTGAACATCTCTTATAAATAGTTAGAAAAGCCATAAGTCTAGGAAGAGAACCCTGACAACCATTGGTAAATATGATAGTATCATTAGCAAAAAGGAGATGTGAAATGATAGGACCCTGTGCAAAAATGAAAAATGGAGTAATGATATCTCTTTGAAATAAATGATGGAAACCTTTGTTAAGTGTTCCTCTGTAAGGATGAATAGGCTAGGGACCAAAGGGTCCCCCTGTCTGAGACCACGCGAAGAAGTGAAAAGTCCACCAACTTGACCATTAAGAACCACAGAGAACCAGCAATTAGTAAACAATTTTCTAATAAGATTAATCAAGCTGAAAGTAAAGCCAAACTTCTGCATGACTGCAAAGAGATAGCTCCAATCTGACCTGTAAAGAGTTTGAACAAAGGGGTTGAAAGGAGAGAGTCATGTTCACATGCCAAAAGACATAAAGATCTTTATACTACATTGTTGCCCAACATAGGCCTTAAAAACCTTTTTTTCATCTTTTTGAAATTTGTTGTGAGCATAATTCCAGACAGTTTAAGTTTCTTGGAATTTGGTTGGGGCCTGTCTCATTGTGCCTATCACATGGACATGAGAGTGATCCATGACAGCAGAATCAGAACATTCAATTAAAGAATTTAAGTAAGGAGTGCGAGAGAGAGGGAGGACAAGTGGAAAAAATGACCAAATGATTGAAAGAAATAATACGACCAAATATAAGGTTGACATAATTTCTACTCAGCTCTTTATTCAGTCTTTGGGATCAGGAATGCAATGTACTTGGCATTGGAAGGACTATGTTGAAACTCATAGATTACCTTCCGGATGTAGCACCATGAGAATTTCAGTAATTGAAAATTGGAGATAAATAGAAAATATGACTACTTAATAATTTAAAACTAGTTAAATATGTATGCACCATTATCTCAGATGTAAAAACACATCTAAAATTTCGTAAAAATCATAATTAGACTTTAAACATTATTCTCTAGTGACCATAAAGAAATTTGGGCCAATAAAAATCTTTTGGATTGAGTTTAAGAATTATTGTGACTTATTATCTTAATTAAGGAATAAGTCGAAAAACCATTATCACATATACATAAAGGGGTCATAAATTAAAATAAAAATTATGGATGGAATTCAAACATTGGGTATTGACAACCCAATGAAAGAATTGGGCCATAATATATATTTTGGGCCACAAATAAATTCAAGTAGAAAAATAAGCCCAAATTTTGAAAATCTTAACTAATCAAGATTAAAAGGTTAAATACTCATCCAACACATATTTATTGGACTTCAAATTGAGCCTAATTCGTGGTTACAACCTAAAATAAGTTTCTATATCAATTCCATCATGAATGGGGGAGAGAAATCTCCAATTTGAGGAAGGATACACCCAAATTCGTCCCTAAAAGTTTCCTAATCCAATTAGGCAACTAAAGACCTCTCTCTCTATAAATAAAGCCTCTCTCTCCCATGGGATGACTCCTAGGGTTATTGGAGGCGTGCTTGGAGGCTATGGTGGCTGGAGATCTCGAGGAGAAGGCAGGAGGAAGGAGAACCTCATGCTCTTCCCAATTCGGATCTACAGCGACCTGCACATAAGAGTCAGATTGATCATCACCAAAGGTTAGTGAAATCTCAATCAAATCAATCAAATAATATACCCATAGAAAGCCCTTCAAGTCTACTTTTAGATGAAACTATTTTTCCCAATTTGAAGGCAGTGTGTGGGACGTATTAAGAAGATCTTTGCACTAGTGCCAAAACTAGGGTTTTCGGGGAGCACGACTTTCATTCACCTAAAAGGTAGGTCATCTCCATGCCAAACTCAAATTAAACTCATCCATGCTTGCATCTATATGTATAGATCATGTTCTTACTGTTTTCCCCAATTTTTAACTTGAGAGTTTCATGAATTAAATCTTGCATGATCTTGACGTTGTACAGTCACAATTTAACCTGCCTTGTCTTACGAGTTCCATACCTCTTTTTGGTGTCGTTTTTTGACCGAGTGTTCAACATAGAACTTTTACCCTATGAGTCTACTTTCATTTGGCACTGGTTTCTCCAATTTTCGTTGACCGTATTGAGATTATGAGCCCAAGATGAACACTATGTCAGAATCACATAGTTAGTCACAACACATTTTATTACCCAGTCAAACAATCTTTGTTTCTCGATTATTTTCTACTGTATAAAGTATTGGAAGTAATCTAAATCACAAAGGTGGTTTCACCCGATTTGGATTACCCTAGCATTTGTTTTGAGTTTTCAAACCCACAGGTGTCAACCCAATCCAAGTCGGAGTTGGAAATAGGTAGAAAAAGCAACCCAAACGTCATATGCAGGTAGCGACAGGTCGACACGTCGCTACCAGACTGCAACAAAATCATGGTCGCAACCCATAAAAAAAATCAGACAGTTTTGTGGTCTTCTTCAGAAGGCGACAAGATGATGGTCGCCTTCATGTTCTGAAGGTGACACATTGCTTGTCGCCTTCTGCCTATGTCCACTTAGTCAGCCATAACTTTTGCTATATACCTCAGATTGATAAGCTGTTTTCTTGATGGATTCCTCATTCAAAGGGCTTAAATATGGTATATTCATGTGTGAGTTTTGAATAAAAAATCAATGAGGTATGACCTAAGGAAGTGAAGCGATGGGACTGCATTTCCTTCTAAGGGGCATACATCTCAATTTTTGTCGTTTTGTGTCGTTCCTTGCATGTGTGAGTTTGATCTATTCTAGGAAGGTTATAGAAAGTCTTATCATGCATTTAAAAACCCATATGAAAGTTAAAACATGTTCACATGATTTTTAATTGATCTTAAGTTCACGATCATGCTCTCTACCTGTCGATTATTCACGTTCTTGCCTTGTTACCGAACTTGCTAAACATACAATGATACTTGCTAAAATTGGTCATGCATGATTAGCGTTTCCTGATTTAGCACTCATGATACTTTCCAAGCATGGAGTTTCCATAAATGAAGTTTCTATAATTGGAGTTTCCATAATCGGATTCACACACGCACTGGAGCGATTCTCACACGCTGCATGCGCATACACTCTAGCACGATAGGAAAGCCCCTTCTTGGCTTGTGATGAACTCTCCGTCGGATATTCCTTCTGCCAGACTAGTGACCCCTTGACCAAGGCCTCCGTAAGTCTCCTCTGACCATGGATTCCCACATGGCCGATGAGCAGGTTGTACCAATGAAGTACCCGGAAGTTAGTGTGCACGTATCTCTTCTCTCTCGACATTCTTGACGAGATCTTTCTCTCCTCATCTTGACTTTCTCGGAGTGATCGAGTATACACATGAAACCAAGTTATTAAAGATAGAATCTATGTATATGCGTTGTTATGCTTCCGGATTGAACTCTTGACTTGATATTCCCAACGTACCCTTGAACTCTATATCATTATTGACATGACACTCTCGATAATCATTACTAATGACATGATAGTCCTGAACTTTCTCGACCAGTCCATCCTTATTGACACACATTGCCTTCTTGTGATGCGTTCTTGAAGTACAGTAATGATATTGGAGTCATGGACTCAAAACTCGTTCTTGTCACCCATGAGTCGACGGGCTTATTGGGACACATGCAAGTGTTGCGCAATACGAACCTAATTGAGGGCCCTATCTGGTCCTGGAGATTCTGGAAAAGTCATGTTACCTATGGGTGTGATTGTCGGATTAGTCCCCAATAAAGTCTTATTAACCCAAGGTGTTGATTGCCCAGTTTTCCCAAAGATGTTCGTTACCCCAGGAGTTGATTGTTAGGTTGATCCCCTAACAAAGTCGCGTGCCTGGCTTGGTGCGGAATCATGATTGGTGCTTGGCATGGCACGTACTTGTTACACATGATAAACTTACTGCTTGTTACCTGCTACTGTGTGCTGGTCCTTAACCCGAGTGGCTAAAGGACGTACTTGCATAAGGCACTAGTAGATCCTGCATGATATTCTTGTGGAGTGCTCCAAATGGGTTACTCAAATGCTTGCTAGTGAAATGGCCATCTGTTACATGTTATCTTGCTCTTGTTCATGAAGTTACCATCTTTCTAGATCATTGTTCGCAATATCTTGAACTCTTGAGTACAACTTTATTGCTAGATTG
>CM024758.1:78108531-78413086 GCA_014218235.1 Colocasia esculenta
TTCGAGCGGTTTGCTTGGTAGTTGGCTATAGAGTCAGGCGTAGAGTCTAAGGATTTAGAAGTCCCTTTATCATTACACACACCCGCGGGTACGGTATCGACTAGGAAGTGTATTCTGTCGTTACCTGTGTGCATTGAGGATAGGGTTCAGATGAGTGTTTCTCTTGCTGAAGATGAAGGACTTTGATGCTCCTCTTGGTCTGGATTGGCTAATGGAGCACTATGCGTTAGTAGATTGTCGTGGAAAGAGGATTGTTTTCCTCATTCCTGGTGAGGACGAGTTCTCATCCATTGCCAAGGAACTTGGCGGGAAAGTTGGTCATCTCTGCCATGAAGGCGATGCGCATGGTAAACAAGGGTTGTGACGCTTTTTTGCCAGCGTAGTGTTAGTACCCGAGGCTGATGAGTCACCTACTCTTGCAGAGATCAATGTAGTGCAGGATTTTCCAGACGTCTTTTCCCAATGATTTGTCTGGATTACAAAGGATAGAGAGATAAAGTTCACCATAGAGTTGCTTCCGGGCACCTCTCCTATCTCGAAGGCTCCATATCGGATGGTACCTGCGGAGTTAGCGAGTTGAGGAGGCAGTTGCAGGAGTTGCTAGATAAGGGATTCATTCGCCCTAGTGTTTCTCCTTGGGGCGCACCTGTATTGTTTGTAAAGAAGAAGGATGGGTCACTTAGGTTATGCATTGATTATAGGAAGCTAAACCAAGTTACTGTGAAGAATAGGTATCCCTTACCTCGGATTGATGATTTGTTGACCAGCTGCAAAAGCATCAGTCTTTTCTAAGATTGATTTGCGGGTCTAGCTATCATCAGTTGAGGATGTGTCCAAGACGGCCTTTAGGACTCGTTATGGACATTATGAGTTTTTAGTTCTTCCTTTTGATCTAACCCAACGCCCCGGCAGTGTTCATGGATCTCATGAACAGGGTGTTTAGGCCTTATTTAGATAGCTTTGTGTGTGGTTTATCGATGATGTGTAGTCTATTCTCCGGATGAGACTACACACTGTCAGCATTTGAGGGTAGTATTAGAAGTTTTCGTGCACACAAGCTGTATGCTAAATTCAGAAAGTACGATTTTTGGTTGCGCGAGGTTCATTTCCTTGGGCATGTTATCTTCGGTGCTGGTGTAGCAGTTGATCCAGCGAAGGTCCAGGCTGTTATGGATTGAGAGATTCCCAAACCCTTCGGAGATTCAGAGTTTTCTTGGTTTGGCGGGTTACTATCGTGATTTATTGGGGATTTTCATCCATCGCCGCCCCATTGACTCAGCTGACCAGGAAGGGAGTGAAGTTTGTCTGGTCCGAGAGTGTGAGAGTAGTTTTCGATTATTGAAGACTAAGCTCACATCAGCTTCAGTGTTAGTTCTGCCGAGCGGTGTTGACGGTTTTTTGCTATCTACACGGATGCTTCTCGGATTGGCCTTGGCTGGTATTGATGCAGCAAGGAAGGGTATTAGTGTATGCTTCTCGACAATAAAGGAGCATGAGCGAAACTATCTGACTCATGATCTTGAGCTTGCGGTAGTGGTTCATGCACTAAAGATCTGGAGACACTATCTTTATGGTGCCAGATTTGAGGTGTTCATTGACCACAAGAGCTTGAAATATCTTTTCTCCCAAAGGAATTAACCTGAGGTAGAGAAGATGGATTGAGTTCTTGAAAGACTATGACTTCGACCTCCAGTCATCCTGGATAGGCGAATTTGTAGCAGATGCCCTTAGTAGGAAGAAGTCTTCTCTCCAGCAGGATTGGAAGATGTGGAGGATGCAGCATGTGCGATGACTGAGTTAGAGCCATCTTTGTGTTAGGCTTTTGTAGCTCAGTTGTCCATTAGGTCTTCGGTGTTGGATGAGGTGATCGAGCAACAGAAGGCCGACCCTAGACTCCAAGAGTTAGTGGGCAAAGCAGGCATTGCCGCGATGAGGACGACGTGGTTAGATTCCATCACCAAGTATGTGTTCCTGACATTGTAGATGTCTGTGAGCATGTATTGGCAGAAGCTCATAGGTCGAGATTCTCTATTCATCCGGGTAACACTAAGATGTACCCGAATTTGAAGAGGTCCTTTTGGTGGTCTGGCATGAAGAGGGAATTAGCGGATTATGTATCTAGGTGTTTAGTATACCAGCAAGGAAGGCCGAGCGGCAGTGACCATCTGGTCTTATGCAGAGATGGAGATCCTAGTATGGAAGTGGGAAGCTGTCACTATGGATTTTGTTTCGGTTTGCCTCGATCACACGGGGGTAATGACTAAAATTGGGTAGTCGTAGATAGATTCCGAAGACTGCGCATTTCTTGCCTATGAAGAAGAAGCAGTGGTTGAGAGTCTGGCTTGGTTGTATGTTAGTAGCATTATTAGGTTGCATGGGGTGTGCCGAAGTCGATCATTTCGGATCGAGATCCGAGATTTACTTAAAGGTTGTGGAAGGTCTTCATGATGCGTTAGGTTCTGAATTGAAGCTTTTTCGGCATTTCATCCCCGACAGATGGACAGTCGGAGGACTATCCAGACGCTCGAGGATATGTGAGAGCGTGTGTGCTGGATTGGAAGGATGATTGGAGCGCCATTTACCTCTAGTGGAGTTTGCATTTAACAACAGCTTTCATGCGAGTGTATTGGTATGGCTCCATTTGAGGCGTTGTATGGTAGGCCCTGTAGATCTCCTTTATGTGGGAGGAGACAGGTGACAGGAAGCTGATCGGTCCGGAGTTAGTTCAGGAGACTTCGGACAAGGTCCAGTTGATAGGAAGAGGCTTGTTGCGGCACAGGATAGGCAGAAGAGTTATGCCAACAACAGGAGAAAGGATTTGGAGTCGGAGTGGGTGAGCATGTCTTTTTGAAGATTTCACCTACTCGAGGTGTTGTCAGGTTTGCAGGGCATAGCAAATTAAGTCTTAGATTCATTGGCCCGTATGAGATTCTCAGGCGTTTAGGGTAGCGTGGCTTATAAGCTAGCTTTACCCCCGACTTTAGCTAGCGTTCATCCCGTTTTCCACGTATCTATGCTCAGGAGATATGTTTAAGATCCATCTCATGTTATTAGTCACGAGCCAGTGGAGATCTAGCCAGATCTCTCCTATGTGGAGCAACGATAGCTATTCTTGACTGGAAGGTTCAGCATCTCCGAAACAAGAGTATTGTGTCAGTAAAAGTTTTATTGCGGAACTTCTCGCGAGAGGAGGCTACTTGGGAGCTTGAGGATGCGATGAAGAAGAAGTATCCCCTATTGTTGAGTAGTGTTGTTCGAACTTCGAGGACGAAGTTTCTTTACGGGGGAGAGGGTGTAAGGCCCTCAAAATTTTTGTCCTTTTATTTCGTCGTGTGTGATTCATGCTTGTGTATTAGTATCATGTATAAACATGTAGATATTTATGTACATATTATCTGGTGTACCTATGTATGTATGTGTATGTTAGTTCGTAAATGTTGTTCATTGGCATGTGTAGATAGTAGTTACAATATACTTCATAAATTGCATGTATATACATAGAGTAAATATGGTTTTCTACATAATTTCATGACCTGGCCGAAGGGAGTGACGGCAACATGAATGGACGTTCATGTGTAGTCGACGTCCATATCAATGGACGCCAAAATTTGTAGACGGCCATGTATGTGGATGTCTATTTCTATAAAATTCTGTGCACAGCAGATCCAAAAATCCTGCAATTTGCCTTGCTCTCCGATTGGGGAGCTGTCTCAACGGCTCTCCCATCCCATCTACGCAAAACCCCAAGGCCCAGCTTATAAAAAGCCTCTTGAGACTTGAGGAGATATTTTTATCTGTTTGGTAAAGAAACCCTAGAGCTGTGAGAAAACCGAAAGTTTGTGGCCTTTAATCCGACGACAGGAGGGTCTTTCGGCGATCTACCCCGACTGGAGGACTCTTTGGACATCAGGGAACACTTCCCCGACTCCGGTGTGCAGCGAGACTCACCACAGAGCCCAGAGCTGGGAGGTTTGGAGGCTTCTTGGCACTGGCTGGGAGAGCTTCCCCGACCTTTTAATCCCCTTGTTGATTTGTCCAGAGGCAAGTAACCCATCCCCATTGTTCATACATATATCTAGTAGGTCTTAGGCATTTTTCTGGAATTTTATTCGAGTCCTGGAACCCCATTTCACCAAGTTTCTGGCGTTCAGTCTGTGTTTTGCACAGACAGTAACTTAACGGCAGGCTCTCCTGCCGTAATATCCTAAGTTGGCGAAAGCCGATACTGCCGTTAACATTTTTGAACGGCCAAACCCTGCCATTTAGTTCTTCAGGAAAGAACAATGAATTGTTCTTCCTTATATGACTATTTTTCAGATTTCTACGCGTGAGGCTATACTGTAAATTGTATATGCTATGTAATTTAGATAGTGGATGGTGTTGTGAAATTTCTGTGAATTTCAGTTAATGGTATTAATTATGAATTTGTTTGAAATGCATGTTAATAGGTTTTGAACATGGGTTGATCCCAGTTTACACAATCCATGTGGAATTTAATGCCATAAAATTTTAGATGATGTGGATTAGTGTCAGTTCATGTCATGAAAATTTGGGAATTTTCCATGTCTACGTAATTAGTTGTAATTTAGGGATTAAAAATAGGGAGCATGAGTAGGTTGTTTTAAATTCCAGTAAATCATATGATGCTTGTTAAAGTCTGGGAAAAAATTTCTGTGATGAAATGACTGTTAGACACAGGGCTATAAACTGCTAATTATGACCTTCATGATGTGAATCAAGGATGAACGATTTATGGGTAATATGCAAATGGTTGTTCTATTTTCTGGATACTCTGCATAGCTTGAAAAATGTGAAACATGGTATGTATGATCTACAACTGTAAACAGCCCGTGATTAAAATTTCATGTGGCTTGGGCAACAGTAAGTGATATTTATGCAAATTTCATGAAGAAATGATTAATTAAAGCATGCTTATTATGATCATAGATTTGTTAAATAATTTCAACATGATTAGTGTCAATCCCTATAGTCAAGTCTTGTTAACAGTAGTGCATGTTAGTGAAATGGAACCATGCACATGAATGTGAAAATGGAATAATGTGTTAATTAGTGTGAATTTGTGTGTGTGTTAATTTGGAAAATGTGTAAACTGTGCCGTGTGTGACAACGCTTCCATAGAGGGCTGTGGACCGTACCGTGGTAAAGTCCCCACGAAAAGTTCAATGTGTTTGAAATCCTAAGGGCATTAGGATGAAATCCTGGAGGTGGACAAGTACCACTGGTTAGGGTGGAGAATACTTCTCCCCGTTTGCGTAGTACCAAGATTCATCACTGTGTTGCCTAGGTGGCATCTATGTGTTATGTGAATGTGCTATATGTGTTCCTTCTAGTGGTGGTTTGGACTATGTGTCACGGCATTTAAATGAGAATAATGGATTGTGTATAAGTGAAAATGCGTAGTGTGTAAGTGATATGTGAACCCAATGTGATAGCATGTAGAATTGTGAAATATGATATGATGGAGTTAGATTCATGTCAAAACAGCAAGCTTAGTATGTTTACAAATGTGATATGCATGTGGAAAAGTACGTAGAATCCATGTTAGGAAACGCTCTTCCTTTATGTGTAAAATTTCATGTCTCAATTGCTATCATGTTGCAACGTAGATATAAATTTAGCTATCATGTGAGTAAATGTATAGAAAGCATGCGGTAGGTATATTGTGGAATGACATAAACCATGTATCATGTGTTATGAATTGGTAGAAGTATCATGATAGGCTTTCTTAAAAATTGTTCAAACCATGTTGCATGTATTGATTGACGTAATGAGAGTAAAATGTGTGCATGAGTGTGTGTATGTATGTATGACTTGTTGAGTCTTTAGACTCACTCTTGCTTCAGCGTACAAGTTTAGCAGGTTACCCTACTTCCTTGGAGGAGATCGTTGCGAGTGATCCGAGCGAGGAGAGTAGATTGTTGTGGAGTCACCGACATTGTACTTACTTTTCCATAATATGAAATTTGAACTTATGTAATTGTGGATGAACAATGTAATTTGGATATAAATTTCATTATGTGGACTTTAGTTTCTTTTAAAATTTCTATATGGGACTATGTATGTCGAATGGTGATGATGAAATAAAATTGACAATTAGTTCTTTAACTTCGCTGTTCTATGACTGTATTTGTGTACATCTCAATCTTGTGGTAGTGATGGGTAAATGTCCCACTGTAATGACGTTCACTATATCGACGCGGATTGGTAAATCGTACGGTATAAGGAGGGTGTCACATAGGATATATTTCAAAACCTAGAGGATATAAAGTTTTTAATAGAAGAACTTTAACTGTAGAGCAAACAATGCATATATTATGATGAGACTAACCCTTCTATTAAGAGAATAGAAGAAGAAGAAGATTGTATTGAGGATCTGTGCAAGGATCTAGAGAAAACATCTCTTGAAGAAGAAGAAAAGGAAGATCCACCACTAGAGGAACTCAACAACAACAAGAAGCACAAGAAGGATTGCCTAGAGAATTGAGGTACCACAGAGATCATCCAAGAGAAAACATTATAGGTGATCCTCAAGATAGGGCAAGAACAAGAGGTATGAACATTCCTTGTGATTTTTTTGCATTTGTGTCTCAAATTGAGCCTAGGACAATCAATGATGCACTGCAGATGAATCTTGGATCCTTGCTATGCAAGAGAAACTTAATCAGTTCCAACGCAGCCAGGTTGGACTCTTGTCCCTAGACCTTCTGACCATCCAGTTGTTGGGACCAAATGGGTCTTCAGAAAAAAAATGGATCAATCAGGAGTGATCACCAGGAACAAGGCCAGACTTGTACCACAAGGGTATTCCCAAGAGGAAGGCATTGATTTTGATGAAACTTATCCCCAGTAGCTAGATTAGAGACAATTAGAATTTTATTAGCATATGCATGCTCCTTCAACATCAATTTATTTCAAATGGATGTTAAAATACTTTTCTGAATGGTTTCATAAAAGAGAAGTTTATGTGAGCAACACCTGGTTCGAAGATACTAAATATCAAAATCATGTTTTCTGTTTAAAGAAAGCACTATATAGTCTAAAACAAGCTTCAAGAGCTTGGTATGAAAGATTAAGTGCTTATCTTATATCACATGATTTTATAGAGGTAAAGTAGATAGCACAATATTATTAAGAAATTTTCAGAGGATTCTTAATAGTGCAAATATATGTTGATGATATTATCTTTGGTTCTACTAATGAGTCACTTTGTAAAATCTTTGAAAATCTTATGCAAAGTGAGTTTGAAATGAGCATGATGGGTGAGCTTAACTATTTTCTTGGGTTGCAAATCAAGCAGACCAAGGACGGTACTCACATTTGTCAAACCAAATATTTTGGACTTACTCTCTAAATATGGTTTTGACAAGTGTAAGCCCTTAGGAACACCCATGAGATCATGAATAAGTTAGATAGTGATCCACTTAGCAAGAAAGTAGATCAAAAGATCTATAGAGGCATCATAGGATCACTACTCTATCTTACTACCAGTAGACCAGATATAATGTTCAGTGTATGTTGTGTGCAAGATTTCAAGCTGATCCCAAAGAATGACATGTTAATGCTGTCAGAAGAATTTTAGATATCTTATAAACACAAGTAAATTGGGGTTTATGGTATCCCAGATGTTCTGACATCAAAATAATTTGATATAGTGATGCTGACTATGCTGGATGCAAAATAGATAGAAAAAGCACCAGTGGTACTTGTCAAATACTTGCAGGATGCTTGATTTCTTGGTCTTCTAGAAAGCAGAATTCAGTGGCATTATCCACAACAGAAGCTGAGCACATTGCAGCTGGAAGTTGCTGCACTCAACTGTTGTGGATCAAACACCAACTGGAAGACTATGGTCAAACAATTCAAGAAATTCCAATGTTGTGTGACAACACAAGCGCAATCAACTTGACCAAAAATCCTATACAGCATTGAAGAACAAAGCACATTGAGGTAGGCATCACTTCATCAGGGACCATGTAAGTAATGGTGACATTTTACTTGATTTTGTCTCTACAGAAAATCAACTTGCTGATATATTTACTAAACCTCTTCCATAAGATAGATTTACATCTATTAGAAGAGAAATAAGTATGTGTAATCCTTATTCAACTGCTAGAATAAATTTATGTCTGAATTGTATGATAAGAACTCACTGTAAAATTTTCGAAGTCCTAGTTCTGCGAGTCATGAAGTCGGAGTGCAGACTTCACCAGTTGCATGGTAGTCTAGGTTGGGTAGAAGAAACCCTAGTTGCTATGGGCTGGTCCAAAATGTGTCAGATATCAGAACCAACCTTTGAAAGTGCCGTTAAGGCATTTATGTGTCTCTTCATATCTCCTCAGAAGGTTCAGTAACAGATTTGTTAAAGGCACTAAGGTCACAGTTTTTGAAGATCTGTTGGTGAGCTTTTGGACTATCCCAACACCGGCCATAAACTCAGTGAAGTTGTCCCTTGGATAAGCAGAAGATGGGTATTATTGGAAGCCTAGGGACAGTCAGCAAGAAAGGATTGTTGGTAATGAGTGTCTGCAGAAAAGAGGATCATGCATTATGTCATCACCAACATCATCACACGCAGGGTTGGGACCCACTTCTCCATCACTGTTAGAGATGGTAGTTTGCTTTTCTGGGCTATCCAAAGACATAGGGTCAACTGCCCTCAGTTATTTTGGAAAAGATGATACATCAAGGAACCTGCAAGAGTCCCTTCCTTATGGACCACTGCTAACATTGATTTTAAGAGGTTTTTAGTAGATCTTAGTGGAGAAATCTTAGTGGCAGTAAAAAGAGAGATTTGATTATCTACATTGAGAAGAAGCCACTACCAATTGGAGAGCAAACACCAAAATTTATGGGTCAAGGATTCTGTGCCCCAGTGCACTCATGAGATTTTCCTTGATGAGGCACAGGACTCTACCTTCATTCTAGTCAGCCAGCAAGAAGTAGAGCTAGAGAAGAATAATAGAAGCCCTACTCAAGACCAACAGGAATAGCAACAAGAAGAAGAAGAGCATCAAGTCACTCAACAAGAACAAGAGTTAATTCAGAAAGAGCAAGTACTAACCCCATCTCCTGAGCATAATGCACCTGAAGAAACCATCAATCAAGTACTCAGAGACTTGAGGGGTAAGGGAGTAGTTCAAGAAGAAGAAGTGCCAAGATCCACTCTAGTTATGCAAGAATTTGAAGAAGTAGAGCATCACTCCTCCCCTCCTCATGTTGAGACCCGGCCAAGGTCTCAGGGGGAGAGTAGCAGTAGTACCAGCATGATGATGGACATTTTGATGCAGCAGCAAGAAGATTTATCAGTTCTTAAGATGCAAGTCTAGCAAGTGGATGTTAAGTTTGATTTCTTGGCTGAGGAGGTCTGACAGATGAAAGATCTTTAGCTTCAGTTAGTGTGCCAATAGGGCACAACTCAGCCATTTGTTCCCTTTCTACTCATCAAGAAGAGGAGCAGCCACAGCAACAGCAGCAGCATAAAGCTAATGAAGAACCTGAGCAGCAGCAAGAAGGTCAGCAGCAATAAGAAGAACAGCAACTAGAGCCAGAGCAGTCTTCAGCAGTAGTTGAGGAAGAGCAGTAGAAGCATGAGCAGCAACAACAATCATCAGTGGCAGTTGAGCCTGAGTAGCAGCAGCAGAAGTCCCTTCCAGAGTCTAGGCTTAAAGACCTCTAGAGTTACAGGATTTAGAGGTAGAGGACAAATCCAAGGTCAAAACCTTTCGGAGGAAGGTAGAAGGAAACTCCATAAGAATGGTCAGTCTGTGTTCTCAAAACTCTTAACCATTTCCACTCCTTCCACTGGACAACTCCTCCTGCCTGAATCAGAACAACCCCCTACATCCTCCTCTCATCCTACTGCCCCCACTGCACCTACACCTCCAGTAGGTGAACAACAACAACAACCTCCACCTTCTACCTCATCTGATCCTCCTCCTCTACATCATTACGAGAGGATCAGCCCCTGGCATTTGATAATGTAAGTTTCTATCTATCCCTTGAAATACAACTTCAAAACATCCAAGGCAAACATACCTATTCTCCATACATCACCTCCTAGCTTCTTTTCTTCTCTTCCTACAGCCTCCACTCCTTGGCTGGCAGATCCACACTTGCACTTTTAGAAATAGTACCTAGTGTACTACTTTCATGTAAAGGTGGTCGCCAATTAAAAGACACCCTGCAAACTACTCCTCCTTTGGTATAGCTTTATCTACCACTCCGAACATCATATGAATCTATCATCGAATTCTTGTCCATCAAGGCATTCTTTGAAGTTCATGAAATGCCAGTTTTCACCTTTGAGGACTGGCTTCCCTCTCTCCTTCATTCCTCTCAAGTTCAGTTGGCTGATCTGAATTTAATTTCTCAGAAAAGTCACAGTCTCACTTCCACAACATTTCTTGAACTTTACCTGGTGAAGCCACCAGATTTCAGCAAACTCTTTCCAGGAACCAATTTATGGATATTCATCTACACTTAAATCTTAGGTTCTATGACATGTTGGCACTCTCCTTAGAGACTCTCAGGCCAAGTACACAAGAATGAAGGACTTCAATGTAGCCAGATTCAATTGGGACTGCCTGACGTCAACAAAGGTCAATGGGAGAATATTATCAGAGGTCAGAGGCAGATTTCCCCCTCCATGTCAATTGAACTTTCTTCCGGGCTATATCCAAGTGTTGTTGGTGCCATTTCTGCTAGGAAAGACTTTGCTCAACAAGTCTTTAACAGGCACATCAGGATAGCTACCAGGTTCAGAATTAAGTACAACTTGAGGCTTTCATTCCATAGATTTTCCTCCTGCAAGCTCCTGTCAACTCCCAGCATATGTTAGATTTTCAGATCTGTTTTGCTGAGTGAAAGGTTCTCTGAAGATCAATGAACAACTGCTTATCCTGAAGATCATTCAGACTATGAGAAGTTGAAAATTTTTGTTCGAGAGTATCTCTGCAAAGGATATGAGGATCTGGAAGTCTATTGCTCATAAGTGGAAGCAGAGGTACCTAGTCTACTACAAAGCAAAGGAAGCTGTATTTTCTCAAGGCCTACACTGGAATATCACTGTCCATGAGTTTCTCCATCTAGCAGCCTCCAAGAAGTTTGTGCCTCTCAAGATCCTTCTGCGCCCAGCAATTATCAGAAGAGACTTACCGGGTTCATAAGTGGCATATTAAGTCCTATAGGAAAATTCTCTCCATAGGTCTACCTATAGGATAGAATATGGTAAGTTCATGAATCACTTTCCTGAAAATGAGAAGAAGCTATGGGCTCTTCTCAAGCCATACCTGGCTCAGATCCCTCCTTCTCTGTGGTTACCTAGTTCATTATCCAAATCCTAACTGAGCTTATGTACTTGAACATTTCAGTTTATGAATACACTTTTTGTTTCTTATTTCCCTGATGATGATTATTTCTCTCTCTCTATTTTAATATCCTACCTTTTCTATAATGCCACAAAGGGGGGAGAAAGAAGTAAGAAACAAAGAAACGAATCACAAAATGATCACATGTTACAAGCTTCAAATTTGTTTTTCACTGTCTATTTAAAAGTTTTTGTCATTAACAAAAAGGGGAAGAATTGTTGAGCATCCATGCCCTAAGAAAATTATTTAAGACTTTAAATTATTTTAGCATGGTGATTTTGCTATGACAAAATCTTTAAAAGATTCTACAAATTAAATATACTAATATATACATACACCACTGAAATGATTTGAACAGACTCTATCTTGAAATTTTTCTAAGTCTACAGACTACTCTATGTATCACACTAACCCGAATGTGGAGGCCGACTCCTTAAAGTCGATGCTACTTTGTACAACTTTATCTCGAAATTTTTCTAAGTCCACAGACTACTATATGTATCATACTGAATCCGACTGTTGACTCCGACTTTATAAAGTTGAAGTGTTCAGAGTCATGTGTTCTGGACTCCAACTCTCAGAAGTCGAAGTATTCTCTCTGACTCCAGAAGTCGTATTATAACCTCCTAATGCATATTAATCTGACTTTTACAGTCGAATTACATGGTCTCACTACAACTTCTGAAGAGTCAAATGTCAGCTTGTTCACATGATTCTGACTCTGACTCCTAGAGTCGAAGTACTCTCTCTTCTGACTCCGACTTCTCTGACAGCTTGTACTTGTATTTTTCTGTGCATAATTTTATCATTTCATGAGTTGTTGACGGTACAGTATCTCACTTGCTTAATATGATCTTTGTTAGATTCATTGTACTTATATGTTTCTTAAATATCATTATCCTGTCAAATTTATTATTTTAAATTTATTCTGACAAGATGATATAATTATATTCAAAATAATCACCAAAATTTATTTATGTTTGTATCTGAAATATTTATACAAACTGATATCTTGCTTCATGATAGAAAGTCGGATTTTCTCTTTCAGTAGATATCTTGCATTTTATCATCAGACGCATGGGGCATCTGATAGTAGCTCACCTACCACTGTCAGAACCTCCTCTTACTTGTTGATGCAACTGTTCGTCCATCTTTTATTGGTCTAAAGCTTGTCTGTCCGTAGTTTCCATACTTTATATATTTCTTCTACTCACCTTGTAACAACCCTCTTTATACCGGTACAATTATAGCAATCACTTCGGTACAAGGGTGTCATTACGGTGAGACATTTACCTAACACTTAACACTAGATGAGATGTACAATATATAACAAGATTACAACGGAAATAAATAAATATTCATTCTCATTCCGTCATCATCATCATATCCACAGTCTATATAGCAATAAAAGAATTACTAAAGTTCACATTATTACAACTTCAAATAAAATACAGTGTCCATGTGAATTACACAATTCCACTGATTACATACTATGGAAGAAAAGAAACAACGTAGCAACGCCCCCAAATGTAGATACTCCTCGCGCTCGGAGTCGCTCCTAACTATGTCCTCCTCAGAAGTGGGACACCTGTAACACACACATGTACGCCGAAGCAAGGATGAGTCTAAAGAGACCCAGCAAGCAATCTAAGAACAACACCCTTACACATATCACATACACATGCTAGTTTTCTTTTGCATTTAGGAATCAACATAGTACATGATTCATGTTACTTTAAACCAATAGCATGCTTTCTACACATTCTATTCAACATGGTTCAAGGATCTAAATCATATTCAAATCATTTTACAACTATACCCAATTAAAGCATGATACTATGTACAAAGTAAATACATACCTAGCATGATATCTAATCATTTTCTCATGCATTTATCACACTTATACACACTTTTTTGCTTGCTGTTTTGACATGAATTAAACACAATCACACGGTTTACATTTATTCACATGCTAACTCATTCACTTAACAATTTCACATACTCATACTTCACATTTCACAATTCATATGTTCACATGCACATATTCACATTTTACACTTAATTTTCGTGACACATAGTCCAAACCACCACTAGAAGGACACACATATACACATGCACATACCCATCACCTAGGCAACACAATGATGGATTTTGGTTAACTGCGCATAACCGGAAGAATCACTCTCTACCCAAACCAGTGGTACTTGTCCACCTCCAGGATTTCATCCTAATGCCCATAGGATATCACACACATTGAACCTCCCGTAGGGACTTTACTACAGTACGGCTCCACAGCCCTCTATGGTAGCAGTGTCACTAACGACACAGTTTACACATTTCACTTTAAACACATATTTACATTATACGCATGTACTAATTTACACATTTATCTACACTTTTAAATGACTACACATGCTTCAGTTTATCTAACATCATGTTATTGTTTCATAGAGGTAAATTTAACTATAACAGTGTTCAATCATACTATAAAACATTTAAATCTTCACATGGTTTATTCCTCATATGCTAAATCATGAATTAAGACCCTTATTCATGCAATCAGTGTCCACAGTCATCAGAATAGTGCAAACTTTTTATCACAAGTTCTAAACAGATAACATACCACATGCTCAATTTTTTAGATTTTTTGGATCTGTACACTAATTATAACAAATAAAATAGATTTCATGCATATTATCAGTAGGTTTCTCAGTAAAACAGTCATACAACATAGTGCCAATACCTGAAGATAGTCATCATATGATCGTAGAAAATTGGTGAAACATTAATACATCATGAATCTAATTAATCAGGTATTACTAAGATCAAATCATGCTTATTTTCCCGTTACAAAAAATTCGAATAAATAATACAGCTTAAAAAATTCGACCCATCCTCATGGCATGATCTACTAACTATATCTAACCAAACATAAATCTAATAGAATGTATAGACAACCACAAGTCCGAATATAATCACACAGGTATGAAAATTATGGTTCTGTGAAAAACAGATGAACTTGGCGGCAAGGGGGTTGCCGCCAACAGGGGTTAACAGCACACGATGTTGCCGTCAACTCAAGAACTTGACGGCACACATGTGGCTGTCAATATCCTGTCTGTAGAAAACACAGAGTGAACACACAAAACAAGAGAAATTGGGGTTCCAGGACACGAGATAAAATCCAATAAAATTCTTGAGACCTAGGAGACATGAGTAGGGATGAGATCCCTCGATTACTTACCTAAGAAAAATTGCTGGATTGCACTAATTTTCCGGAGAAGCTCTCCTCGGCCAAGCCAAGAAGACACATAAACACCTCCCGAATCCAGTCTTTGAGTTGATGCAGGCCTATCTCCGGAGTCGGGGAAGCTCCACCAATGCTAGGAGCACCTCCCAGTCGATGTAGATCACCAGTAAGAACTCTCAATCGCCTGATCAAAGTGCGCAAAGATCAATTTTTCACCACAGAAAACCCTAAGTTCTCCTTTGGGCGAAGAGACCTAACTTTGCCGGATCAAGGTGTTTTTATAAGGCCAAGGGGGTTGGGTATGCATTAGATAGGATTTCATACCATTGGAGAAGGGTTTCCAAAACTAGAACCGAAGGAAATGCAGCTGTTTCGAGATCTGAAACCGCAACAATTCTGGGTAATAGAAGGCCACATTGTTGCCGTTTACTGGGAATTGGCATCCATCGATCTGGACGTCGACTCCCCATAAACGTCCACACATGTTGACATTAATGGCCTCTCGGCCAGAACACAGAAAACAGATATACATGCATTCACTTTATAATTTACATTCTCTATTCATCATATTATTTAAATACAAGATGTACAATGTAAATAAAACAATATGTACATAAGTAAACACATATATACATATGCACAACATCATTTGAATATAATATGTATAGAATAAAATATATATTTATATATACATATACACAAGATTTATACACGAAGTAACTAATCACCATATTGCAAATCTAAATAAAAGAACAAAGTTCGAGGGCCTTACACCCTCTCCCCTTAAATTAACTTCGTCCTCGAAGTTAGAATGAGACTAATCAAACAATTGGGGATACTTCTTCTTCATAGCATCCTCAAGCTCCCAAGTAGCTTCTTCTCGTCAGAAGTTCCACCAAAGCACCTTTACGAACGCAATACTCTTGTTCCTGAGGTGCTGGACCTTCCGATCAAGAATAGCTATCGTTTGCTCAACATACGACAGATCTGGCTGAATCTCCACTGGCTCGTGACTAATCACATGAGATGGATCTCGCACATACCTTCTGTGCATAGATACGTGGAAAATAGGATGAACACTAGCTAATGCTGGTGTAATCACAGGGATTGTGCTTCCCCTCACACGGACATGAATATCAAGTATGATAGCATGGAAAATAGGATGTGATCGCCACCTAGCAAGTCGCCTAAGAATGAAAGTGGGATGATGGCTGACTTAAACTAGGAAAAGGAGAGAGAACAGGAACTGACCTAGTGTCGCGGTCGCCATGGGCGCCACGATAGACTGGTGTCGCGTCAGCGTTCGTCGACGCGTCTATGGCGCGTCACCCTCGGCCGTCGCGTTCTCTGAATGCGGGAGAAATGAAGTAAGGACCTTCTTCTCGTCCTCCATCCGGCCGGAGAACCAGAGCTTCTCGTAGATTTCACCTGCTTGCCTGCCAATCAAAGAAAAAAACCACAAAAAAATGCCCTATTAGAATACGTTAAGCATAGTATCTATTCTAAAAATAGGAAGAAAAGGGAGATCATGGCGGGAACGCACCTGGGGTGGTTTTGAACCCCTATGGGTATGGGAAAAAATGTGGGTAGATAGTGAAATGCTCTATCTAAGAATAACGCAAAAATGCATGTAGAAATAAGAAGAGAGAAAGGAGAAGAAAATGAGCCCCATTGGGGCGACTCCCTGGCGTGAGTGCGGCTCCAAGGATGTGCAAGAGCTCCAGGAGGTCGTCGGGGTCGCCCTCTTCACGTTCTGCGCTCCGTTAATGGTGGAAGAGTGGCTTTGAGGAGTGTAATGTGAAGGGAGAATGGTAAAATGGGTGACTGTGGTGCTAAGTATAGGTTAGAGGAGATTTTGGCAGCCCTTCGGGATGGTAATGAGGCTCTCCTCGTCCTTGAGGAGGGGCCTTGCTTAGATATAGCTTGGGATGAGAATAATTGATATTATCTCTTCAAAAAGGTTTTTAGAAATTAAAATGGGAGATAAAGCCTTGTTAAAATCGGATGGAGAGTCCTTAGGAACCCTTAGGAGAGTCCCTAGGGCCGAAACCTCACCCCAAGGGGTGGAGATAATCCCTAGGGATAAAGATAAAGCCATGGGAGGATAAATAGGAGTGCGGGGCGTCACGACAGTATGCCCACGTGTATAGATATGCATGGGCTGTCGCGACTGCCAGAACTGTTGCGACTAGAGACGCGGCGCCACGAGGCGTCGCGACAATAAATCCAGATTATTTGAGAATTATCAGCCAACTACATGATAAGACCAGAGTTATTATGCTCCAAGGACCCTCTCAAAGGATAAAATTCGGGATTTCAAGGCATTTTAATGGCTTAAAGGGCTCAAATCAAGGCAAATGATGGGTTCAAGGTGAGTGACAAATTAGGGGCCCACTAAGGTAACAAGAAATGTGGTTCAACCCATTAGTCAAAACTGGGTGTCTACAGATTGCCCCTCCTTGGCTTCCGCTTTGCAGGGGAGTGAAGTGGAAGTGGAGTGGAGATGACATGAAGTGACGGCGGAATGGAGATGACGCGGAGTGGACTGAAAAGTGGGAGCCAAGGTAAAGAGACACCCGATCTTAACTAACAGGCAATTGGAATTTTCGTGAAAGCCCCGAGTTGGTTGTTCGGGTAGAATGCAAAAAAGAGCACAAGTCTGGACGGGAGGAGAAAAGAAGAGGACGATCAACCCCTCGATTGAGAGGTACCCTAGCCGATTGGCCTGCAGGTTTCGTTTTGGAAGGACGTGTGTGTGCCAGGCAGGTAACTCATGACTCTGTCCTGGGAGCGGTTCGCAACCAAAACGGATCAAAGGAAAAAGGAAAGTTTGGATAGGGAATCCAGACAGGGAAATTCTGTCAAACTGACGGGAACAACTCAGTCGGAGGCAAACCATCCGATTCGGAGTAGAATTGGATTTCTTGTTTGGATTTGAAGGATGATTGGGCACTCAACAAGGACTCATCAATGGTCAAGAATGAGTCAGGAAAGCTCAAAGCCCTACATGATGCATGCTGGGCTAAAATAAAAGAAATCATCAAAACAAATGCAAAGAAAAGGGAAAATAGAAATATATCAAGGATAATATTGCTAAGCCAAATAAGAACGGGTCAAGAGACTACCCACAACCGTAGTGCAGGCCTGAATCTATCGTCCCCGAACTTAAGCAACTCAGCGGCCTGTCCAACGATTAACAATGTGCACCTAGATTATCATCGTTTTTGATAAAGGGGAACTCAAATCCCAGAACACATTGAAAGCCAGCCGGTCCTTGAAATGATATAATAGCATAAGTACCATATAGTAATGCGAGGAATGAGGAAGAGATACAATACCTGACTTACCTGTGACAAAGTCTCCTTTTCTTCTTTTCTTTTTTTTTTGATTTCTGAATTTCTGATTTTTTTTATAGGAAATAAGCACAATAAGATAACAAACACAACAATTATAAATAATCAAACAACATATATACACAGTTCAGAAATGAAAACAACCCTCGGGTAGAGAGGCGACATCCGGGATGACCGCGACCATGTAGCATCGCAGCGCTCTGTCGCGACATGGTCGCGTCAGATCGCGGCGTCGCGACTCGGACAGAGCTCGGAAATACCAGGAAACCGGAGTTCACCCTTATCCTAAGACACCTACACTAACACTAGGACTCCTAAAACCCCTTCTAACTTTATCCTAACACCTAGTTTCGGGATTAGAGTGAGTTTCTAACTCTTAGGACTCTATAAATAAAGGGTTGGGGGTGCTAATCCCGCAGCTAACCTTCTATACTACAAATTCTTCAAGTTCTTCCTCTTCTTCATCTTTGCAGTCATGAAGAGGAAGCTTTCGGCGTTTGCAGAGGACATCCCTCCTTACTCCAGCCCAAAGGCTGCTAGGGAGTCTCACGCCGATCTTCAGCACCTCTCAGACATCCCGAAACACATCTACTCTCGCCCGGATCCTCAAGTAAGTGGCTCTATTTCTGCACTTTTGCTCTGTTTTGCTCTGTTTTTTTTTCTTCTCCTCTTCTTCCCTTTCTCATCTTAGATCTCCTCCTTCTTCTTTCTTTCAGATCCTCCCTGGCCATAGGCGGTTCTTTAGATTACCATGGCTGCTTCCAATGCTCGACGTGTTGCCGCCTGCCTCAATCTCCCTCCTAAAAGAGTGGGGGTTGTCCACAGTGCTTGTACTTGCCAAGAAGCACACAAAATCGTCCATGTATGGAATAGCATCACCGCACTTACCGAGCTGTGGCATACTCAGACACACTCTTTCATCTTCCCCGGTTTTGAAGCCATCATACTCTTGGAAGAATTAGAGATCATGCTCGGTCTCCCACGTTATCATCGGGGTGAAGAGATAGCAATATCATATATTGTAGAGCAGATCAACTCCTGGAGCATTCTGGCCAGGTTTGCCTCCACGAAGAACGACCTACGCTCCATGACCAGTGGCATGCACGTCCACCTACTCCCCATCGCACAGTGGGTCATCTCACAATGTAAGCGGAAGACCGGGAGATACGGTGCCATTGCCAAGGGGGCTGCCATCTGCATTTGCGGGATCATACTTTTCCCAGCTGGAGACGGGACCATCTCCTTCGCCAATTTGAGTATGTGAACAATGTTATTCATATGGACTTGTATAATGGTGGACATTGTTATTTATTTATTGCTATATAGATTGTGGAATATGTGAATGATGATGGAATAAGAATGTTTTACATTTCCACTGTACTTCCTTTGTTATTATGTACATCTCGACCTATTGTGTTGTGTTGGGTAAATGTCCCACTGTGACGATGCCCTTTGTATCGATGTGGATTGGTATAATCGTACCGGTATATAGAGGGTCATTACAGAGATTGGTATCAGAGAAACAGGTTGAGATGGTACATGAATATGCCATCATGTACACAATATTTCAAAGTCTTTATAGAATTAGTCCATATATGTAGAAAATAGCTAGTAATGAATTAAAGATAGTTAAGAAAATGGTTAGTACTAAGTAACTTAGGTTCTAACTAAATTGATTGTTTTACAGGTTTTGGCGAGCCGTGGTAGGCATGGTGCTCAGGCTCGGGATAACGAGAATAGGCGTGAGGAGAGAGGTGAGCAACAGGCCCCAGCACCCCAGGGTCCCACGGTACTTCCTCCACCACCACCTGTGGATTATGGCGTGTTCATGCAAGGCCTGGTTCAGGAAATGCAGACCCAGGCGCAGACTATGGCGGCACTGCAGGCTCAGTTGAAGGCTCAGGTTATAGTAGTTAAATAGGAGTAGTCTATTTTGTTGAATGCATGATTGTTTATGTATTGGTTATATATTGCTTGTTGTCTCAAGCTCAGGCTCAGGCTCCAGCTCCAGTTCCTCAGGAGCATGGCCATGGTGGTCCGTCCATCATGTAGAGGTTTAAGAGGATGGCTCTACCTTCTTTTAAAGGGGAGAGTCAGCCCCTCTTGGCATAGAGCTGGATGCGAGAAGTGGAGAAGTTCTTTCGAGCCATCAGGTGTGTAGAGGAAGAAGAAGTCAGCCTGGCTACTTATATGCTACAGGTACTTAAAGTATATATACTTGTGTTAGGCTAAGGTTTTGTTTAGATGGTGCTTATGTGTTGTATTTTGTAGGAGAGAGTCGATGTTTGATGGGCCTCCGTACTACATACCAGGTACGAGGATGGTGCTATTGAGGTAACTTGGGCTGAGTGACGAGGCAATTCTGGGCCAAGTTCATCCCCGAGCACATCCAGGATAAGATGGAGCAGAAGTTTCTCTCTCTTATTCAGGGCTCCATGACAGTCGTGGAGTATGAGGCCAAGTTTGCCGAGCTTTCTAAATATGTTCCCCATATTGTAGCTGACGAGTGCAGGAAGGCCAAGAAGTTTGTGATGGGGCTCAAACCATCACTTAGGTCGAGGCTTGTGGCTTTTGACCACCGCACTTTGGACAAGGCTCTCAACTCAGCATGCAAGCAGGAGAGAGATGGATCAGTACCTGGAGGAGAAGAGGGTAGCTTAGAAGAGGTCTGCGCCACCTTTCCAAACGTAGGACAGGAAGAAGGCAATGTACCAGTTACCCCAGCATCCAGTGGCGACTTCTAGTCAACAGGCGGTTACACCGCAGTATACCAGCTTCAGGCCCATTGACAAGAAGGCATGTCCTCACTATGGAAGGGCACATGGCGGCACCGAGTGTTGGAAGTTGGCAAGGAAGTGTCTCAAGTGTGGCATCACGAGAACCAGATCAAGGATTGTCCCAGACTTCAGCAGGGTGTTCAACGAGGAGCGCAATCCCCAGCAGCAGTAGCAGCAGCAGCGCCAGTGACCGGGAGACCAGAAAGGCCTCGAGCCCAAGCTCGAGTGTTTGCACTAGCACAAGAGGATGCAGGGCAGGCCGAGAACGTCACGGAAGGTACGGTTCTAGTCATGGGTGTCCATGCTTGGGTATTGTTCGATATGGGTGCCATACACTCATTCATTCTGAGCGGTTTGCCAAGTAGTTAGCAGCAGAGGCTGGAGCTGAGGCAGAGGAGTTAGAAGTCCCCGTATCTGTGCACACACCGGCAGGTACGGTAGCGACCAGGAAGTGTATTCCATCCTTACCTGTGTGCATTGAGGATCGAGGCTTTTTTGGGTGCTTCTACTTGCTCAAGATGAAGGACTATGATGTCATACTTGGTCTGGGTTGGCTTGAGGAGTACTATGCCTTGGTGGATTGTAGAGGGAAGAAGATTACTTTCCGTATTCCTGGTGAGGATGAGTTCTCACATCCGTTTACAAGGAACTTAGAAGGAAGGTTTGTGATCTCCGCCATGATGGATATGAGGATGGGAACAAGGGTTGTGATGCATTTATTTCCAGTGTGGTCTTAGTCCCTAAGGCCGATCAGTCACCTACCCTTGAGGAGATTGAAGTAGTGCAGGTGTTTGCAGATGTGTTTCCTGATGATTTGTCTAGATTTCCACCAGCTAGGGAGATAGAGTTCACTATAGAGTTGTTTCTAGGCACCTCTCCTATCTCTAATGCTCCATATCGGATGGCACCTGTGGAGTTAGCCGAGCTGAGGAAGTAGTTGCAGGATTTGCTGGATAAGGGATTCATTCGTCCTAGTGTGTCACCATGGGGCGCACCAGTATTGTTCGTGAAGAAGAAAGATGTTTCCTCAGGCTGTGCATCAATTATAGGAAGCTCAACCAGGCGACAGTAAAGAACAGGTATCCTTTGTCGCGGATAGATGATTTGTTTGATCAGCTGCAGAATGCATCGGTGTTTTCTAAGATTGATCTGCGGTCCGGCTACCATTAGTTGAGGATTAAGAATGAAGATGTGTCCAAGACTACTTTTAGGACTCGTTATGGACATTATGTGTTTCTTGTGCTTCCATTTGGTCTGAATAATGCCCCTTCAGTGTTCATGGATCTCATGAACAGGGTGTTAGACCATATTTGGATAGCTTTGTTGTGGTGTTCATAGACGATGTGTTAATCTATTCTCTTGATGAGACTACACACCGTAAACATCTGAGGATGTTCTGGAGGTTCTCGAGAGCACAAGCTGTATGCTAAGTTCAGCAAGTGCGACTTCTGGATGTGCGAGGTTCATTTCCTTGGGCATGTTATCTCAAGCGCTGGAGTTGCTATTGATCTGGCGAAGGTTCAGGCAGTGTTAGATTGGGAGACTCAAAGACACCATCGGAGATTAGGAGTTTTCTTGGCTTAGAAGGTTATTACGGGCGATTTATTGAAGGCTTTGCATCTATCGCAGCACCTTTGACTTATCAAATATTTTATTTTAGACTTATGAACATGGATCACTTAAGTTGATGTTTACTTATCAATATCCTCAACCTACAAAAGGCTCTGATACCATCTCTGTAGCACCCCACTTAGACCCGGTCCATTTATACCAACTCTCATCGAGTCCAAGGGACGGGTTACATGGGGAACACATCCCAACATATATCAAATGTAGGTTGATTCATTCACAAATAAAAATAATGCAACGGAAATAAAACACAACTCATCAACTTTAATAATCAAGTCCATAGTCCATCAAATAAGTCCACAATGCTATAAATAGTTCAAATACAATGTTCATAACAAAATCAAATTTTCACATACAATAATCTCTTAACACACAATCTAAGTCAATCCTCTCGCTCCGAATCCGATCCCGCTATCAAAGCCTCATGATCCGCTGTGTCACATGAAATGTTAAGGAAGTATGAGTTTACAACGAGGACTCAGCAAGCAACCCAAAATGGATTACCAATCTAACATATACCTAAAGGTTTCAAAACATGTTAATATATATATAATTCAGCAACCATACTACTTGCATTATGTACATTTATCCTTCACAATTAAAACCACAAGTGAATACAATTGCTACTAGAATAAAGCATGATTCCAAGACATGATCTTAACTATACAATATTTATTCTTACTAAAAGATTTCAGATCTGAACATGATGATATGGATTCAAGATATAACATGGTACCATTCTATACATGGTTCCAAGAAATTACATATTAAGCATGACTTCATATCATTCACACAAGAGGAAATAAAACAAGTATTGCATGAAATCTTTTTAGAGATGAAAACAAACTTTGTTCATAGCATATACATATGTAAAATTTCTTTTTCCAAGACATAGCCCAAACCACCCATTACAAGTTAGATACACATATGACATATACTCATAACCTAGCAAGTAGTGATAGAGTCTTGGTTATTACGCAATACGGGGGAAAGCCCTCCCCACCTTCACCAGTGGTACTTGTCCACTCCAGAATTCTTCCCGTGCCCTCAGAAACATAAACATATTGAACATTTCCATAGGGGCATTACTATGGTCCTGTTCCAGATTATTCTATGGTGGCAGTGTCTTATTCGCCATATACACATTCATATACAAATTTCCCAGATTTCAAATGCAACATACCAAGTTTCCAAATCATATACACATGATCAGATACTGACAAAAACTGATTTCAGATTTATCACATGCTGTATTTGAACATTTTTCCACAATCTATTTCAAAATAACATAATTCTAATAGTGATAATCAAAGATAAATAGTTAAATTCATCTAAATTTCATAGAACTTTGCCAGAATGTGCTCTACTATCATAAATCTAATAAGGAATTATTCAAGTTTTTGACATATAACCTAATTCCACAGTATTCACATCATTGCTACAAATAGAGAAAAATCCACTATAATGAAACTATCTGTCAATATGATTCAATATTTTACTACGCACATATTATAACCAACAAATACTATTCAAAATCTCATGATTCTAGGAATCCAAAAATATTTATCAATTTAAAACAATACTACTGATCTATGTACTTTAATCATGAAAATTACTGAAACAGTGAAATTCGTATTTCAGATTTATCTTAGCATGGTATATCCCTGTCATATATTACTACAAGGAAATCACAATTTTTGTCACGAGCATGAATCACATGTGAAATTTTCTATTAAATCTATGGTTAATTTCATAATTCAGAAATTTTACCCTAAATCATGATGTCTACAGAAATTACCCAAATTTGTAGTATATCAAAAGGTTGTTTTACTGAGTACTACACTTTTTTTTTTAAGTCCATTCGAAGTCTAAGCATGAAATTATAAATCCAACATCAAAACAGGTCAAAATAGTGAACAGAAGAACTAGACGCAAGATTGTTGCCGCTAACCCAGTCGATGGCAACAAAGTGGACGTTAAGTTCATCCTTGACGGCAGTCAAGCTGGACGTTAATCTGATAGGAAAACTGAACTCATCCGGGACTCATGTTGTAATGACCCTCTTTATACCGGTACGGTTATACCAACCCACATCGATATAGAAAGCGTCGCCACAATGGGATATTTACCCAACACATTCAATAGACTGAGATGTACACAAATATAAACATATAACAGTAGAACTGAATATGAACATCTTATTCCATCATCTACACTTATTCCATAGTCCATATAGTACAAAAGGAAACTAACTATTTCATAACTGAGAAAATTTAAATAAAATACATTGTCCACAACTGAATTACATAGTATTCTCAATTACATAATATGAAAAATAAAATACAATGTCGAAATCTCTACGAAGATCTCCTACTAACGCTTCGGGTCACTCCTGCCTATCTCCTCGGAAGAAGTAGAGATATCTGCACCTGTACACTGAAGCAAGAGTGAGTCTAAAATACTCAGCAAGCAAAACCGTGCACATTGCATATACATACATCATATAGACATTTTACTTTTAAACTAAACCTTCAATACATGTAACATGGTTTAAGCATTCTTTTAAAAAAAAACCGAACATGATATTTCTACAATCTTATGGTACAGGGTACATGCTTTATATTTCTTTTCATAATAAAATAAACCTATCACATGCTTTCTATACATTCTTTAACATGCTAATTCAAGTCACATTTCATTATATTTATCTTGTAATACAATGGCATGTTAAGCAGGGAAATTACACTTAATGAAAGAGATATTCCTAGCATGGATTCTATAGACATTCTCACATACAAAACACAATTTTATACATAAATAGTTGCTGTTTTGACATGATTTTTAACACATTCATATAATGATTTACAAATTCACATGCTCTCACATTTACCTTACACATTCACATAACTATTTACACTTTACACAATTTCACATTTCACATTTACATAATCACATCTTTCTCATTTAAATGCCGCGACACATAGTCCAAACCACCTCTAGAAGGACACACACTTATCTCATTCGCATACACATACCTATCACCTAGGCAATACAGTGATAGATCTTAGTTACTGCGCAGAACCGGGAGAAGCACTCTCCACCCAAACCAGTGGTACTTGTCTACCTCCACGATTTTAATCCCAATGCCCATGGGACATCACACACATATGAACCTTCCCGTAGGGACTTTACTACGGTACAGTTCCTCAGCCCTCTAAGGTAGCAGTGTCACCCATGGCACAATTTATACACTTTCCATTTTGTTCACATTGTTTACACACACTTGTTTACACTATTGTATTCACATGCACATGATTTCATGGTTCAGTTTATTAATTTACATGCTACTGTTTACTATATAAAAAGGTTGCAAAGTTAACCCTAAGCATGTTGCAATTTACTAATTCATTAACATTTGATATAAACATGTGTTACTTGGTCATTCCTCGTGTAAAATCACAATTTATACCTATTGTTATCCAAATAGTATGAAAATTTAATCACAGACTTTTTACATCAATCATCATACCCACAAATTTTCATATTTTTTGGAAATACACACTATTTATAAAAATTACAACAGTTATATTACATAATTTGTCAGCAATCAAATTTGCATGGTTCACAGTGTTACAAGTACATTAACCATTCTATAACATGCATCTGATAGTCATGATCTCACACAAAATTTCTAGGAATTTAACTTGTTTCATACAATTTATTTGAGAATTTAAACTGATAGTGCATGCTCACTATTTTACAGTTCAGAAAATCTAAATAGTCATACAGTTATCAGAAAATTCCCTAAGTCTCATGGCATGAACTGACACCTATAAACATCGTACATAAATGCATAGCACCCAATTTCCACATGGATCCACATAAACAGTATTTTACAAGATTAAAATTTGTCTAACCGATAATTCAGGAAATTCTAATAAATAAAGCACTTAACAAAAATTTCATAAAAATTGCATAATATGATCCACTAGAGATACTATATAGCATATAATTTTTGCAGTATATCCTCATGCGCATAAATCCAAAAAATTGCTTTTATAGGGCAAATGGGCACACTGTCACTGCCTGATGAACTCAACGGCACACAGGTGACCGCCTACTTGGTTAACAACAACAAAGGTGGCCGCTAATCTCAGATCTTAATGGCAGCAAGGCTTGCCGTTAAGTTCCTATCTGTGCAAAACACATACTGAACTCCAAAATTTGATAGAAAGGGGGTTCCAGGACACGATTAAAATCCGTAAAATTTCCTAGGACCTACTAGACGCATGTATGAACAACGGGTATGGTTTATTTGCCTTTGAAAAATTCTACAAATAGGGATTTGGGTCGAAGAAGCCCTCCTCGACCAGAGCCAAAAGCCTTCAAATCCTCCTCGATCCGGGTTCTATGTCGATGTAGACTGCCACCCGGTGTCGAAGAAGCCTTCCCCAATGTTTAGACTCCCCTCTAGTCGCAGAAGATCGCTGGAAGGAGTCACCAATCGCCGGATCCACGAGTCCAAAGTTCAGGTTTCGCACAAGAGAACTAGGGTTTTTGACAAATGCCAAAAGGGATCTTTCGGCCGCAAATTGGGTATTTTATAGGGTTAGGGGTCGGAGACGCGTTTAGGTAAATAAATAACACACACAACAAAAATATACATATATGTACAACACTACTCAAATAGTTTACATATATACATAGCTACGCACACAATTATCAATTTCTCACACAATCAAACACCTATATAAGAGGGTAAAATTCAAGGGCCTTACACCCTCTCACCCTTAAAGAAATTTTGTCCTCGAAGTTTGACCGATACTACTCAAACAACTGAGGATACTTCTTCTTCATTGCATCCTCAAGCTCCCAAGTAGCCTCCTCTCGTGAGAAGTTGCGCCATAACACCTTCACCGACACAATGCTCTTGTTCCGGAGATGTTGAACCTTCCAGTCAAGAATAGCTACCGGTTTGCTCCACATAAGATAGATCTGGCTGGATCTCCACTGGCTCGTGGCTAATAACATGAGATGGATCTCTGATATATCTCCTGAGCACAGATACGTGGAAAACATGATGAACACTAGCTAACATTGGGGGTAAAGCTAGCTCATATCCCACGTTGCCCAATCGTCTGAGAAACTCATATGGGCCAATGAATCTAGGACTTAGCTTACCATGTCTGCCAAATATAACTACACCACGAGTAGGCGAAATCTTCAAGAAGACATGCTTACCTACCTTCACCTCCAAATCCTTTCACCTGTTGTCGGCATAACTCTTCTGCCTATCCTGTGCCGCAACAAGCCTCTTCCTAATCAGCTGGACCTTATCCGAAGTTTCCTAAACTAGCTCCGGACGATCAGCTGCCTATCACCAGTCTCCTCCCAACATAAAGGAGATCTACAAGGCCTACCATACAATGCCTCAAATGGAGCCATACCAATGCTCGCATGGAAACTGTTGTTGTATGCGAACTCCACAAGGGGTAAATTGTAAGGCCCCGAATTTTCTTTTTCCCACGTATATTTATGTATATGATGTTTGCTCGTTCTTGCATAAATGGCGTGCATGAAAATTATGCATGATATAATTATAAATTTCGCATGTGTATATGCGTGGATGTATATTATTATCGTGAATATAAGTAATTGGCCAATTTGGTGTATAAGGTATCTATTTAAATATTATGCATGTACTATCTAAATATTGAAGTATATCTTATATTACCCATTTCATGGATATTGTGTGCGCATATATGAAGTGCATATGTGTATGTACGTATGAAGGTTATCTTATGCGTGTGATAATTGTATACCTAAATCTACGTACATCTTATCTTAGTGTACTTATGTATGTATGTGTATGATTAGTTGTAAATATTGGATGTTTGCATGGTATAGTGGTGTATACATTATACTACATAGGTTTCATGTACATATATGTATGGATTAAGCATGGTTCTGCATGATTTTATGTTCTGGTAGAAGGGCCAATTGGCGTCAACATGGGTGGACGCCCATGAGGTGTCGGCGTCCATATCGATGGACGCCAAGCCTTAAGTAGCCGTCCATATAGGTGGACGTTTACTTCTCTGACTTGCATGCGCAACAGACCCAGAATTCCAGGGGCAAGCAAGCCCAGCCATTGGGGAGATGTCCCCAACGGCTATCAAGCCCTCACATCACCATCTGCGTGGGATGAGAGGTCTCTCTCCTATAAACCAACCACTCCTTGCAACCCCCCCCCCCCCCAAGAGCTCTCTTTGGCTCTTTGTAAAGAGGAGAGAAAAACCCTAGCTTCTGGGAGAAAAACCTGGCTTTGCATGCCTTGATCCGGCGGATTGGAGCTTCATCTGGCCATCTACAGCAACCAGGAGCTAGCTGAAGCATAGAGGGAGGCTTCCCCGACTCCAACCTACTGTGGAGATCAACCAAGAAACCCGGAGGAGTGGTGTTTTGGAGGCTTCTTGGGACTGCCCAAGGAGAGCTTCATCACCTATTTTCGTCCCTTTGGAGGTTTTTAGAAAGGAAAGTAGCCTATATATCTCAATCCTATACATGTGCCCTAGGTCTCAGCATTTTTCTGGATTTTTTCTTGTGTCCTGGATCCTCCCATTCCCCTGTTATTTGGAGCTCGGTTTGTGTTCTTGCACAGACAGGAACTTGGCGTCAAGGCCCTTGACGCCGAGATCTCCAGTCGGCGTCCAGCGATCTTGCCGTCCAACTCCTTGAACGGCCAGACACTGCCGTCAAGTTCTTCAGTGCAGAACAGTAAACTGTTTTGCCTTAAGTAATTATTTTCCAGACTTTGACGCATGAGGATATAGTGTAATTTTTATATGTTATGTAAAATAGATAATGTGATGTGTGTGAAAGTTCTGTGTTTTCTGTGGATGCCATAAATTATTAGATTTATTGAAATACATGTTGGGGGAAAATGGATTATGCATGTCACCTACTGTCTACATGATCCTAGAGGAATGGAATGCCCTAGATTTTTCTAAATCATGTGTATACGTATCAGTCCATGCCCTGAAATTTTGCGAATGTTTCCATGATTGTGGGATTTACTGTAATTTCTGTTTGGAAATAAAGGACATGCGTAGGATTTGTAAAGTTCACCGAAAATTTGGGTGTGTGCAATAAATCCGGGGTAAAATTCCTGTGATGATGTATATGTTAGGTTCAGGGCTTTGAACTGTCAAACTGGATATTCATGTTATGTTCCATGATAAATTGAATTATGAATGACATGAAACTGAATGTTTTATTTTCTGTAAATTTATTATAGCTCGGAAAAATATGTATATTTGCATGTATGATCTGAAACCTGCACTAAGTCTGTGGTTAAATTCACATGTTATTTGGGAAACATAAAGTAATATTCATGTCAATCTCACATGAAAATAGAAATTTAAGTGTGTCCATTGAGATAAATTACTTGTGATTGATCTCAGTATGATTGGGATAATTTTCTGAGTGTTTAAATGTGTATGAATTATGTAGAAAGGTGTGCATGCATGAGAAGTGAGAGAACAAGTGATATATGTGTATAAAATGGTTAAATGTGACAAGATAAGCATGGTGCCCATAAGACACTGTCACCCTAGATGCTTGGAGCTGTACTGTAGTAGTGCCCCTACGGAAAAGCTCAATATGATATGTGATACCCTAGAGAAGGGTCTTGATAAATTGTTATACCCTGGCAAAGGGTCTTATGAAATCCTGGAGGTGGACAAGTTCCACTAGTAATGGTGGGAAGGGCTTTCCCCGGTTTCTGCAGGAACTAAGACTTTATCACTGTGTCGGTGATTAAGTACGTGAATGTGAATGTGTATGTTATATGATCGTCTAGTGGTGGTTTGGGCTGTGTCTTGGCATTATGTGAAAATGAGCATAAGTGTGATGTGAAAAGTGATATGTGTCCATGGCACAAGGTATGTGCGAGATATGTATAAATGTGGCACATGTTATGTGCAAAAGTGAAATGATAAGAAGTATGTGAATGTGAAAGAAGAAATAATGGGAAATGTGTATAAGTATTGTGTGATAGAACAAAAGTGAGTGTATGTGAAAGCCAAGGTTAATCAAATGGTTGTATGTAACGAGAAAATAGTATAAGTGTAATGGCAATAGTGTTAATTGATATTTTGTTTATTGATGTGTGTTATTATCCTCATGAATTAGATTATTCCTCGGTGTGTATGTGTTGATGTATTAATGGTCAAATGCTAAAAGTGATGTTACTGTTAGTACCAAATGTAAGTATATGCTTTCAGATTCATGAAATTTGAATTATTGGATGTACATGTGTTTAGTATTATGTTGTGTAGTTAAAAGTGATCCCTATGCAAAGGTAATATGAATGTGATAAAATTGATATAAAATCAGCAAGTTAAATGTGAACTAAATTGTTATGATTGCATGCAAAGTGAGTTAGAAATCATGCTAGGAGTGCTACCTATCTTGTATATGTTTCCATGGTTTAGTTGTGCAAACTTTACAATGACTAGGGTAAAGTATAAAAACGTGTGAGTGTATATTTTACTCGTGTTAATGACACCATGATGTTAGTGATCTTGTTAGATTTTTGTTTTACATGTGTTAGGATAATTGTTTAATGAAATTCCATGTGAAATTATTTAGGTTAGAGTGTGATCATGTATGATTTTAACTACTGAAATTTTATTGTGTTAATTGATAAAAAGCATGTATGTATTGAATCTTAAGTTACTTGCTGAGTCTATTGTGTAGACTCACTCTTGCTAAACATTTCAGGAAATTCGCAGCAGAGGAGCTAGCAAGATTTGAAGTGGAGTTGGACTAAGTGATTGAAGATTGTAATTTATCTTTCATAGTATGTAATGCTACAATTGAAATTTGAATTTTGATCAAATGTACTTGGAGTCGGCTATGTATTTGGAAAATATTGCGCTTATGTTATCTCTTGTTGAACTGTACAGACTGTGGTATGTGGATTTAAAAGTTGATGGAATAAGATTCGTTTAAATTCCGTTGCATTATTCAATTCTATTTGTGTATATCTCAGCTCACTTGTTACCTGTTGGGGTATTCTCCCCTGTAACGGCTTGCTCTCATCTGATGAGGGTTGGTATAACCGTACCGGGTGGAAGTGGGTCGTTGCATAAATGGCGCTCCCAATCATCCTTCCAATCTAGCACACATGCTCTCAACATATCCTCGAGCATCTGGATAGTCCTCTCTGACTATCCATCAGTCTGGGGATGGAATGCCGAACTGAGCTTCAGCTCCAAACCCAACGCATCGTGAAGACCCTTCCACAGCCTCAAAGTAAATCTCGGATCTCAATAAGAAATGATCGACTTCGGCACACCATGCAATCTAATAATACTACTAATATACAACCTAGCTAAACTCTCTACTGACTGCTTCTTCTTCATAGGCAAGAAATGTGCATCTTCGAGAATCTATCTACTACTACTCAAATCGAGTCATTGCCCCGTCTAGATTGAGGCAAACCCGTTACAAAATCCATAGTGATAGCTTCCCACTTCCATACTGGGATCTCCATCTTCTGCATAAGACCATATGGTCGCTGCCGCTCGGCCTTCACTTGATGTCATACTAAACACCTAGACACATACTCTGCTACATCCTTCTTCATGCCAGACCACCAAAAAGATCTCTTCAAAACCTGGTACATCTTAGTGTTACCCAGATGGATAGAGAATCTCGACCTATGAACTTCTGCTAAAACATGCTCACGGACATCTACAATATCGGGAACACAAACACGGTGATGGAATCTAATCACACCATCCTCATCACGAGCAATGCCTACCCTACCCACCAACTCTTGGAGTCTAGGGTCGGCTTTCTGTTGCTCGATCACCTCATCCAACACCAAAGACCTAATGGACAACTGAGCTACAAAATCCTGACATAATGATGGCTTTAACTCAGTCATCTCGGACGTCGCATCCTCCAACATCTTCCAATCCTGCTAGAGTGAAGACCTCTTTCTACTAAGGGCATCTGCTACAACATTCGCCCTTCCAGGATGATACTGGAGATCGAAGTCATAGTCCTTTAGGAACTCAATCCATCTCCTCTACCTCAGGTTTAATTCCTTTTGGGAGAAAAGATACTTCAAACTCTTGTGGTCAGTGAACACCTCAAATCTGACACCATAAAGATAGTGCCTCCGGATCTTTAGTTCATGAACCACTGCTGCAAGTTCCAAACCATGAGTCGGATAGTTACGCTCATGCTCCTTCAATTGCTGAGAAGTATACGCTACTACCCTTCCTTGCTGCATCAATACACAACCAAGTCCAATTCGAGATGCATCCGTATAAATGGAAAAACCTTCATCACCACTAGGTAATAACAATACTGGAGAAGAAGTAAGCTTAGTCTTCAATAATTGAAAACTACTCTCACATTCCTCGGACCAAACGAACTTCTCACCCTTCCTGGTTAGCTTAGTTAGCGGGGCGGCGATGGATGAAAATCCCTCAATGAATCTCTGATAATAACCCGCCAAACCAAGAAAACTCTGAATCTCTGAAGGGGTCCTAGGAATCTCCCAATCCAACACAGCCTGGACCTTTGCTGGATCTACTGCTACACCAGCACCGGAGATAAGATGCCCAAGGAAATGAACCTCGCACATCCAGAAATCACACTTCTGAATTTTGCATACAGTTTGTGCTCTCGGAGAACTTCTAACACTACCCTCAAATGCTGACAGTGTGTGGCCTCATCCGGAGAATAAACCAACACATCATCGATGAAAACTACAAAACAACTATCTAGATAAGGTCTAAACACCCTGTTCATGAGATCCATGAACGTTGCAGGGGCGTTGGTCAGACCAAACGGAAGGACCAAAACTCATAATGTCCATAATGGGTTCTAAAAGCCATCTTGGACACATCCTCACTCCTAATCCTTAATTGATGATAGCCAGACCACAGATTAATCTTAGAAAAGACTGATGCATTTTGCAACTGGTCAAACAAATCATCAATCTGAGTTAAGGGATACATGTTCTTCACAGTCACTTGGTTTAGCTTTCTATAATCGATGCATAACCTAAGTGACCCATCCTTCTTCTTCACGAACAATACAGGTGCGCCCCATGGAGAAACACTAGGGCGAATAAATCCCTTATCTAACAAATCTTGAAACTGCTTCCTTAGCTCCGCTAACTCCACAGGTGCCATCCGATAAGGGGCCTTTGAGATAGGAGAGGTGCCTGGAAGCAACTCTAGAGTGAACTTTATCTCTCTATCCGGTGGTAATCCAGATAAATCATCGAGAAAGACATCTAGAAAATCCTACACTACATCTATCTCCTCAAGAGTAGGTGACTCATCAGCCTTCGGTACTAATACCACGTTGGTAAGAAAACCGTCACAACCCTTGCTCACCATTCTCATTGCCTTTAAGGCAGAGATGACAAACTTTCCCACAAGGTTCCTTGGCAAAGGATGTGAAAACTCATCCTCACCAAGAATAGGGAAAACAATCTTCTTCCCATGACAATCCACTAACGCATAGTGCTCCTCTAGCCAATCCAGACCAAGAATTACATCATAGTCCATCATCTTTAGCAAAAAGAAACACCCTTCTAGAACTCTATCCTCAATGCACACCGGTAAAGATGGAATACACTTCCTAGTCGATACCGTACCCGCAGGTGTGTGCACAGACAAAGGGACTTCTAACTCCTCAGACTCTAAAGCTAACTGCCTAGCAAAATGCTAAAAAATGAACGAGTGAGTGGCACCCGTATCAATCAAAACTTGAGCGTACACACCCATGAAAAGAACTGTACCTTCGGTAACATGCTCCGCCTGCTTGGCGTCCTCACGAGCTAACGCAAACACTCGAGCTGGGGCTCGAGGTCTCCATGGTCATCCTGTCGCTGGAGCTACTGCTGCTGTTGCTGCTGTTGGGGCTGGTCCACGCTGGACTCCCTGCTGAAGTCTTGGACAATCCTTGATCTTATGCTCACTGCTCCCACACTTCAAGCACTTTCCCGCCATCTTCCAACACTCTGTACCACCATGTGCCCTCCCGCAATGAGGACACTCCTTCTTGCCACTGGGGGAATGCTGAGAAGATACCTGACAACTGCTGGTTGCCACTGGGCGCTGCGGTGACTGATACGCCACCTTCTTCTTCTCCTGCCTCAGGAACGGAGCTGCAGGCCTCTTCTGCGAAGCCTTCTTCTCCTCAAGATACTGCTCCATCTCTCCCTCCTATCGACAAGCCGCGCTAAGAGCCTCATCGAGGGTACGATGGTCAAATGCCACCAATCTCGTCCTTAGTAATGGCCTCAGACCCATCACGAACTTCTTTCGCCTTCCTGCGCTCATCAACTACAATGTGAGGGGCATACTTCGATAGCTCTGCAAACCTGGCCTCGTACTCCAGTACGGTCATGGAGCCCTGAGTCAAGGAGAGAAAATCCTACTCCATCTTGTCCTGAATGTGCTCTGGAACGAACTTGGCCCGAAAGAGCCTCACAAACTCGTCCCAAGCCACCTCTATAGCACCATCCTCGAACCGGGTATGAAGCAACGAGGACCACCACACATAGGCTCGCTCCTACCAAAACATTCCATAAGGACCAATCCAGACAATCTAGGCTTAAAGAAATAAATACATAAACAATTTACACATACCTGTAGCATATAGGTGGCTAAAGTGACCTTGTCATCCTCAGCACACCTAATCACTCGAAAGATCTTTTCAATCTCCCTCATCCAGCTCTCCGCAAGCAACAGATCACTCTCCCACTTAAATGAGGGTGGAGCCATCCTCTTGAACTTTTCCATAATGGAAGGTCCACCATGTTCATGAGCCTGGGGAACTGGCGCCTGAGCCTGCTACAACAAACAACATAAGACCCACATATACAATATAGCAACATAGCAAACATGTAATTTAAATAAAACAGACTACTCTATCTTATCGATCTAACCTGAGCATCCAGCTAAGCCTGGAGTGCAGCCTGAGTATGGGCCTGCGTCTGCATAGCCTGAACTAGACCTTGCATGAACACTCCATAGTCCACTAGTGGCGATGGAGGAAGCACAGGACCCTGGGGTGCTGGGGCCTGGTGCTCACCCTAATCCTCACGCCTAGGCTCAACTCTCTCCTCTCTCCCCTGCTCACCCTCACGAGTAGGAACAATACCACGCCTACCTCGTGAAGCCAAAGCCTGCAAAATAGGTTAATCCCAATTAGGAACTAAACTATCTAATTCCTAACTATGTGGACAATCTATAAAGACTTAGCATATAATGAAGATGATGGCATAATTATATTTATGTACAATATCAACCTATAGCTTGATACCAATCTCTCTAACAACCCTTTTATACCGGTACGATTATACCAACGCACATCGATATAGAAAGCGTCGCCACAGTGGGACATTTATCCAACACATTCAATAGGCTGAGATGTATACAAATATAAACATATAACAGCAGAATATAAAGAACTGAATATGAACATCTTATTCCATCATCTACAATTTATCCACAGTCCATATAGTACAAAAGGAAATTAACTATTTCATAACTAAGAAAACATAAATAAAATACATTGTCCACAACTGAATTACATAGTTTTCTCAATTACATACTATGAAAAATAAAATACAATGCCGAAATCTCTATGAAGATCTCCGACTCACGCTCTGAGTCACTCCTGACTATCTCCTCAGAAGAAGTAGAGATATCCGCACCTGTACGCCGAAGCAAGAGTGAGTCTAAAAGACTCAGCAAGCAAAACCATGCACATTGCATATACATACATCATATAGACATTTTACTTTTAAACAAAACTATCAATACATGTAACATGGTTTAAGCATTCTTTTAAAAAAAACCAAACATGATATTTCTACAATCTTATGGTACATGGTACATGCTTTATATTTCTTTTCACTATAAAATAAACCTATCACATGCTTTCTATACATTCTTCAACATGCTAATTCAAGTCACATTTCATTATATTTATCTTGTAATACAATGGCATGTTAAGCATGGAAATTACACATAATGAAAGAGATATTCCTAGCATGGATTCTATAGACATTCTCACATGCATAACACAATTTTATAAATAAATAGCTTGCTGTTTTGACATGATTTTAACACATTCATATAATGATTTACAAATTCACATGCTCTCACATTTACCTTACACATTCACATAACTATTTACACTTTACACAATTTCACATTTCACATTTACATAATCACATCTTTCTCATTTAAATGTCGTGACACATAGTCCAAACCACCGCTAGAAGGACACACTTATCTCGTTCGCATACACATACCTATCACCTAGGCAATACAGTGATAGATCTTAGTTACTGCGCAGAACCGGGAGAAGCACTCTCCACCCTAACCAGTGGTACTTGTCCACCTCCAAGATTTTAATCCCAATGCCCATGGGACATCACACACATATGAACCTTCCCGTAGGGACTTTACTACGGTACAGTTCCTCGGCCCTCTAAGGTAGCAGTGTCACCCATGGCACAATTTATACACATTCCATTTTGTTCACATTGTTTACACACACTTGTTTACACTATTGTATTCACATGCACATGATTTCATGGTTCAGTTTATTAATTAACATGCTACTATTTACAATATAAAACAGGTTTCAAAGTTAACCCTAAGCATGCTGCATTTTACTAATTCATTAACATTTGATATAAACATGTGTTACATGGTCATTCCACGTGTAAAATCACGATTTATATCTACTATTATTCAAATAGCATGAAAATTTAATCACTGACTAGTTACTCTTCAATCATCATACCCACAAATTTTCATATTTTTTGGAAATACACACTATTTATAAAAATTACAACAGTATATTACATAATTTGTCAACAATCAAATTTGCATGGTTCACAGTGTTACAGGTACATTAACCATTCTATAACATGCATCTGATAGTCATGATCTCACACAAAATTTCTAGGAATTTAACTTGTTTCATACAATTTATTTGAGAATTTAAACTGATAATGCATGCTCACTATTTTACAGTTCAGAAAATCTAAATAGTCATACAGTTATCAGAAAACTCCCTAAGTCTCATGGAATGAACTGACACCTATAAACATCGTACAGAAATTCCATAGCACCCAATTTCCACATGGATCCACATAAACAGTATTTACAAGATTATAATATGTCTAAGATAATTCAAGAAATTCTATGAAAAAAAGCACTTAACGAAAATTTCATAAAAATTACATAACATGATCCACTAGAGATATTATATAGCATATAATTTTTACAGTATATCCTCATGCGCATAAATCTGAAAAAATTGCTTTTATAGGGCAAATGGGCACACTGTCACTATCTGATGAACTCAACAGCACACAGGTGGCCGCCTACCTGGTTAATGGAAACGAAGGTGGCCGCTAATCTCAGATCTTAACGACAGCAGGGCTTGCCGTTAAGTTCCTGTTTGTGCAAAACATAGACTGAACTCCAAAATCCGATAGAAAGGGGGTTCCAGGACACGATTAAAATCCGTAAAATTTCCTAGGGCCTACTAGACACATGTATGAACAACAGGTATGGTTTACTTGCCTTTGAAAAATTCTACAAATAGAGATTTGGGTCGAAGAAGCCCTCCTCGGCTTGAGCCAAAGAGCCTTCAAATCCACCTCGATCCGGGTTCTGTGTCGATGCATACTGCCACCCGGTGTCGAAGAAGCCTTCCCCAATGTTTAGACTCCCCTCCAGTCGCAGAAGATGGCCAGAAGGAGTCACCAATCGCCGGGTCCAAAGTTCAGGTTTCGCACAAGAGAACTAGGGGTTTTGACAAATGCCAAAAGGGATATTTCGGTAGGAAATTGGGTATTTTATAGGGTTAGGGGTCGGAGACGCGTTTAGGTAGGGTATAGGACCGTTGGAGAACGGTTTCCTAAACAAGAGGTGACATTTTCAGGGGCGTTTCCAGATCTGAAGATGCAACATATCTAGGATGTTAACGTCAACATCACTGGTTGCCGGTCTGGGGTTAGCATCCATCGATGTGGCCGCAAACTCCCCCTTAACGTCAACTGGTGTTGATGCTAATAGGGTTCTCGGCCAGCACTCAGAAATTACAGAAAACTCTATTTATACAATACAACTGCATGTAATTTACAATACATACTTTAAAATACTATTTATTTAATGTAAATAAATAACATACACAACAAAATATACATATATGTACAACACTACTCAAATAGTTTACATATATACATAGCTACGCACACAATCATCAATTTCTCACACAATCAAACACCTATATAAGAGGGTAAAATTCAAGGGCCTTACACATGTAAACCCAAAAATCTGACTGTTTTACCTTTTTAAAATTCTAAAAAAATTGAAAAAGGGTAAAATATAGAGTTGGGAACCTGATCCCTAGGTTACTTGCCTCTAAAACACCAAGATATTCACGGATTAAGCCGATGAAGCCCGCCTTGGCCAACCAAGACAGTCCTCCTTTTTGGGCTGAAACCCTAGATCCGCTGATCCCCGATGGTATGCACACCTTGGAGATGCCTCAAGCCTTTAAAACGCCAGTCCTCCACTTGTAGAAGCTTGTTCAAAGCCTCCACGAAGGTTGAATCGCCAGATCCTTCTTCCACTTTCTTAGAAGTTTGGAGGAGACACCCAAAAATCGGTTCTAAGAGGTTAACCCTCCCTTTTTATAAAAGGGATGGCCTCTCCAAACCAAGCCCTCGAGCCCAGATCCGTAACCCCCAAGGATTCCAAAAGCTGGCCCTTACCATAACTCTACCAGAGCTGGACTGCGAGAATTTCACTGTCACTTCCAGAGGAAATAGACGTCAAGGGTTACTGCCGTTTACACAGAGTAAACATCAATCGATATGGACGTTTACCTGGAGTTGACGGAAAGGATGTTGTCGTTAACCTCCTGTTGACGGTAGTCGATGTTACTTTCAGAAACACAGGTCAACCTACATCCACCCGAGAACAGACCATTCTACACTACAAACCACAAAACAATACACATGCATGCACAAAAATTTCTAAATGCTCAATAAAATAAATATCAATTTAAAATAAAGACTACTAAGAAATTTTCAGGACATCACACTTACTTTACTATATTTTTCTCTTTTCATTTTTTTATACAATTCTTTTCAGCTACGAATCTTGGCAATGGGTATTTTTCAGGATATATAGTGTTTTCTTCATTTTTTGGAGGTTTATAACCTACTCCATATTTTTTCTTACCAGAACTTCTTGCTCCTTTTAATATTAAGGATGATCTTCCATTTGTTATTTTTTCAAAAGTAGCTCTTAAGTACTCATTTTCTCTTTTAGAGTCTCTATTTCTTCATTAGTTTTATCCTTAATGTTTTGTTTTTCTAGGCTTAATGTTTTGCTATTTTTCTCTTTTAGATCTTCACACAACAAATTATTCTCATGCTTTACTGATTCAACTTTTTTCTCAAATTGTTCAGTTTCAGATTATAGGTCCGAGTTGGTGTTTTCAAGACATGCATAATTTTTCTTAATGGTTTTTAAGTGTTTGCACACATCTTTATATTTTCATATAATTCATTAAAAGCATCTTCTAATTCATTATTAGAATTTAAAAAGGAATCAAAGAAGGTGTCAGAACTTACCTTATCGTCCAGATTTCCCATGAAGGTGAGATGTGCCTTTTCTTCTTCTTGATCCTCTAAACTTGACCTTTCTGATGAGCTGTCTTCATTGTTCCAAGCAGCAACCATAGCTTTATTCTTATATCTCTTGTATTTTCTGGATGGCTCTTCCTTCATGTGTTCCTTCTTATTTAACTTAGGGCAATCTGTCTTTAGATGCCCCGACTGCTTACATTCATATCATATAGGTTTGTCTTCTTGTTGTCTTTTCTGTAGAGTCTTCTTTCTGACTGATGCTTCTTCTTTGCTAATATTCTTTGTAGATGACTTGACAAGAAGGCTTCTTTTTCACTATCTATACTACTATTTTCACTGGTTGTAGAATAGACTTTGCTTGGCACTTTAGTTTTTAATGCCATGCTAACTTTCTTCTTCGAGGTGCTTTCCCTAGTCTCTCCATATTTATCTCATGAGCCATGAGAAACCCAATGGGCTTTTCCAATGACATCGAGGAGAGGTCATTGGCTTCCTCTATAGCAGTGACTTTGGGAGTCCATAGTGTTAGTAAGGATCTTAGTATTTTCCCTACCATGTCTCCTATCTCATATACTTTCCCAAGTCTAGCAAGACCATTTGTGATATCTATGAATTAACTATACATTTGAGAGATGGATTCACCTGAAATCTAAAACTATTCATACCGAGTCACCAAAATATATATCCTTGTTTCTTTAACTTATCTATCCCTTCATAGATGAGTCTCAGCTTATCCCACATCCCTTTAGCCATCTTGTAAGTAGATTTTTTGTTAAACTCCTTTCTCAATTAGCAACATAACATGCTCTTGGCTTTGCTTTTTAAAGATATCTTCTTTCTTTCTTCATCTGTCCATTCTTTCTTGGCCTTTGTTATTTGGAGATCACCATCTTCTATGATGCTTCAGATTTGGTAGTCGAAGCATTGTAGAAAGAAGTCCATTTTGTTCTTCCAGTAGTTGTAGTATTCTCCATCGAACAATGGAGGCCTATTGATAGATTGTCCCTCTACATAACCATGGGCTGCCATTTATCTTTGCTCGTTAGATCGTAAGATCTACTTGCTTGAAGAGACTTGGCTCTGATACCACTTGTTGACCAAGTTGCAAGCCCAAAGGGGGGTGAATGGGTTGCTTGAATTATATCTTAAAATTTCCTTGTTAAAAATAACTTCAAACAGAAACACTAAACGTAGGTGTTAGTGTTAGTGAGCAGTGGAAATAAGATAAAAGCAATCACACAAAATGCACGAGGATTTTTATCCTGGTTCGGACCCCCTATCACCAAGACTCCTACATCCAGTCCCCAAGAAACTACTTGAGATTCCACTAGCTAAGGGTATAGTCCTCATTAAGGACTTACAATACCCAGCCCCTGTTAGTCTTCTTCTTTTTCAAAGAAAGAAGATAGCCCACTTCTTTTATAGGCTCAAAAGCAAACCTGCTGGAACAAACCCCAACGTTGATACACCTTCAAACACAAGCTAGTCTTTTCTTCAACTCCGAAGATGTAGTACAACCACCTGTAGCAACAGGTCTTCCCTTCAACAAGAGGAACAAAACACCTACCCACGGCAGGTCTTCTCTTCGCAGAGGAAGAGGAATACCCTAGAAAGAATAGTTGAAGGCATGGCCCCTAGACCAAGTTTATACAACAATGCAGTGCTTAATCTGAGGCACGAACTGAGAGGGAAAAGAATGGAGCTATGATGCTACCTCCTCAGAAACAATAAGCTCTCAAAAGAAAAATCGAACTGAAGCTTCAGGAGAGCTTGGAGTAGATGACTTGGAGTGAGGGCGCACTACTCTTCTAATCTCAATGGTAGTGAAGATCTCTATGTGTATGCGTGTACAATACTTATTCTTCCTTCTACACATCCATCGTCTTCTTATAAGTATTTTTACTTTCTTCAGATGAGAATGTTGAGATATTTGTTGTCTCTCATTTCCTGATGATTGTTTCCATGTAGTCACAACAAGTCTTACATTGTAGAAACATGTGACTACCGGAAACCTGTAGGCATTAAATGCTAAGAGAGACAGAGTTGCCTTCAGTGATAGTCAACGTTCTTAGTAGGTGCAGAAAGATGTTATACAGAAATAGATATGTTCTTTCTATCACCTTGTAAAGTGTTAGAAGACTTATTATAAGAATGGCAAACCGTAAAGCACTTTCAGCAAGGGAGTTGTATCCCATGACTATCTAAGCTATAGACAGATATCTTAGAATACTTACTTGAGAAGATGTGTTTCCAAGAAAGATAAGTTCCTTTCTATTCACACGTAAATTGTTAGAAGACTTATCATGAAAAATAGTAGTCAGTCAAAAAGTCATTCTACAAAGGAACTATATCCAGCAATAGACTATGTAATACTTATGTAACACCCTAAATTTTCTAATCTCAAATAAGTAAAGGTAACCGATAGGAATAATTGAGTAAGGGACTCAATTTAGATAATTAAAGTATTAAAGCAAAACAACCAAGAAAATTTATTACACAAGGGAAAGTACTTGAAGGGAATATTAATAGCCAGTACTTCAACTGGTTAAGAATTAAAAACAATCAATCTAAGTAATCGATGTTCAAGTGAGCAATCGATGTTTTCCTTTAGTAATCGATGTTCATGTGAATAGCCGATGTTTTCCTTCAGTAATTAATGTTCAAGTGAACAGTCGATGTTTTCCTTCAGACAATCGATGTTCCTTCAACATCGATTTATTCCAGATAATCGATGTTTATATAATCGATGTTCCTTCCGCATCGATTATTTCTAGGTAATGGATGTTTTTTTAGAATCAATTATTTCTAGGTAATCGATGTTCCTTCAGCATCAATTTATTCCAGGTAATCGATGTTTATATAATCGATGTTCCTTCCGCATCGATTATTTCTAGGTAATCGATGTTCCTTTAGCATCAATTATTTCTAGGTAATCGATGTTCCTTCAGCATCGACTTATTCTAGGTAATCGATGTTTATATACTTGATGTTCCTTCCACATCGATTATTTCTAGGTAATCGATGTTCCTTCAGCATCGATTAATTCTAGGTAATCGATGTTTATATAATCGATGTTCCTCCAACATCGATTATTTCTATGAAATCAATGTTTTTCTCAGACAATCGATGTTCATATAAATTGACTACCTCTTATGCAATCGATTTTCTCCTTGATTATTTAGGAACCAATATAGTTTGAATTTGAAACCATTAAGGGCCTGGTCTCGAATCCATGGTAGCTAAAGGACAGAACGCCTATGGTGAGGTAGGGGTGGTCCTTACCTACCCCTATCCTTTTCTAAAATAAGTCAACATAGGCATGGGTAGGTATGGTGGTCTAACCTTTTGGTGGACTAATTCAATGATAGGTATGGCATAGGTATGGTTTGAGGCATGGCCTTAGGTAGGGTGGACCTTTGGCAAAAAGATCCCACCATCTGTACCATGAACGTAGGGACCCTTAAGGCAAACTCCTACGTTCCCTTCTAACCCCCACTGGTCATGGGAAGAGGAAGTTGAACTGGTGGGAGAAGCCTCAAGAGTAGTGACTAACCTCGAAGCTTGGAAACCTTGGAGCTTCATCCATCGTTTCTTCTTGGTTTGAAGGAGAAGCAAGAGTTCTAAAGTGATTAAGGTAGGTTTTCTCGAGCACAAACTAAAAATCTTTAACAATCTGAGATTTTGATCCTAGTCTTGTACCTTGATTTGTTCAATTTCCGTCCAGTAGAGTGGCTAGAGGTTCTTGACCCTCATACCAAGGTTTGGCGGATCGGGATCGGAAGGCGAATCGGATTTCTCTTGATCCGATTCGATTCCCCCCGAATCGACCAGAATCGATCCGCATCGGATCGATTCTCATGGGTATAATATATAATATATCATATATATGATATTTATAATGTATAATATATATTATTATATGATATAATATATAATATATCATATATATGATATTTATAATGTATAATATATATTATTAATATGATATAATAATATTATATATATGAGGCGAATCGGACCGAATCGATGGAATCGAGGATTGGGTTTTCCCTGATCCGATGCGATACGGGGGTATCGGGCCGGCACGATCCGGCACGCCAAACCTTGCCTCATACCATTGTAAAAGACCTTTGTTCCTTCCTATTTGTTGTACTCTTCGACTCCAATTTCAGTAACCTATGAGCTGCCTTGTAGAAGGATATCTAGCTATTTCTAGCCTAAGCATCAAATGGATGTTAAAAGTTGTAACAATGTGAAGATTACTCAAAAGAAGATTTTACTCTTAATCATCTTGATCTCTGCTTCTCTGTGGATTGTCTGAAATTCGAACCTTGGATTTGCCTGTTCTTGAATTTAAAACCCCGATAATAGAGAAGAATATATATGCATGAAACCCCATATGATTCGTTGACATGACTTGTTTTCTTATGTTCTATCATTCTTACCCCTTCACTGAACGTTGACATCCTTATAAGAGTAAGTTATGCTCATGAAGATTTTTGTTCCATCAAGGGCACTCCCATTTCTAAGAGAGACATTGTTACTTATCCTATTAGAATTCCATTGGCCATCATCTGTTCTGGCACTTTTTAGGACTTCGGTCCAACCAACAGCATGCCTATGCAATGTTAGGGCCCTGTCTAGTCCTGGGGAGGAGCACCCCAATGTACTTGTTAACCGTGGGAGTATGGACTTGTGGTGTTGGCATGACACTGATATGTTTGCAAAATTTGAAAGTGCCTTCTGATATGCTATGATATGTTTATTCATGTTATGTTTTGCTATATGGCCAATCTTGTGATCTGTTTGATCTGTATCAGTTCAAAAGAGAAAACCCATTTCGTTATTTGCTTAACTGAACTGTGCATGTACTGAAGAGCCAGCCTTGATAATGATACAATGACCCATATATTCCGAAGGGCTTTGAAACTTCCACCACTGTTCGAATGGTTCCCAGAAATTTGGACTGTCTACTCTCCATCTTGATTTATTCGTAGAAAGTGGCCTTATATTTAAATTTTGTTACTGCCTAACCTCCAGTAATTTCTGTTGCTAAGGTATTAATCATGTATATATTGCCCACACCTTGAGATGTAATTCCTGCTGGGCGCAAGCTCAGTAAATTCTTTAACATTTTTAGGAAGTTAAGGTGAGCCTGAGCAGTCGGACGGGATCTGGCATGAGTGAAGAGAGTTCTCCCAGTGTGACCTTTTGGTGGAGATTAGAATAAGGGAAATCTTCCTTCTGTTTTGATCCACTCAAAAGTGTAATTATGTGGAATCTTGAATAGACTCTAGAAAATTGTACATTTTGTATCTCCGATTGCCTTTTTAAAAAGTTTTTTTTATGAGGTATATTTGATTATTGTCACCAAAGGTTTCTGTCGGCTAGTACTGCCCGACACCTTCAGTGTATCCCTCCTAGCCCAGTCTAAATGATTTACTCACCCATTTGTTTTACAGGGTCACGCCCCAACTATTTCCACGAAATTTATGGGAAATTCTGGGGGCGTGACATAAGGTGGTGTTAGAGCGACGACTCCATAGGTCTTAGCACTGATTGTTGGAAACCTTTAGCATTGATCGACCTAAGTTGTCGACAGTTAGCAAGGTCCATTACCATGTGAGGTGGGTAGAGCCATGAGTCAAGAATGTTATGTGTAATAACCAGACCCTAAATTTTAGTGTATCCCTCCTAGCCCAGTCTAAATGATTGACTCACCCATTTCATTTACGGGGTTGCACCGCAAGTATTTTCAAGAAATATATGGGATATTCTAGGGGCGTAACAGAAGGTGGTATCAAAGTGACAACTCCATGGGTCTTAGCACTGATTGCGGGAAACCTTTAGCATTGACCGACCTGAGTTGTCGCCAGTTTGCAAGGTTCGTTACCACGTGAGATGGGTAGAGCCATGAGTCAAGAATGTTAGGTGTAATAACCAGACCCTAACAACCTTCTCCTATTTGAAGGTACGATACTATCCAAAATGGCTGCTAAATAGGCTCAAATGAGGACCATGCAGAAAACCCTCTGGAGTTTGACCCAGGCAATCTTACAAGCAACACAGGGTGGTGGAACCCGCAGAGCAGGAGTACTCCATCGAAACTTCCATAACATGAATCCCCTAATGTTCGAGGGGAGCACTGACCCAGATGTTGCTGAACATTGGATCAAGGAAGTGGAGCAGATTTTTAGGGTCATGCAATGCACTGACCAGGACAAGGTACTTTTGGCCACCTTTTAACTTGAGAAGGATGCTCGTATCTAGTGGGAAGCAGTAGAAGCTACATTGCAAGGATAACGAGTGACCTGGACTCAATTCGTCAAATATTTTAACAACTAATACTTTTCGAAAAGGGAGAAAGAGATGAAGGTAGTGGAGTTCGCTGCGCTTAAACAAAGGAGACTGACGGTGGCCGAGTACGAGGCACAGTTCTCACGACTGGTTCATTATGCACCTAATCTGGTGGGGATCGAAAAGATGAAGTCCAAGAGATATCTTAATGGCCTGAGGCCCCAGTTCATCACTCAACTGGCGCCGATGGACATCCAAGTTTATGCGAATATGGTGAGCAAGGCCCAACTGCTTGAGGATGCCATGGAGACTGCTGAGAAAATTAACGGATGATCTGTCAAGATGGGGAAAACATCTACTACGGGGAAATTACAACCAAACTCTGGGAGAAAAAGGCCTGGCGTTGGCCCAACTATTCAAACAAATAAGAATCCAAGAGGGGCTGGTGTACCGTTAACAGTGACCATGTTCGAAGAATGCAAGCATTGCGGCATGAAGGGGCACCAACTTGAAAACTGCTGGAGAGCTCAGGGCAATGGTCTACGATGTGGGAGTCAAGACCATTGGATCTCTGATTGTCCTATGATGAAGGAGCAACCACTTCAAGACAAGCATCAGAGAGGGCAGAAGAATCAAGGTCGCCTCCAAGCAGTGATGGAACCAAAAACCTCAGAAGTAGAAGGAGTCATGGAAGGTACCCTTACTATAGTTTCCAGGTCTGCCCTTACTTTAATTGACACAGGGGAAACACACTCATTTATATTCCAGGAATTTGCTGGGAGCCTTTTTGTAAAACTCCTACCTCTAGACTGTGAATTTCCAGTCACCACACCACTTAGAGAGAGAGCTGAACTCTCCAAACATTTTCCCTTTGTTGACATAGACATCGGAGGGAGAAATTTACCCGCAGACTTAGTATACATGCCTATGGAACATTATGATGTGATTCTAGGAGCAGATTGGCTAACCCAACATGGGGCTAGTGTTGACTATAGGAAGAGTAGAGTAACATTTAGTGGATACCCAGAATTGGTGTATTCAAGCACTAAGAGCAGGTGGCATCCATCTCTCATCATTGCCCTTCAAGCCCACAGAATGATGAGGAAGGGATGTGTAGCATTCCTTGTGTCTGTGATATAAGAAAAGGAGGAGGTGATAATTGAAGACATTGAAATAGTTAGAGACTTTCCGGACGTATTTTCGGATGAGCTGCCTGGTATTCCCCCTAAAAGGAGAGTTAATTTCAATATTCCACTAATTCCAAGAGTTGCTCCTATCTCTAGACCCCCCTATAGAATGTCCCCAGCAGAGCTAAAGGAGTTGAAAAAGCAGTTGATGGAACTGCTAGAAAAGGGATTTATTAGACCTAGTACCTCACCTTGGGGAGCAACAATATTGTTCTTCAAGAAGAAAGATTGGTCTATGAGATTATGTATTGATTATAGGCAACTGAATCAGCTCACCAGTAAGAACAATTATCCCCTACCGAGGATTGATGAGTTGTATGATCAGAGTGCGAGAGCCAAATATTTTTCTAAGATTGACCTTAGATCTGGTTACCATCAGCTAAAGATTTCAGAAGAAGACATTCATAAGACTACCTTCAGGAGCCAGTATGGGCTTTATGGATTTGTTGTCATGCCCTTTGGGTTGACAAATGCCCCTGCCACCTTCATGCAATTAATGAATGAAGTGTATAGACCATACCTGAATAAGTTTGTGGTGGTGTTTATCGATGACATCCTAATATATTCCAAGACTCAGGAGGAACATATGGAACACTTGAAGTTAGCTTTGCAGTTGTTAAGAGATCATCAGTTGTATGCTAAGCTGAACAAATGTGAATTTTGGCTGGAGGAAGTGACCTTCTTGGGACATGTGATCAATTTGAAAGGGCTAGCAGTGGATCCCTCCAAGGTTGAGGCAGTCCTTAAGTGGGAGAGGCCTACCAATGTGATAGAGATCTGAAGCTTTCTGGGATTGGCAAGATATTACAGAAGATTTATTAAGGATTTCTCCAAGATAGCAGTACCTTTGACCCGGTTGATTAGAAAAGAAAACCCATTTGTATGGATGAAGGAATGTGAGAGGAGTTTCTGTACATTGAAGGACTATTTGACTACAGCCCCGGTACTTACATTGCCCAAAGAAGGAGGAGAGTTTTAAATATATGCAGATGCACCAGGTGTTGGACTGGGGTGTGTACTTATGCAATCGGGCAAGGTAGTGGCCTATGCTTCAAGACAATTGAAGACACACAAAGTCAGCTATCGAGTGCACAATTTGGAATTGGCAGCCATGGTCTTTGCTCTAAGAATCTAGTGCCATTATTTGTATGGGGAACAATTTAAGGTGTTTTCAGACCATAAAAGTCTGAAATACTTATTCTCACAAAAGGAACTTAATATGAGACAAAGGAGATGGCTGGAGTATTTGAATGATTTTGACTTTTCCATTCAATACCATCCTAGAAAGGCCAACTCAATAGCAGACGCCCTTAGTAGGAAACCTATGGCATCCTTGGCTAGTTTGATGGTTCGAGAATGGAGATTGTTAAAACAGTTTGCCAGCCTTGATTTGAATGTGAAGAAAAATGAAGATGGTATGATGATTGCCAGCCTCCAAGTACACTCAACTTTCCTTAATGAGATCAGAGAGCAACAAGGAAATGACCCATTCCTAGTAGAAATTAAGGAGAAGATTAACCAGAGACAAGATTTTACTGTGGCAAGTGATGGTAGATTGGTATTCCAAGGAAGAAAATGCATGCCTGATAATGAGGGAGTCAAGAAGAAGTTGATGACAGAAGCCCACAAGTCTAGGCATACCATACACCCTGGTGCCACAAAAATGTATCAAGATATGAAAAAAAAATATTGGTGGCCCAACATGAAAAGGGAAGTGGTAGAATTTGTAGCTCGCTGCCTGACATGTCCACAAGTTAAGGCGGAGCATCTTAGGCCTTCAGGAGTGTTGCAACCCTTGGAAATACCTGAATGGAAATGGGAGAGTATAGTTATGGACTTTATCATGGGCCTGCCTAGGACCAGAGATGGTCTTGATGCAATTTGGTTAGTTGTTGATCGATTGACGAAGTCGACCCACTTCCTACCTATAAAGAGCAGATGGTCTGTTGATGTCCTGGCAGCTTTGTACATAAAGGCGATTGTCAGACTCCATGGAATTCCACTGTCCATTGTGTCTGATAGAGACCTCAATTCACATCACACTTTGGAAATGATTGCAATCTGCACTAAGAACTAAGTTAAACTTTAGCACTGCATTCCACCCGCAGACAGATGGATAGACTGAGAGGACCAATCAGATTGTAGAAGACATGTTATGGGCCTATGTGATTGATTTCAATGGAGGTTGGAGTGAGCAGCTGTCCTTGGTTGAATTTGCATACAACAATAGTTACCAGGCAAGCATTAAGATGGCACCGTTTGAGGCCCTATACGGTCGAAGTTGCAGGTTGCCCATGTGTTGGGAAGAAGCTGGAGAGAGACAGTGGTTAGGACCTAAAATGATAGCAAGTACTTCGGAGAATAATCAGCTTATCAGAGAATGCTTGAAGGCTGCCCAATCTAGACAAAAGAGTTAAGCAGATAAGAGGCAAAGAAAGCTGGAATTTCAAGTTGGAGATCATGTATTGCTAAAAGTGTCACCTACACGGGAAGTCCAAAGGTTTGGAATAAAGCGAAAACTGAAAGCCAGATTTATAGGTCCTTTCGAGATTTTGGAAAGATTAGGGGAAGTAGCATATCAGATTGCCTTGCCTCCAGTATTAGCAGGGGCACACAATGTCTTTCATGTATCCATGTTGAGGGGCTATCTTTATGATTCTGAGCATGTGATCCGATATGAGGACTTGGGGCTGGGAAGGGACTTGACCTACGAAGAAAAGCCAGTAAGGATTTTCGACAAGAAACTACAACAACTCCGAAATACGGCAATACCTATGGTGAAGATCCAGTGGAGCAGAAGGGACCTGAAGGAAGCTACTTAGGAGCTAGAGGAGACAATGAAGAATAAATATCCAGAATTATTCCTTGGTAAGGTCTCTCACACCCTTAGAAAATTATGATATATATATTATGCGTGAATTTGGGGACCAAATTCCTTTAACTAGGGGAGGGTGTAATGCCCTGAATTTTCTTATCTCAAATAAGTAAAGGTAACTGATGGGAATAATTGGGTAAGGGACTCAATTTAGATAATTAATGTAGTAAAGCAAAAAAACCAAGAAAAAGTATAATGCAAGGGAAAGTACTTGCATGGAATATTAATAGCTAGCACTTCAACTGGTTAAGAATTAAAAACAATCAATCTATGTAATCGATGTTCAAGTGAACAGTCGATGTTTTTCTTCAGTAATCGATGTTTTCCTTCAGTAATCAATGTTCAAGTGAACAGTCGATATTTTCCTTCAGACAATCGATGTTCCTTTAGCATCGATTTATTCCAGGTAATCAATGTTTATATAATTCATGTTCCTTCCGCATCGATTATTTCTAGATAATCGATGTTCCTTTAGCATCCATTATTTATAAGTAATCGATGTTCCTTCTGCATCAATTTATTTCTGGTAATCGATGTTTATATAATCAATGTTCCTTCCGCATCAATTATTTCTAGGTAATCGATGTTTAGGTAATCGATGTTCCTTTAGCATCGATTATTTCTAGGTAATCTATGTTTAGGTAATCGATGTTCCTTCAACATCGATTTATTCCAAGTAATCGATGTTTATATAATTAATGTTCCTTCTGCATCGATTATTTCTAGGTAATCAATGTTTAGGTAACCGATGTTCCTCCAACATCGATTAATTCCAGGTAATCGATGTTCCTTCAACATTGATTATTTCTATGAAATCAATGTTTTCCTCAGACAATCGATGTTCCTTCAAGTCGACTACCTCCTATGCAATCAATTTTCTCCTTGATTATTTAGGAACCGATGTAGTTTGAATTTGAAACCATTAAGGGCCTGGTCTTGAATCCATGGTAGCAAAAGGACAAAAGACCAATGGCGAGGTAGGGGTGGTCATTACCTACCCTGTCCTTTTCTGAAATAAGTCAACAAAGGCATGGCTAGGTCTGACCTTTTGGTGGACTAATTCAACGATAGGTGTGGCATAGGTATGGTTTGAGGCATGGCCTTAGGTAGGGTGGACCTTTGACAAAAAGATCCCACCATCTGTACCATGAATGTAGGGACCCTTAAGGCAAACTCCTACATTCCCTTCTAACCCCCACTAGTCGTGGGAAGAGGAAGTTGAACTGGTGGGAGAAGCCTCAAGAGTAGTAACTAACCTTGAAGCCTAGAAACCTTGGAGCTTCATCCATTGTTTCTTCTTAGTTTAAAGGAAATGCAAGAGTTCTAAAGTGATTAAGGTAGGTTTTCTCGGGCACAAACCAAAAATCTTTAACTATCTGAGATTTTGATCCAAGTCCTGTACCTTGATTTGTTCAATTTCTATTCAGTAGAGTGGCTAGAGGTTCTTGACCCTCATACCATTGTAAAAGACCTTTGTTCCTTCCTATTTGTTGTACTCTTCGACTCCAATTTCGGTAACCTGTGAGCTGCCTTGTAGAAGGATATCTAGGTATTTCTAGTCTAAGCATCGAATGGATGTTAAAAGTTGTAACAATGTGAAGATTACTCAAAAGAAGATTTTACTCTTAATCATCTTGATCTCTGCTTCCTTGCGAATTGTCTGAAATTCAAACCTTGGATTTGCCTATTCTTGAACCCCGAGAATAGAGAAGAATATATATGCATGAAACCCCCTATGATCTGTTGGCATGACTTGATTTCTTAAGTTCCCTCATTCTTACCCCTTCACTGAACGTTGACATCCTTATAAGAGTATGTTATGATCTTGAAGATTTTCGATCCATCAAGGGCACTCCCATTTCTGAGAGGGGCATTGTTACTTATCCTATTAGAATTCCATTGGCCATCATCTATTCAAGCACTATTTGGGACTTCAGTCCAACCAACCGCATGTCTGTGCAATGTAAGGGCCCTATCTGGTCCTGGGGAGGAGCACCCCAATGTACTTATTAATCGCGAGAGTATGGACTTGTGGTGTTGGCATGACATCGATATGTTAGCAAGATTTGAAAGTGCCTTCTGATATGCTATGATATGTTTGTTCATGTTATATTTTGCTATGTGGCCAATCTTGTGATCCGTTTGATCTGTATCAGTTCAAAAGAGAAAACCCATTTCGTTATTTGCTTAACTGAACTGTGCATGTACTGAAGAGCCAGCCTTGATAATGATACAATGACCTATATATTTTGAAGGGCTTTGAAACTTCCACCACTGTTCGAATGGTTCCAAGAAATTTGGACTGTCCACTCTCCATCTTGATTTATTTGTAGAAAGTGGCCTTATATTTAAATTTTGTTACTACCTAACCTCTTGTAAATTCTGTTGCTAAGGTATTAATCATGTATATATTGCCCGCACCTTGAGATGTAATTCCTGTTGGGCGCCAGCTCATTAAATTCTTTAACATTTGAAGAAGTGAAGGTGAGCCTGAGCAGTTGGACGAGACTGGGCATGAGTGAAGAGAGTTCTCCCAGTGTGACCTTTTGGTGGAGATTAGAATAGGGGAAATCTTCCTTCTGTTTGGATCTACTCCAAAGTGTAATTATGTGGAATCCTGAATAGACTCTAGAAAACTTTAAATTTTGTATCCCCGAGTGCCTTTTTAATTTAATTTTTTTTATGAGGTATGTTTGGTTGTTGTCACTAAAGGTTCCTGTCGGCTGGTACTACCCGGTACCTTTAGTGTATCCCTCCTAGCCCAGTCTAAATGATTGACGCACCCATCTGATTTACAAGGTCACGCCCCAACTATTTCCATAAAATTTATGGGAAATTCTAGGGGCGTGACAACTTACGTATAAGAGTTATTCAACAGACGGCGAGAGATTTGAAATTCACATGTTCAAATCGCTAAGGATATTTAAAACATGTCTATGAATACATTAATCATATTATAAGAGATGTTTTCAGAAAGTTCCTTAATTAGAAGATATACAATATGATGAATATGATTTTTTCAAGGATAATAGCTTGATATAAAATGATATTGAAATCAACAGTCAAATCAATAAAGTTTATTCATAATCTTTCTTGATCAACAGAATAAAGATGATCAGGGTATTAATGATAATATATGTAGAACATTCAATATGCAGAAAACAATCGATATGATGATGATAGATGATAGTAATCGATGAACACCAATCAATATTTTATAAGGGCAACTTGTATGTCAATCAATATGAGATGGCAATCGATGTTTTAGTGTAAGGCAATCGATGTTTAAGACAATCAATGTTTAAGATAATCGATGTCTAAAGGCAGTCGATGTAGCAATCGATGTTTAAGTACGAGGCAATCGATATCTAAAGTAATCGATGTTTAAGTGCAAGACAATCAATGTTTTATAAAGGCAATCGATCTATAAAGAGGCAATCGATGATTAATAAAGGGAATCGATTTGTGAGGAGGGAATCAATGTTTGAAGATAATTGATGTGGAAGCAATCGATGTTTGAACATAATCGATGTAAAAGCAATCGATGTTTGAACATAATTGATGTTATATTAAAACATCAATCAATTTGTAATGTTCAGTAATCGATGTGATAATAAAGCAGCAATCGATGTGTAATGTTCAGTAATCGATGTCTCACTTTGACTGTTCACGACAAAAACACGCATGACAAAGTGAAGCTTCGTATATGACGAAGTAAACTTCGGATATGACGAAGTTAGCTTCGACTAATCAAGATGAAAACATGCATAACGAAGTGAAGCTTCATACATGACGAAGTAAACTTCGGATATGACGAAGATAGCTTCGATTGATCAAGACAAAACATGTATAACGAATTGAAGCTTTGTATATGATGAAGTAAACTTTGGATATGACGAAGTTATTTCATATATGACGAAGTAGACTTCGGATATGACGAATTTAGCTTCGACTGATCAAGAAGCAAAACATGCATGAGTTCGGATGATGAAGTTTTAATGCTATAGAAGGTGAAACTTGACTTCGATTGAAACTGTGAAAAACTTATTAGTGATGAAAAGCATGAACTTTTGAATGACAACAAAGACTTGCATGCAATTGATCACCATCTAGTGGAGTTAGAAATACTTGGAATACTTACATTGATGATCATTGAAGTATTATTTGTTTCCTTTGAGTCTCCTATTGACAGACTTAACCAAAATGATATTAAGATAAAAACACATGATTTATATAAATATAAAATATTTAGATAATTTTTGTTATCACCAAAATATATAATTATAGAGATAAAAGAGTCAATAGTTTCATGGAGGCGGACTTATACCACCAGCAATAGTGTGAACTTTGGCTCTTGTTGTACTCCTCGGGGTATCCCCCAGGCTTTTGTACTTTTCTTTTGGATATGTAATAATGTAGTGGGACAATGTAATTTTATGAATGTATATAAGATCATGTACTTTATCATGCATCTAAATACAGTGGGGTTGTCTTTTATATTCTTACTAGACATGCGTGTTTGATATACCTTGCGAGGCAGAAGGTGGGTCTGGATATGGAGCTTTTTTTGGCATAAGTATGCAAGGTCGCTACTGTTCGTGTTAGAGCAATGTCCAGTTGGAGTATGAAAAATTATTAAGATTACAATGTCCCAAAATATGGTTTAATGTTCACTGCTGATAGTATGTCCTCTAGTTTTTGTACGAGTTTTTGTGCATAATTATGTTATAAAATGTAATATCGTCAAATTCTAGACAACATGATTTACTTAGTAACCTCTATTTATGCATAATAATTAGTCTTAAATCTGGATACTTAGACCCAATGGTGTATGTAGGACACACTGTCACACACCAGTACCACTTTCGGTCTTGTGTACCCCAACAAGATGACACTAGATTTTGATAACATAATTAAATTCTGAGACTACCATAATTCTCAGAAAAATGTACTGATTTCAAAACTATAAATATCAAGAATTAGTGGTGCATGGATATCAAGATTTAGTCGATTTATTAATGTTTGTGGCAATTTTTAGCCAGTCAAACTTTAATTTAAAAGAATAATAAACATCACCATAATTTTTAGCACCTTCCGATTAGTTTATGTTTCAAATTTTGTCTCAATTGGACATCATATGGATACCAAATTAAAGGTCCAAATGAAACGGAGGAATTAAATTGCATTTACATGAAGGATTTATGTAATATTACTTACGAGAGATGCTTAGCCTTGAACCAAAGATGTGGCCCGTGTTGGGGTGTGGGTGAAAACCCTCCCAACATGGCTAAAGCTAACCTCAAGTTAGAAAGATAATAAGGAATAGCTCTCTACGTGTTGGCATGCATGGAATTGCATGCAACCATGGGCTTTCGATAAGCTCCTAACGTGGCTGATGGAGGAGGTTGAAGAATGATGAGGATTTCCCTCATCCTCATCTCTTTTGTAGCTAGGGCAGCCTATATAAACCCCATTTATTCACTACTACGTACCGTTTGGACACCTACACTATCTCTTTTGCTGCTGCTTCTTCTGCTGCTGTAGGAGAGACAATGCCCAGGAGGAAGAAGAAGAAGGAAAGAGGATTTCTTCTCATCGTCAGGTAGGATTGTCATTTCTCTCTTTTCCTCCTTCAATTAGAGTCCTTGAGATTAAGCCTCCATCTTTGTTATTACCCTTTCTCTCTCTTCTTATTTCCCCCACATGCTATCCGTGCTGTGAAGGTCTCCTCACTTCATCCTTCAAGTTGTTTCATCATGTTGATCATGGAATCTTATGTATAGGAATGTGCTCAAGACCCAAAACCATTGGTTGAGCCTCAATATAGAGTAGGATCACTTTAAAAGTGTCTTTCCAACCAATTTTAATCCCTCCCAAAAAGAAGACCAGTATCTGTCGACAGATACCCATGATTCTAGAACCCAGAAACCAGAGCTGTTGACAGCCAACCAGTAGCTGTCGATAACCACCAATCGGTTGTCGACAAACACCGATAGCTGTCGGCAACTAAAATCTAGATTCATGAATGCAGTTCTGGATGGAACAGTAGCTGTCGACAACCAACCAGTAGTTGTCGACAACCACCATTATTTGTTGACAAAAAGAACCATTTCTTCATCAAATCAAGTTGATACACTTCTGCATTGTCCAAACACGTTGTCTTTTTTCTTGGATTCTAAACTAGTATACCACTAAGATGGCTTGTTTAACCATCAACCAACCCATCTTTGAATCTCTATCTCTATTGTGCTCATGAAATATGACTTATGATCTTAAGACAGTGCTCTGTTCAATGAGGGAATTAGGATCACTTGTGGTAGCACTAGTCACTTGTGGTCAGCTGTGGGTGACAGTTTGTAAGTAAATCCAAGTCAGTAGTCTGATGATGGTGGATAATAAACCTCGTTCTTGCACAATGAACAAGATCCAAGGTGCTGGAGTCGCCTAGGCACTAAGGATGTATTTACGTTATTTATTAACCTCTTGAGAGCAGTATGATGCATGTCGAATTCAATTTCTAAATTAAGTTGTGATCTAAATTTTTAAAGACATATGTGACTTTTGTTGTGAAATTCATTTGGGCCCGTTATGAAATCAAATTGGGCTATTTGTTATGCTATGTTTTAAAGTTCATGAGCTAGTATGTCTTTGATCCATATGCACACTTTCTGAACATTCATTTTCTATGTGCAATTTGAATTCCTATTCTTAATTGCTCAAGTTGTATCAGATTAAGTTATGACTTATGATTTCTATTCTAACACAGGGTCTAAATCTGTACTTTGTATTATTTTATACATTCAACTCTTGAATTTTGAACATTCGACAATAAAGATACCATGTCCTACAAAAGCTACTATTCAAGATTTGATTGAAAGACTTATACTTACTTCCACCTACTGAGTCTCCCGACTCATGCCTTTGTTTTCTCCAAACCCATTCAGATTGAAGGTGGATGCAATTTCAGCTATAGAGTACTTTTATTTCTGTTGCAGATGTAGAAGAAGAGCATTATCTTAGTGACTCTCTAGGAACTTTTGTTGTAGTATTAAAAGTCTAGAGAGAGAGTGTGTTTGTCTTTATGTAAATAATAGATGTTAGTATAAAAGAACTTTGTTGATGTATAATACTTTTAAAGATGACTTTGTGTAATGGTTTGCTAGTCTTGTGCATTACACAGATTTGTCTACCCATAATGAATTTTGTCAGTGTAACCCCTCTTCCGAACAGAAGTTATGTGTTATCTCTGTGTGGTTGGAAGAGGGGGTTAAAGAGGTGGTATCAAAGCAACGGTTATGGGTAATAGACATTTTTGTGACCATTTTCACAAAGGAAATAAATAAAACATTTATATGTATTCTGGAATGTCTAAAGATTAGTTGCTCTTAAATTTCAAGTGGCTAGCATGAATTAATTGGATGTGTTTGATGGTATTCGAGGGAATGGCAGACAAAGGGAAAGCTATCAACACATCCAGTGGGGATAGACCTCAGGAAATTGAGGAAGGTTCTAGGGAAGAAGTCCCCGGTATTCCATCGCCCAGTAACCCTAAAAAAGGAAGAGCTGGGACTCCTGATTTGGCCACTTTTATGCAGTTATTCCAAGGGTTAGTGCAAACCCTAATGAAGAACCAACAGGACATGAATGGAGAAAGAATCTATGGAGCATCCTTGCTAGAAAAATTCAAGAAGATGGGACCTCTAGCCTTCAAAGGAAGTAATCAACCTGAGGTGGTAGAAAGAAGGGTTAGAGAAATGGAGAACATATTTAAGGCAATTAGATGTGAAGAGGAAGACAAAGTCACACTAGCCACTTATATGCTTTAGGATAGAGCAGATAAGTGATGGCAATATGCCATGAGGAATGCATTCAGGAATAGAGGGGATAACATCAATTGGGAGGAATTCTTAAGGGAGTTGTATGAGAAATACACCCCACCACACATCAAGGATAGAAAAGAAGTGGAATTCTTGCAATTGGAGCAAAAAGATATGACAGTGGCAGAATATGAAACAAAATTTACCGAACTGGAAAAACATGCACCCCACATTTGTGACAATGAACTCAGGAGGGTAAAGAAGTTTGTGAGAGGGTTGAAACCCAATGTGAGGAGCAGGGTAGCTCCACTAGATCCTCCGAGCATGGCAGTGGCACTAAAGACTGCATTTATAGTTGAATCTGAATTTACAGAGTATATTAAAAACAAAGAAACTAATAGGGGCAAGAAGAGAAATCTGTACACCAATGAAATGAAAGGTCAAAAGTGAAAGGTTGATCCAGCTAAGTAGTAGGGAGAACAGAAAAAGGGTTGGCCTGTATGTGCCCAATGTGGAAGAAAACACCTAGGTGATGAATGCTGAAAAGTAGCAGGAAAATGTTTTGGATGTGGTCAGAAAGGACATATGATTAAGGACTGTCCACTCAAGGCAGACAAGTCAAATCCGCAAAAGCCACAACCCTACTTCCAACAAGCCCCAAGACAACCACCCAAAGGACAAGCTAAAGTTTTCGCTTTGACAAAATAAGAAGCCCAAGACACCGCCACTGTAGCTAAAGGTATTCTCCTAACTGAAAATATGCTTGCTAGAGTGTTATTTGACTATGGAGCTACTCACTCTTTTATTTCTTAGATGTTTGTTAATTCTATATCTCAGAAATCAGAACAATTGGTAGAAGGTGTGATACTTGACTATCCTACTGGTCAAATAGCATTTCTTACTTCAGTCATCCCTGAAATAAACCTAAAAATTGGAGAGCATGAACTCACAACATATGTATATGTACTTGACAACATGCAAGATTTTGACATTATTAGGAATGGATTGGTTGGCAGAAAATCATGCATTATTAGATTGCCATAAGAAGGTTTTAACATTTAAAAGGTTGGGATTAGAAGCTTTCAATTATAGATGTCTAAAAAATAATGGAAACAAGAGGACTATATCAGCACTTAAAGCCATTAAATGGTTGAGAAACAGTTGTCAAGGCTATCTGGCAAGTGTAATGGTCATATCAAATGAGCATAAATAGATATCAGTCTAAGATATTGATATTGTGAAGGAATTCAAGATGTTTTTCCTAATGATCTATCCAGATTACCTCCAAGTAGAGAAATTGATTTTGCTATTGAACTTTTGTCTGGAACTTTACCAATATCTATAGCCCCTTATAGAATGGCACCAGCTGAGTTGACAGAATTAGAGAAGCAGTTGCAAGACTTATTAGACAAAGGCTTTATTTGACCTAGTGTGTCACCTTCGGGAGCTCTGGTATTGTTTGTTAGAAAGAAAGATGGATCCCTCAGATTATGCATTGATTATAGGAAGTTGAATCAGGTCACAATCAAGAACAAATACCCACTACCTACAATTGATGATCTATTTGACCAACTTCGGTCTGCCACAATATTTTCTAAAATAGATCTAAGGTCTGGGTATCATCAATTGAGAGTTAAAGAAGATGACATCCCCAAGACAGCATTTAGAACCAGATACAGACATTATGAGTTCTTTGTACTACCATTTGGACTGACTAATGCACTTGCGATATTTATGGACCTGAAGAATAGGGTATTCTAACCTTATTTAGACAACTTTGTGGTGGTATTTATAGATGATGTGTTGATATATTCATCTAGTGAAGAAGATCAGAAGGAACATTTGAGAATTATAGTACAAACCTTAAGGAAACATCAATTGTATGCTAAGCTAAGTAAATGTGAGTTTTAGCTCAAGTAAGTGAAATTTTTGGGCCATGTGATTTCTGGGAATGGTGTAGCAGTAGACCCGAGTAAAGTTGAAGCAATTCTGAATTGGGAAAGGCCCAAAAATCCATTAGAAATCTAAAATTTCTTTGGATTAGCTGGCTACTATAGGAAATTTATTGAAGGATTTTCTTCTATGGCTACACCTTTGACTCAGTTAACAAGAAAAGAGATACCTTTTGTGTGGAATAAGAAGTGTGAAGTCAGTTTTCAGGAATTAAAAAGAAGCTTACCACTGCTCCAGTTCTTACTTTACCTCAAGGATCAGAAGGATTTTTAGTGTATACAGATGCATCTCAAAGAGGAATTGGATGTGTTCTTATGTAGCATGGGAAAGTAGTAGCATATGCTTCTAAACAATTAAAGGATCATGAAAGGAATTATCCAGCCCATGACCTAGAGTTGGTAGCAATTATATATGCTTTGAAAATCTAGGGCCACTATTTATATGGGGAACAATTTGAAGTTTATACTGACCATAAGAGCTTAAAGTACATATTTTCTCAAAAGGAATTGAATTTAAGACAAAGGTGATGGTTATAATTTTTGAAAGATTATGACTTTACAGTGAATTACCATCCGGGTAAGGCTAATGTGGTAGCTGATGCTTTGAGCAGAAAGAAACTAAGAGCACTACAATTACACCAACAATGGAAAGAAATGATAGATCTGATTGATTAGTCACCAAGGTATGGTGAAGAAAATATGATACTAGCACAATTGACAGTAAGGTCAGTACTAGTAGATAGAATTGGTGAGGCACAAAACCAAGATCAAAAACTAAAAGTGATGGTAAACAAAGATAATCAAGGAATAATCAGGTTTCAAAATAGAATACGCATACCAAAAACTGAAGAAATCAAAAGGAATTACTGACGGAAGAACACAAATCTCAGTATTCAATCCATCCTGGTAGCTCTAAAATGTATCAGAATCTAAAAAACCAATTTTGGTGGCATGGAATGAAAAGGGACATAGCAGATCTTGTGAGTAAGTGTTTAACATGCCAACAAATTAAAGCTGAACACCAGAAGCCATCCGGACTTATGCAACTAATTGAAATTCCAGTGCGGAAGTGGGAGCAAATAACTGTGGATTTTTGTAATAGGTTTGCCAAAGACAAGGAAGAAGCATGATGCTATTTGGGTAATTATGGATAGATTAACTAAATTGGCTCATTTTGTAGCAATTACAATGACTCAATCATTGGAAAACTTGGCTCAATTATATATAAAAGAAATAGTGAGATTTCATGGAATTTCCTTGTCAATCATTTCAGATAGAGATACAAGGTTCACTACTAGATTTTGGAAAAGTATGCAAGCAGCCATGGGTACACAATTAAGATTTAGTTCAGCATATTATCCTCAAACTGATGGTCAATCAGAAAGAACTATCAGAACACTAGAAGACATGCTGAGAGCCTATAGTTTAGATTGGCATGGTAGCTGGGATGATTACATACTCTTAATTGAGTTTGCATATAACAATAGTTACCATAGAAGTATCACAATGACACCTTATAAAGCATTATATGGCAGACCCTGTAGATCACCCCTCTAATGGGCAAAAGTGGGAGAGAAGAATCTCATTGGGCCAGAATTAATTCAAAACTGCTCAGAGAAAATTGAACTAATCAGGAAGAGATTGCTAGTAGCTCAAGACAGACATAAAAATTATGCTGATAGGAGAAGAAGGCCACTGGAGTTTAATGTGGGTGATCATGTATTTTTAAAAGTCTCTCCAAACAAAGGCATCATGAGATTTAGTAAGAAAAGAAAACTCAGTCCAAGATATGTAGGACCTTTTGAAATATTGCAAAGAATAGGGGAAGTAGCAACCCATTATCTCTACTGCCCTCTTGGTCACACATTCATAATGTGTTTCACATGTCCATGCTGAGAAAATACATAATGGATCCTTCACATATAATCAACCATGAAGATGTAAAGATACAGTCAGACGTAACCATAGAAGAATGACTAGTGAAAAATTTGGACAGGAAGGAACGAATCCTCAGAAACAAAGCAATTTCTATGGTGAAGGTCTTATGGAGAAATGCACTCATAGAAGAAGAAACGTGGGAATTAGAGCAACAAAGGAAAGAGAAGTATCCACAACTATTTGGTAAGCAAATTTTGTCAATTTCGAGGGCAAACTTTATTTTAACAGCGGGGGGAATGTAATATCCTCAAATTCTAGACATCATGATTTACTTAGTAACTTCTGTTTATGCATAATAATTAGTCTTAAATCTGGATATTTAGACTCAACGGTGTTTGTAGGACACACTATCATACACCACTACCACTTTCGGTTGTACGTACCTTGACAGGGCAACATCGGATTTTGATAAAAGAATTAAATTATGAGACCACCATAATTCTCAAAAAAATGTGTTGATTTCAAATATATAAATATCAAGAATTAGTGGTGCATGAATATCGAGATTTAGTCAATTTATTATTTTTTGGGGAAATTTTTACCCAATCAAACTTTAATTTAAAAAATAATAATAATCACCATAATTTGTAGCACCTTCCACTTAGTTTATGTTTCAAATTTTGTCTTAAATTGACATCATATGGATACTAAATTAAAGGTCCAAATGAAACATAGAAATTAAATTACATTTACATGAAGGATTTATGTAATATTACTCACGAGAGATGCTTAGCCTTAAAGCAAAGATGTGGCATGTGTTGGGGGGTGGGTGAAAACCCTCCCAATGTGGCTAAAGCTAAACTCAAGTTAGAAAGATGATAAGGATTAGCTCTCTACGTGTTGGCCTGCATGGAAATGCGTAGCTAGGACAGCCTATATAAACCCCATTTATTCACTCCCACATACCCTTTGGACACCTACATTATCTCTTTTGTTGTTGCTCCTTCTGCTGCCATAGGAGAGGCAACGCCTAGGAGGAAAAAGAAGAAGGAAAGAGGATTTCTTCTCATCGTCAGGTAGGATTGCCATTTCTCTCTTTTCCTCCTTCAATTAGAGTCCTTAAGATTAAGCCTCCATCTTTGTTATTACCTTTCCTCTCTCTTCTTATTTCCCCCACATGCTATCTGTATTGTGAAGGTCTCCTCACTTCATCCTTCAAGTTGTTTCATCATGTTGATTAAGGAATCTTATGTATAGGAATGTGCTCAAGACCCAAAACCATTGGTTAAGCTTTAATATAGAGTAGGATCACTTTAAAAGTGTCTTTCCAACTGATTTTAATCCCTCCCAAAAAGAAGACCAGTATCTGTCAACAATTAGATTGTATCTGTCGACAGATACCCATGATTCCAGAACCCAGAAACCAAAGCTGTTGATAGCCAATCAGTAGCTGTCGACAAACACCGGTAGCTATCGACAACCACCAGTATTTGTTGACAAGCAGAACCATTTCTTCATCAAATCAAGTTTTACACTTCTACATTGTCCAAACAAGTTGTCTTTTTTCTTGAATTCTAAACTATTATACCACCAAGATGACTTGTTTAACCATCAACCAACCCATCTTTGAATCTAAATCTCTATTGTGCTCATAAAATATGACTTATGATCTTAAGATAGTGCTCTTTTCAAAGAGGGAATTAGGATCACTTGTGGTAGCATAAGTCACTTGTGGTTGTTGTGTTGAGTGTGTATTGAATATTCTTAATGATAATCTTTCAATGATGACTAATGAATATCACTCATACTTTGATTTTGATGATGACATATTGAACATATTGTACATATTGAATATATTACAATAATGCTCAAACAACATGTATTTTACTATTAATGACATGTTTTGATGGTATACTCTTCATTCAAACATGTTTACAAAGTTCTTGTCAAAGCAGGTCGACTCTAGTTGACAGACAAGTCGATTCTATTTGACAGACAGGTCGACTCACAATGTCTGCCTAGCAAGTTCTTGAAGAGTAATTGTCAGTTGTGTCGACTCTATTTGGAGATGAGGTCGACACTAGCATCCATTCAGTGAACCTGTTTGGAGGAATGCACAACAGGTCGGCTCTAATAGTTGAAAAAGTCGACTCTAACTATGGTATGTCAGGTTGACACTAGTGTTCTGCCAGTGAGATGCTTTTGAGGATTGGTCTATAGTGTCGACTCTCTTGGAGACTAGAGTCGACTAACTTTTGTATACAACCAAAAATCGCACAGAGCATCTTATCCAACAAATAGGATCTCTTTCTGAGAACTTTATGGAAGATGCTAATTACCAAAATGCCCTCTCATCCAAGTGGCAGTGTGGCAAGAATCTTTTGCAGACGTAGCAGCCCAGGGTGCAGTCTAGGTTCTGTACACAACCTCCTCACGTACATGGACTATGCAGTGGCTATATAAGCCTGGATCTAATCTAGAGCAAAGGATAAGAAAGTGGAGAGAGGGAAAAAGGTATCTGCGTCCAAAAGGATAAGAAAGTTGAGAGCGGGAAAAAACTTTTCAGATCGTGATGAAGACAGATCTGAAAAGCTTGGAAACATCTCAGAGCTTGTAATTTATCTATTTTTCACTATAATTGGGTGATCTTTGTATGCGTTCTACACAGATCATCAAATTCAGTTTGTTCTATTTTCTTCAACTGTACTGAGATAGATCGCGCTAGAGGGTCTACTCTCTGATTGAGCTTGTTCTAGCAGGACTTGGATCCTTTGTTGTCCAAAGGTTTTGAGTATAGTGTACTTAGGTTTGGAGCCATAGTGCTCTGGTGTTTGAGCCGTCGTGCTCAATTGCTTGTGAGTGGTTGAACTCGCAAGTGGTCTATGGAGTAGGTCGTCGTGCCTATCTCCTAGGTGTTTCTTTGAGTCGTCGTACTCAAAGGGTTGGAGTCATCGTGCTCCAGGTTGTTCAAACTAGTGCTAGTGTTTCCTCCGTCGTGGGGAGGTGGACATAGGAGACACAAGTTGTGTTCTCCGAACCACCTTACAATTCTTTGTACACTGTGGTTTGATTGTGGTTTGTTGTCTCATTTCACTCTATTCTCACACACCACAACTTGATTTAATTGACTTGTGTATCACTCTTTTAATTCCACTGCCAGACACACACATTCGTAATTAACTTTGATTCAATCACCTATCTGATCCCAACAATTGGTATCAGAGCAGGTCAGAGTCTATACTCTGAGGTGTTCTGTTGAATCATCGGTGTTTCAGGTTTTGATTTACTCAACTACATGCTTAATTTGTGCTGCTAGTTTCATCTAATTGTCTTGATCATGGATTCCAGAGGTTTCGTTGTAGAAGGTCATTCAATCAATAAACCTCTATTTTTTTATGGTACTGATTACCCTTATTGGAAGAACAGAATGATGGTGTTTCTACGAGTGCAGAACTAAGAAGTCTGGAGGATTGTTGAGAAGGGACCAGTAGAAATCACTGGAGAGGAAGATACACGGACAAGGGAGTAGATCAGAAAGGCTACCCTAAGCTACAGTGCCATGAACATGCTGCAATGTGCCATCTATTCGAAGGAATACTCCAGAATTTCTATGTGTAAGTCTGCTAAGGAGATGTGGGATAAATTAGAATTGTTATATGAGGGCACATCTCAATTTAGGGAAACTAAAGCAAACATGCTAGTTTCTGATTATGAATTATTTATCATGAAATTTGATGAAACCGTATCTGAGATGTTTGCTAGGTTTATGGTTATCATCAATGGACTTCAAGCTTTGGGTAAGGAATACTCAAATGAAGATTTGATAAGGAAGATCTTGCGTTCTCTATCTCCTGTGTGGCACACTAAAGCTACAATCATTGGGAACTCAAAGGATTTATCCAAAATAACATTGGATGAACTAATTGGATCTTTAATGACGATCTGAAGAACACATGTTGAAAACAAAACCCATTGCTCTTAAATCTTCCTCAAGTAGTAAAGGAAAATCTAAAGAGATTTTTGAATCTGAAAAATCTGACTCCGAGGATGATAATATTGCTTTGATAACTAGACAATTTAGGGCATTTTTGAAATCCAACAAGAAGAACCTTGGTAATATGCAAAATGTCATGTCTGGTAAAAGGAAACACTCCTTCTCACATGTTGATCACAAGAAAAATGATGAACTTCCTGTGTGTTATAGGTGCAACAAATCTGGACACATGAAGGCTGAATGTCCAGAGAATAAGAAGGATAAGCTCAACGGACACAAGAAGAAGTTTCACTAAAAGAAGAACAAGGCCATGGTAGCTACATGGTTAGATGAGGATCAAAGCTCAGATAGCAATGAAGAATCCTCTAGTTTAGAAGAAAATGAAGTCTGCTTCATGGCTGGAAGCAATGAAGAATAGGTAGATATAACTTTTAAACTATTTACCATTGAAGATTGGCAAGAAGCATATAGTAATTTAGTTGAAAATATTTCTGAAATAAGAAAAGAAAATAAATATTTGAAAAGAAAAATTGACAGTATTCTTCATAACACTTCATCATCTAGAAAAATTTTACAATTGGAAACTCAGATTTCAAAACAAATCAAAGAAAATGATGAGTTGTTAATTCTTGTTGATGATCTGAAACTGAGGATTCAAAAATTGAACAAAGAAATTATGAATTCTGTCAAGAAATTTGAAGACAAAGAGAAGAAAAATCAAGAAAATTTGACTCAAATTGAAAAGCTCAATCATTGCCTTAAAGAAAAGAAGAGATCATCAAAAACTTCACACAAGGCAAAGAAAATTTGAATGCTCTATTGGGAATGAAGATGAATTCAAATAAACATGGTTTAGGTTTTGAACCACAAAATTCACATAAAACTGAATCATCTTAAAAGAAAACAAAATCATCAAAAATTCCTCTAATAAAATTTGTCAAGGTAGGTCTTTCTGAAAACAAAGGTAAAATGCTAAAACAAAAAGAACCTGTGAGGTCGACACACTCTCTGCCCAGGTCGACCTACCCCATTAATTGGTCGATACACATTCTGTCTAGTCGGCCTACCCCATTCATAGGTCAACACAAACACTGCATAGGTCAACCTACCCCTCTTATAAAAATCAGAAAAACTTCAAAGCAATAAAGAATCATTTTTCTCATGGAAATTGGAATGTTTACACATCTTACAATTCAAGATGGAATAATTCTTGGAACCAAAGGTACAATGGTAACCAATGGTTTAATGCTTCTTTTTATCACTCACATTTTCTTGCTCATCAACAGCATTACATGCCAAGATTTCCACAGTGGAATAAATCAGCTAAGAGGTATGGTTTTAGAAATTTGAAAAATAAAAAGCTGAATCTTTTGTTTAGAAGAACATTGTGAAGAAAATACTCAAATATGGGTTAGAAAAGATTTGCTTTCTCTTCTGACTTAGGATGTTGGTACCAATCACATCTGGATGCCAAAAACTTTTCTTGTCTAATCTGTTGTGTGTAGGAAAGTCGTGCATCAAATTCAAACATTTAGATTCTTGACAGTGGATGCTCAAGGCACATGACAAGAGATAAAAATAAATTTTCCTACTTGTTTGAAAAGGAAGGTGGATCACTTACCTTCGGAGGTAAGAATAAAGGGAAAATAATTATCAAAGGAAAGATTGGTAAGTCTTGCATAACCTTGAGTGATGATGTTTGGTTAGTTGAAGGATTGAATTACAACTTGCTTAGCATTAGTCAATTGTGTGACAATGGTCAGAAAATTCTTTTGAATATGATTCATGTAAAATAATTGATTCCTATTCTAAGAAAAAAAATTGATTGGAAAAAGAGAAAATAATGTTTACATGATAGATTTGAGTGACAATTCTTCTTCAAATGTTTGTTTGATTGCAAATAAAAATGACATTGCTTGGTTGTGGTACAAAAGGTTGGGTCATGCAAGTTTCTCAACCATTAGCAAACTCATAAGAATGAATCTTATAAAAGGTCTTCTGAATCTTTCCCTATTATTGACAATCCATTTTGTGGGATATGTATTCAAGGAAAACAAACAAGAAAATCTTTTAAAGTGTTCAATGATGTACTTACATCTAAACCACTTGAGTTACTTCATATGGATCTTTTGGTCCAACCAGAACTCAAAGTCTCAATGGTAATAGATATGGATTTGTGATCATTGATGACTTTACAAGATATACTTGGGTTTTATTCTTATCCCATAAAAGTGATGCATGTTCAGAATTTAGGAAATTTTACAATTCTACCTTAGTGGGTTTGTCTTTCAAATTGAAATTCATTTTAACAGATCATGGGGGTGAGTTTAAAAATAATATTTTTCTGATCTATGTACTGATCTGAACATACTCCATAATTTTTCTTCTCCTAGAACTCTAGAACAAAATGGGGTTATAGAAAGGAATGGCCAAAACTATGCTCTTAGAAAGTAAGCTTTCTAAATCTTTTTGGGCCGAAGCTGTAAATATAGCTAATTTCATTTTGAATAGAGCATTGTTAAGACCAAAGATCAGAAAAACCCCCAATGAATTGTTAAAGGATAAAAAACCCAGTGTGTCATACTTCAAAATTTTTGGTTGCAAATGTTTTGTTCAAAATAAAAAACAAAGAAAATTTTGATAAATTTGATGCAAAGAGTTTTGAATCAATCTTCTTAGGATACTCTAAAATTTCAAGAGCATACAGAGTTATATTCTAAAAAATAAGACTGTGGAAGAATCTCCACATGTCATTTTTGATGAAAATTCCATAAAGACTTTTTTTTTCTCAAAGAGGTCCTCAGGGCCTCAAACTAGGAGAGTGCACCCTCTCCCAGAGGGAGAGGATGTTCTCACTCCACCAGTGAGGGCGACCTGGCCTAAACAATATAATAGAAAGTTGAGTACATGATACAATGGGCATACCCCTTAAAACATTCTAAGATGCATGAGAACCGACTTATCAATAACCATCGGTCCTTTACAAACATGAGGTAAACTGTCCGCCCCCCAAAAAAACATCATTACATTACTTGTAATGGCAACATTCGCCAGGGAGTCTGCAAGTTGATTTGTTTCCTGATAGACGTGAGTCAATCGAATAGACTCCCTGCTGAATATACCTTTAGTTTCTCTCCACCATCTATAAGAATGCCAAGAAAGAACTTTATCCTCACATATAGACTTCACAAGGACCTGAGAGTCGGAATAGACAATAGAAAGCCTGTAGCCCAAAGAAAGAGCCAGACGAAGACCATCATAGAGCGCTCTAACTTCTGCAATCATACTTGTCCCCTCCCCATAGTAATGGGAGAAAGCAACATGGACTCGGCCTAGAGAGTCACGAATGCAACTGCCACCTCACACTCCCCGGGATTTCCTTTACACGCCCCATCAACATTGAGGCTGAAATCACGTATAGGGGGAATCCAACGAATCAATTTGAGCAATTTAGGAGGGCATTTAGGAGCATAGCCGAAATTATGAAGGATCTGCAACTCCTTATGATTGGGCGCTGTCTTGAATTGAAGATTAGAGAGAAGATGATGGGTGGCAGATTTAATGGTGTTGATGATGACCCCAACATAAACCTGAGTATTCTCAAACCTTCGCAGGCATCTTCCCTTCCATATTTCCCACAACATGAGAGTGAGGCTGAATAGTGAGACAAAGCCTAAGGGGTTCGGATATTAGAGTTCTGGATAATACTCCACAGACGGCTAGTAATATGGCGATGGAGAATAGCCTTAGGAGGTAGCATCGGATGGATCCAACGCCAGAGGGTGGTTGCAATATCACCATGGATAAATAAATGATCAAGGTCCTCAGATTGAGGGCACTGACATCAATAGCAGAGAGACACTACAGGGATCCCAGTTTCAGAAATACGTCCATCAACAGGAACAGCACGGTGGAGGATTTTCCATGCAAAAAGAGAGGCTCGACGGTGGAAACAGTTGTGCCATATTTTAGTGAGAGCAGGCCATTGCACACCCTTTGGTCTGATCAAATTGTAGGTAGATTTTGTAGAGAAGCAACCATTGTTGGAGGCGATCCACATGCATTTGTCGTCTTCATCATTAAGAACCAAGTCGTCCATAACTATCCGAGGGATCTTGGACCTAATAGGGTGGTCAGGATCCAATACCACCTCACTGAGAGAAGCTCCCATTTGTTCATTATCCAACTATAGGGTAGCATAGAGAGAGTTATCCCCAATCCATATATCTTGAAGAAAATTGATACTCTTACCATTGCCATGGATCCATCTAGTGTTTTCAACAAGTAAATTCTTGGCTTCCACATAGATAGCCTTAGGCATCCTAGGAAAGCTAGTCTTTGATGTAGAGAGTACCGATTTATAACATAAGTGGCCCAGGGAGATTGACTATGTTTGATATTCCATAATTGTTTGATTGTCAGGGATAAGTGCACATGCCATAAGCTGCGAACCCCGAGACTGCCTCTTCAACAGGCTTCTAAATTGTTGACCAAGCTACCTAGTGGCGACGATGAGCACCATTCAAACCATCCCAGAAGAAAGAGGCCGAGGCTTTTTCAATATAAGATATAATCGACTTCGGGATATAAGAAGTAGCAGCCAGGTAGATAGGGAGAGATGATATGACAAAATTAATCAAAGTAAGAATACCAGCTTGAGACAAAAAATTTGATTTCCAAGCATGTAATTTTCCATTAACTCTATCAATCATGAATTTGAAATCCTCAGTGACCATTCTACCAGGTTTCAAAGGAACGCCCAAATAAGTGATTTTGCCAGATTACCTCCGATACCCAGTGATCTGTTTAATGTTGTGGGCGGCGTGAGGGGAGGCCTTCGCAGGTAACATAAAACAACTTTTTTGAGGATTAATATGTTGGCCAGAAGAGTGAGCATAATTATGTAAAAGATTCATCAACCTTCTGACGTTTTTAGTGCCTCCATTGGAATAAATCAGCGTATCATCTGCATATAGGAGATGGGAGGGAGGGGGACAGCCCCTGGGGCCCGAGTAGGGGTGAAGGTACCCAGCACTAACCAGGCTCTTAATTCCTCTGCTAAGGGTTTCTTCCATAATAATAAATAAAGCTGGAGCAATAGGGTCTCCTGACAAAGGCCCTTGGAAGAATGGAATTAGCGAGTCGGGGATCCGTTGAAAAGGATAGAGAACCAACAATTTGAGATCATCATCCCAATATAGGAAACAAACCTGGAGGAGAAACCAAATTTCTTCATGACAACAAAAAGGATGTCCCATTCAACAATGTCATAAGCCTTTTTAATGTCCAGTTTGAAGACTACATTATTGCCTCTAATCTTGCGCCCAATGTCTTTAACCAATTGTCTAGCCAGAGAAATCTTGTCCAAGATAGATCTATCTTTAATGAATGCACCTTGCTCTTCAGAAATAATCAAAGGCAGAATAGTAGTTAGCTTGTCACAAAGAATTCTAGAAATAATTTTGTAGCAAAAATTGCATAAACTGACAGGCCTGTAATCATTGAAGCAGATCGGGTGGTCCTTCTTAGGAATGAGGGCGATGTTAGTGGAAGTGATCCCTCTAGGAAAATGGAAACCTCTGAAAAAATCTGTGACAGCAGCATAGACATCTTCCCCCACTATATCCCAACATGAGGTATAGAAAGAACCACTGAAACCATCAGGTCCAGGGGCACTAGAGCATTGAGACTCCACACTGCCATTTTAACCTCATATTTTCTAGGAAAGGCACACAAGGCGTCATTCTGATCAGAAGAAATATGAGTGGGGATGATGTTAATAATCGACTCATCAACACTGTGAGAATTAGACTGAAGGAGAGTCTCAAAATACTTGACCGCTTCCCGAGACAAGACATCCTGGTCCTCACACCAAATATCGTTCACCTGGAGCCTGTGGATTTTATTCCTCCTTCTATTACCTTGGACAACAGCATGATAAAAAGCGGTGTTCTTGTCCCCGACCTCCAACCAGTCAATCCGTGCTTTTTGGGCCCAAAACACCTCCACGCAATGGATAGCTTTTTTAAGATGAGCATTAGCCGCCCCCAAGGTAGCACGATTGGCAGCAGTTGGGTTGTTATCAAACTCTTCTTGCTTAGCATTAACCTCCATTTCCCATTTGCGCACATTAGCATTAACATCGCCAAAAACCTGCTTGTTCCATATCCGAAGAGCACTCCTGACAACCTTCAATTTTAAGTGAAGGGTTATGAGATGGTTGGGGTGGTCAACATTCACCTCCTTCCAGGCAGACTGAACTGTATGCAAAAAGGTTTCGTGAGAATTCCACATGGATTCAAAAATGAATCTGGCTGGGCCTCTGGTAGAAATCACACAAGAAACAAGAAGAGGAGCATGATCAGATGGGCCCCTCAGTAAGTGTTGAATTTGAAATCCCGTAAAGTTTGTATCCAGAGATTGTTAATAAGAACCCGATCAAGTCTTCTTTAACCGCGGCCAAACCAGTTCTATTGTTAGACCACGTAAAGTGAGAACCAATATAACCAGCATCAGATATTGAAGAAGCCGAAATGCAAGCATTAAAAACAAGCATGGCCTGAAGACTGGGAGAGTGACCACCCTTTTTCTCAGACAAGCAAGTAACATAGTTAAAGTCACCACCCACTAACCATGGCACAGAGATGCTACTAGACAAGCTAAGGATATCATCATACAAAGTCCGCCTTTTGCTGAAATTACAAGAGCCATAAACCACAATGATAATGTACTGAGTAGTATTATTGTTGTGTATAGCCAGGGTGAGTTGTTGGTCACTATGGCTAACAGTCTGAATATGGTGACCACACCAGAACACCCAGATTTTGGATTCATCGCCGTTGTTACCAGCATAGCTTTCCATCTTTAGGTACCTACACATAGCTGTAGCCCGATGAAGGGTATCATAGGTTCTGCAATAGCCACAATGTCGATTTTCTGGTGCAATATCAACCTTCGCAAAGACCATTTAGAGGTAGAATTAGCAATCCCTCTAATGTTCCAAAATAATATGGGACTAATCATGAAGACGAGTAACCCACGTGGGTCCCCACCGCCTTAGCCTCGACCGAGTACACACACCTCCTTCTTTTTGGACGTAGCCTCCAGTGGTAACAGTGACATTTGGCATGTACATATTTTCTTTATGAGCAAGTGCAAATACGCTTCCGAGTAAAGGATCAGGAGGTTGTAAATGGAAGGTAGAACAATAGAAAGTTGTATCTCCCGTTGATCTCCGGCAGGCTCCATCGCCGGGCGCTTACGGAAGCGTCGCTGTTCTCACCACCTATGTCCACCGCGGGGGTTCAGATACGTCATTCCCCATGTAGGCCATGCAGAATCGTTCTTTGAGAGGAAGCATGACGGTGCCAGTCTATTCCCTGTTGGTGAGAAAGTTGGTCTGTAGTATCCATGGGGGCCTGCGCATTACCTCCAAAGTTCCTTCGACTTCCTCCACGGGAGGCAAGGCTTGTGAAGAGGAAACCTGTTGACGAGGACACAAGGGACTAACCTGGTTAGAAGGTTCTTGAATTTGCGCTTCCCCAGCTAAGGGTCCAGCATCACCTGGTCTTGCATCAGCTTCTGTTGCTAAGTTATTAATTTTCTGTAGAGGGGAGAATCTATTTCCCAGAACATTAGAGGTAATAGCGTTAACAGTTTTTTCACGCCAAGAGCGTTTCGGAGCTTGAGATTGGGTACCTAGATCCTTAGGAGCCTGCTCTTGTTCATCTACTTTTTTATTCTTTCTAAGGCAGTCAGATTCGACATGGCCAAGCTTATGGCAATAGCTACAAATAGCTGGGACACGGTAATAGTTTATCTTCTGCCAGAACCCATCAGGGCCACAGCCGATCCATATCCATTCCGGTCTGACCTTGCTGATGTCTAACTCCACACAAACGAAAGCTTCATTTGTCTGTGTAAGAGCCAAAGTGGGTTCATAGATGCACAGCACATGACCCAAATTACCTGCTATGGACTTGAGGAAATCCTCATAATAGTAGTTCATTGGAAGCATTAGAAAGCCGATCCAAATGGGTATGATAGTTGGGTCTGCATGAAAATCAAACTGGGCATCCCACTTAAAGATTCTATAAAGAAGACCCTTAATATACAAATTCCTTCTCATAACCTCTATCAAGTAATCACCTTCAGCATCAAACCGAACTAAATGGTGTTTATTGTTCAGAACACTAACAATAAAATCCTCTTTAAGATTCAATCTTTGAGACAGAGCAGGTTTGAACTCTGGAATAGAACATCTGCCATATGCGCACTTGACAATCAAGGCAAGATTAAAGGTACTGATGGACTTGCTTACCTCTTCATGGGAGAAGAAAACCGTTGGTTCCCCAGCGTCTGTGAAGGAAGGTGGTTTCACACCAATATTTACTGCTGGGGCGGTTCGTTTGAACAATGATTGGGCGTAGGATTTCCTCCTAGGGGCGGACGCAGTGTTGAGATCACCATCACCCCCAATAGGCGCTACTGGAGATGCCATGGGAAGCCGCTATCCACGAGGGCCGGCGGCCAGGAACCGCCAGCGAGAAGAACCAAGACCACCGAATTCCCAGAGCTTCTCTCTCTTCAACCACTCCCCCAATCTTGACAAGTTTTTTTTTTAAATTCCATAAAGACTGATATTCCTAATTTTGCAGAGCTCCAATGTATGATGATGAAGATGATTTTCTTGAACATCCATCCATAAATCTTGAAGAGCAGGAAGTGCCAAATGTGCATGAGGTTACTAAATACCAACTTCAAGAGATTCAGGTAATCATGTTTCTGAAGTTCATACAAATAATGAGGTAATTTCTGAACCCAGATTCTTAAGAGAGCATCCTCGTGAAAATATTGTTGGTAATTTGGAAGATGGAATTAGAACTAGATCATCTTTTTATTCTGTAATAGATGAGGATTCATTAGCACCACTTTCCAAAATTGAGCATAAAAAATTAATGAAGATTTATCTTGTGAAAACTAGATAAATGCTATGCATGAGGAGCTTTATCAATTTCAAAGAAATCATGTTTGAGATTTAGTACCAAAACCCTCAGATCTAACTATAGTCATTGGAAACCTTTCCATGATGGAGGGTCCACCATGGTCAGCCTGGGGAACTGGTACCTGAGCTACTACAACAAGCGACAAAATTAACATATATAACATAACAATCATGCATTTAAAATACATACTACTTTATCTTATTATTCTAACCAGAGCCTCCAACTGGGCCTGGAGTGCAGCCTGAGTGTGGGCCTGCATTTGCATGGCCTGCACCAAACCCTGCATGAACACTCCATAGTCTACTGGTGGCGGTGGAGGAAGTACAAGACCTGGGGTGCAGGGGCCTGCTGCTCACCCTGATCCTCACGCCGAGGTTCATCTCTCCTCTGCTCGCCATCACGAGCAGGAACACCACGCCTACCACGCGAAGCCATAACCTGTAAAACGGATTAATCACCATTTAGAAAACTAAACTATCTAAATTCTAACTAATTACTTATCTATGTGGACAATCTACACTGACTTAGTATACAATGAAGATGATGGTATATGCATATTTATGTACAATTTCAGCCTGAGTCTCTGATACCAATCTTTGTAACGACCCTCTCATATCGGTACGGTTCCACCAACCCACATCGATATAAAAGGTATCACTACAGTGGGACATTTACCCAACACTAGTATAATAGGCTGAAACATACACAAATATAATATATCTCATGACAGCGGAATTTAAAGAACTGAAAAGAAATTCTATTCCATCATCCACATTCTATTCACAGTCCGTATAGAAGGAAAGAGAGCTAATTAATCATAACTGAAATAAAATAATACATTGTCCTCATGAGACTACGCAGAGTCTTTATTACATACTATGAAGAAATGAAAATTTCAATGCTAACTCCACAACAATATCTCCTACTCTCGCTCCGAGTCGCTCCTAACAACCTCCTCGGAAGAAGTAGAAACGTCTGCACCTGTACGCCGAAGCAAGAATGAGTTCAAAAGAACTCAACAAGTAACACCAGCACACTAAACATACATGCATCAAGTAATATCCATAACCTTAAGCTATATCATTACACATAATGCATGGAAGTGACAATTTCTCATTAAAAGCCTATTCATGATTTCTACACATTTTTCACAGAGGATTTAGTTTTTTTATACACAATAAACAAATCCTATCACATGCTTTCTACACTTTTCACTATGCTAAATTGATTTCATTCAATCATTCATAAGCCACATGTTGATCATTTTACACAATATTTACACATTTCATAACAACTAATTTAACATGAATTCTAAGACAATTTTTACACATAGTTAACACATTCATATTAGTGAAAAGCTCGCTGTTTTACTACTATCATGTCACATTCACAAGAAACTTATCATTTTTTTTTTCATTCTTTCATAAGAGTTTCATGAACACATATTCACTTACACAGTTCACAATTTACACATTTTCTTTCACTTAAACACATTTTCACTTTCACTTAATGTCGTGACACATAGCCCAAACCACTTTAGAAGGACACACACTAATCACATCACATATCAATCACCTAGGCATTCCAGTGATTAATCTTAGTTACTGCGCAGAACCGAGAGAAGCACTCTCCACCCTAACCAGCGATACTTTTTCGCCTCCAGGATTTAATCCCATGCCCATGGGACATCACACACTTTGAACTTTCCCATGGGGACTTTACCACAGTACAGTTCCACAGCCCTCTAAGGTAGCAGTGTCACCCATTGGCACATTAATACATTTTCTCAATTTCAACACATTTTTAAACACAAAATAATCACGCATTCACCATGTTCACACATTTACATTCTTCAGTATTACCTAGCATGGTACTACTGTTTTCAGTATTAATCAAATTTTTACAACAATTCCAATCATGCTGAAATTTTTGCAAAATTAAACATTAATCATATTAGCATGTATTAATTATGAAAATCTAACATAAAACAAGTTTATATAGCTACTGTCATCTGTTCAGTACATAAATTTAACCAGAAATTTATCACAGTTTAACCATCATGCATACCAAAATTTGCATTTTTCTGAGTTACACATATTTTCTGAAAATTCTAATAGTGTTGATATCAACTGTAAAACAGTCAAACTGACACAAATTTTCATTATTCGGATTCACAATTTATTTCATACATGAATACTGATAGTACAAATTTTATCACAAATTTTAGGAATTTAACTAGTTTCGCATGAATTCTTAACTTTTATGCATTGAGTAGACATATTAACTATTTTTCGGTTCAGAAAATTTAATAAACTGTACAGATATTATAAATTGCTCAAATTTTTATGTCATGCATCAGATGTTATGAACAATGTACAAAAAATTTATGACAGTTAATTTCTACACATATTTCATAAACGACATTTTCCAAGATTAAACTTTTGTTGGTAGCACATTCCAAGAATTCTAATAATTAGTGAAAATTCAAAAAATGCACAATAACTCATAGGACAACTAAACATATATATTTACATATTATATGAAATTCTACCGTATATCCTCATGCGGAGAAACTCGAAAACTAGTTCACATAAGGACAGACTTGCACACTGTTGCAGTCTGAAGAACTCGACGGCATGGGGGTAGCCGTCTATAGGTTAACGGCATTATATGATGCCGCCAACACATGATATTAGCGGCAAGGGATCTTGCCGTTAATATCCTGTCTGCACAAACACAGACTGAAAGCCAATAAAACACTTGAAAGGGGGGTTCCAGGACACTAGAAAAATCTGAAAAATTCCTGGGACATACTAGACATATGTAGGATTAATGTGAATGGGGTACCTGCCTTCTGTAAAATCTACCAACGATGATTTAAGCCAGAGAAGCCCTCCTCGGCCTGTGCCAAAGAGTCTCCAAATCCTCCTTCTTCGGATCTTCTGCTGATCTTCACAGCACACCAGCGTGGGGAGTCGTTCCCGGATGTTCAAGGTCGACACCAGTTGATGTAGATCGCCAGACGAAGCCTCCCAAAGCCGGATCTTTCAGGTTCTAGTTAGGGTTTTTGCACAAAAAAAAGAGGTTTTTGACCCAAGAGCCAAAAAGGATGGATCTGTCCGAAATTTGGATATTATAAAGGGTTGGGGTCGGATAAGTTAAAGGGGCAAGTCTTAGAGCCGTTGGGAAGGGTTTCCAAAACAAGAGGCTCAATTTCCGGAGGCATTTCCGGATCTGAAACGTAACAGATCTGGGATATTGGCGTCCATATCCATGGTCGCCTATCCAAAAATGGGCGTCCATCGATATTGCCGCCTACCCCTGGTCAGCGTCAGCCTATGTGGACGCCGACTGACCGACAAAACTCAGTTTAATTATGCAGAATTTATAACAGTACACACCTAAATATATATATATATATATATATATATATGTATATACTTGAATAAACTATGCACATTTCAATAATAATCATTCATACAATTTATATCAACAAATACTCATACACAATAATCTATACATCAATAGTGTACACTTATACGCACATACATATATTTAAACAAACAAGGTGAAAATCAAGGGCCTTACAAGGGATCTAATCGTCGTGCCATTCACTCGGACACGACCGGGTGGGTGAAAGTGACATGTGCGAATAGACAGAATCCGATAAGGATTCCCAGATTGCGTTGGGCGTTCAAATGACGGATCTAAAACAACCCAAGTTTAAAAGATCAAAACACACAACTCGGTCGTCCAAAATCCCAAATAGGGTTCGGATCGGCGTGTCGTTCACTCCGACACGACCGGGTGGTTGAAATTGACGTGTGCGAACTGACAGAATCTGATTTTAATTTCGGATTGGGTTGGGCGTTCAAATGACAGATCTAAAAAAAAATCGTGTCTAAAGGATCAAAACACGTAACCCGCGGGTCCAAAATCCCAAAAAGGGATCTGATCGGCATGTCGTTCGCTCCGACACGACCGGGTGGGTGAAAGTGACGTGTGCGAACTCAGGGAATCCAATTTGGATTCCTGGATTGGGTTGGGCGTTCAAATGACGGATCTAAAAAAAACATGAGTCTAAATGATCAAAACACGCAACCCGGGGGTCCAAAATCCCAAAATGGGATCTGATCGACGTGTCGTTTGCTCCAATACCAAAGGGTGGGTGAAAGTGACGTGTGAGAACTGACGGAATCCGATTTGGATTCTCGGATTGCGTTGGGCGTTCAAATGATGGATTTAAAAAAAACCCAAGTCTAAAGGATCAAAAACACGCAACCCGGGGGTCCAAAATCCCAAGTAGGGATCTGATCGGCGTGTCGTTCACTCAAACACGACTGGGTGGGTTAAATTGACGTGTGTGAACTAATGGAATCCGAATTGGATTCCCGGATTGCGTTTGGCATTGAATGACGGATTTAAAAAACCCAAGTCTAAAGTATCAAAACACACAACCTAGGGGTCCAAAATCCCAAATAGGGATCTGATCGGCGTGCCGGTCACTCCTACACGACTGGGTAGGTTAAATTGACGTGTGCGAACTGACAAAATCAGAATTGGATTCCCAGATTGGGTTAGGCATTCAAATGACAGATCTAAAAAAACTCAAGTCTAAAAGATCAAAACACACAACCTGGTGGTCCAAAATCCCAAATAGGGTTCTGATCGGCTTGTCGTTCACTCCGACACAACCGGGTGGGTGAAATTGACGTGTGCGAACTGCCGGAATCTGATTTGGATTCCCATATTGGGTTGGGCGTTCAAATGACTGATCTAAAAAAAAATCCAAGTCTAAAGGATCAAAACACGCAACCCGGGGGTCCAAAATCCCAAGTAGGGATCTGATCGGCGTGTCGTTCACTCAAACACGATCGGGTGGGTTAAATTGACGTGTGTGAACTGATGGAATCCGATTTGGATTCCCGGATTGGGTTGGGCTTTCAAATGTCAGATCTAAAAAAAAAAAAGTCTAAACGAACAAACCACACAACCCAGGGATCCAAAATCCCAAATAGGGATCTGATCGGTGTGTCGTTCACTCGGACACGACCGGGTGGGTTGATTTGACGTGTGCGAACTGACAGAATCTGAATTGGATTCCCGGATTAGGTTGGGCGTTGAAATGACGGATCTAAAAAAACCCAAGTCTAAAAGATCAAAACACACAACCTGATGGTCCAAAATCCCAAATAGGGTTCTGATCGGTGTGTCGTTTGCTCCGACACGACCGAGTGGGTGAAATTGACGTGTGTGAACTGACGGAATCTGATTTGGATTCCCGGATTGGGTGGGCGTTCAAATGATGCATCTAAAAAAAACCCAAGTATAAAGGATCAAAACACGCAACCCGAGGGTCCAAAATCCCAAGTAGGGATCTGATCGGCATGCCGTTTGCTCCAACACCACCGGGTGGGTGAAAGTGACGTGTGCGAACTGACAGAATCCGATTGGATTCCCGGATTGGGTTGGGCATTCAAATGATGGATCTAAAAAAACCCAAGTTTAAAGGATCAAAACACGCAACCCGGGAGTCCAAAATCCCAAGTAGGGATCCGATCGGCGTGCCGTTCACTCAAACACGACCGGGTGGGTTAAATTGACGTGTGTCAACTAATGGAATCCGAATTGGATTCCCGGATCGGGTTGGGCATTGAAATGACGGATCTAAAAAACCCATATTAAGGATCAAAACACACAACCTGGGGGTCCAAAATCCCAAATAGGATCTGATCGGCGTGACGTTCACATGAACACGACTGCGTAGGTTAATTTACGTGTGTGACCTGACAAATCCGAATTGGATTCTGGATTGGGTTGGGCGTTCGAATGACAGATCTAAAAAAACTCATGTCTAAAAGATCAAAACACACAACCGGTTGTCCAAAATCCCAAATAGGGTTCTGATCGGTGTGTCGTTCACTACGACACAACCGGGTGGGTGAAATTGACGTGTGCGAACTGACGGAATCCGATTTGGATTCCCGGATTGGGTTGGGCGTTCAAATGGCGGATCTAAAAAAAAAATCGAGTCTAAATGATCAAAACACGCAACCCGGGGGTCCAAAATCCCAAAATGGGATCCGATCGACGTGCCGTTCACTCCGACATCACCGGGTAGGTAAAAGTGACGTATGTGAACTGACAGAATCCGAATTGGATTCCTGGATTGTGTTGGGCATTCAAATGACGGATCTAAAAAAAACCAAGTCTAAAAGATCAAAACACACAACCCGATTGTCCAAAATCCCAAATAGGTTCTGATCGGCGTGTCATTTGCTCCGACATGACCGGGTGGGTGAAATTGATGTGTGAAAACTGACGGAATCTGATTTGGATTCCCGGATTGGGTTGGGCGTTCAAATGATGGATCTAAAGAAAATTGAGTCTAAAGGACGAAAACACGCAACCCGGGGGTCCAAAATCTCAAATAGGGATCTAATTGTCGTGCCGTTCACTCCGACACGACTGGGTAGGTTAATTGACGTGTGCGAACTGACAAAATCAGAATTGGATTCCGGATTGGGTTGGGCGTTCAAATGACAGATCTAAAAAACTCAAGTCTAAAAGATCAAAACACACAACCCGGTGGTCCAAAATCCCAATATGGTTCTGATCGGCTTGTCGTTCACTCCGACACAACCGGGTGATGAAATTGACGTGTGCGAACTGCCGGAATCTGATTTGGATTCCCGGATTGGGTTGGGCATTCAAATGACGGATCTAAAAAAAACCCAAGTCTAAAGGATCAAAACACGCAACTCGGGGGTCCAAAATCCCAAGTAGGGATCTGATCGGCGTGTCGTTCACTCACACACCGGGTGGGTTAAATTGACGAGTGTGAACTGATGGAATCCGATTTGGATTCCAGGATTTGGTTGGGCTTTCAAATGTCAGATCTAAAAAAAACCAAAGTCTAAACGAACAAAACACACAACCCAGGGATCCAAAATCCCAAATAGGGATCTGATCGGCGTGCCGTTCACTCCGACACGACCGGGTGGGTTGATTTGACGTGTGCGAACTGACAGAATCTGAATTGGATTCCCGGATTAGGTTGGGCTTCGAAATGATGGATCTAAAAAACCCAAGTCTAAAAGATCAAAACACACAACCCGATGGTCCAAAATCCCAAATAGGGTTCTGATCGGTGTGTCGTTTGCTCCGACACGACCGGGTGGGTGAAATTGATGTGTGTGAACTGACGGAATCTGATTTGGATTCCCGGATTGGGTTGGGCGTTCAAATGATGGATCTAAAAAACCCAAGTATAAAGGATCAAAACACGCAACCCGGAGGACCAAAATCCCAAGTAGGGATCTGATCGGCGTGCCGTTTGCTCCAACACCACTGGGTGGGTGAAAGTGACGTGTGCGAACTGACAGAATCCGATTTGGATTCCCGGATTGGGTTGGGCGTTCAAATGATGGATCTAAAAAAAACCGAAGTTTAAAGGATCAAAACACGCAAACCGGGGGTCCAAATCCCAAGTAGGGATCTGATCGGCATGCCGTTCACTCAAACACGACCGGGTGGGTTAAATTGACGTGTGTCAACTAATGGAATCCGAATTGGATTCCCGGATCGGGTTGGGCATTGAAATGACGGATCTAAAAATCCCATCTTAAGCATCAAAACACACAACCTGGGGGTCCAAAATCCCAAATAGGGATCTGATCGGCGTGACGTTCACTCCAACACGACTGGGTAGGTTAAATTGACGTGTATGAACTGACAAAATCCGAATTGGATTCCCGGATTGGGTTGGGCGTTCAAATGACAGATCTTAAAAAACCCAAGTCTAAAAGATCAAACACACAACCCGGTGGTCCAAAATCCCAAATAGGGTTTTGATCGGCGTGTCGTTCACTCCGACACAACCGTGTGGGTGAAATTGACGTGTGCGAACTGACAGAATCTGATTTGGATTCTCGGATTGGGTTGGGCATTCAAATGACGGATCTAACAAAAACAAGAGTCTAAATGATCAAAACACGCAACCCGGGGGTCCAAAATTCCAAAATGGGATCCGATCGATGTGCCGTTCACTCCGACACCAACGGGTGGGTGAAAGTGACGTGTGCGAACTGACGGAATCCGATTTGGATTACCGGATTGGGTTGGGCGTTCAAATGACGGATCTAAAAAAAACTCGAGTCTAAATGATCAAAACACGCACCCAGGGGTCAAAAATCCCAAAATGGGATTCGATTGACGTGTCGTTCACTCCGACACTACTGGGTGGGTGAAAGTGACGTGTGCGAACTAACGGAATCCGATTTTGATTCCCGGATTGGGTTGGGCTTTCAAATGACAGATCTAAAAAAACAAAAGTCTAAACGATCAAAACAAATAACCCAGGGATCCAAAATCCCAAATAGGGATCTGATCGGCGTGCCGTTCACTCCGACACGACCGGGTGGGTTGAATTGACGTGTGCGAACTGACAGAATCCGGATTGGATTCCCAGATTGGGTTGGGCGTTGAAATGACGGATCTTAAAAAACCCAAGTCAAAAGATCAAAACACACAACCCGATGGTCCAATATTCCAAATAGGGTTCTGATCGGTGTGTCATCTGCTCCGACACGACCGGGTGGGTGAAATTGACGTGTGTTAACTGACGAAATCTGATTTGGATTCCCGGATTGGGTGTGGGCGTTCAAATGACAGATCTAAAAAAAAAAAACCGAGTCTAAAGGATCAAAACACGCAACCCTGGGGTCCAAAATCTCAAATAGGGATCAGATCAGCGTGTCGTTCACTCCGACACGACTGGGTGGGTGAAATTGACGTGTGCGAACTGACGGAATCCGATTTGGATTCCCGGATTGGGTTGGGCGTTCAAATGACGGATCTAAACAAAACCCGAGTCTAAATGATCAAAACACGCAACCCGGCGGTCCAAAATCCCAAATAGGGTTCTGATCGGCCTGCCGTTTGCTCCGACATGACCGGGTGGGTGAAATTGACGTGTGCTAATTGACGGAATCCGATTTGGATTACCGGATTGCGTTGGGCGTTCAAATGACGAATCTAAAAAAACCCAAGTCTAAAAGATCAAAACAAACAACATGGGGATCCAAAATGATAAATAGGCATCTGATCGGCGTGTCGTTCACTCCGACACGACTGGGTATGTTAAAATGACGTGTGTGAATTGACAAAATCCGAATTGGATTCCCGGATTGGGTTGGGCGTTCAAATGACATATCTAAAAAAACCCAAGTCTAAATGATCAAAACACACAACCCGGTGGTCCAAAATCCCAAAATGGGATCCGATTGACGTGCCGTTCACTCCGACACCACCGGGTGGGTGATAGTGACGTGTGCGAACTGAAGGAATCTGATTTGGATTCCCGGATTGGGTTGGGCTTTCAAATGACGGATCTAAAAAAACAAAGTCTAAACGATCAAAACACACAACCCAGAGATCCAAAATCCCAAATAGGGATCTGATCGGCGTGTTGTTCACTCCGACATGACCGGGGGGGTTGATTTGATGTGTGCGAACTGATAGAATCCGAATTGGATTCCCGGATTGGGTTGGGCATTCAAATGACGGATCTAAAAAAAAACCAAGTCTAAGGGATCAAAACATGCAACCCGGGCGTCCAAAATCCCAAATAGGGATTTAATCATCGTGTCGTTCACTCCGACACGACCGGGTGGGTGAAAGTGACGTGTGCGAACTGACGGAATCCGATTTGGATTCCTGGATTGCGTTGGGCGTTCAAATGATGAATCTAAAATAACCCATGTCTAAAAGATCAAAACAAACAACCTGGGGATCCAAAATCCCAAATAGGCATCTGATCGGCGTGTCGTTCACTCCGACACGACTGGGTAGGTTAAATTGACGTGTGCGAACTGATAAAATCCGAATTGGATTCCCGGATTGGGTTGGGCGTTCAAATGACAGATCTAAAAAAACCCAAGTCTAACAGATCAAAACACACAACCCGGTGGTCCAAAATCCCAAATAGGGTTCTGATCGCTGTGTCATTCACTACGACACAACCGGGTGGGTGAAATTGACGTGTGCGAACAGATGGAATCCGATTTGGATTCCTAGATTGGGTTGGGCGTTCAAATGGCGGATCTAAAAAAAAACCGAGTCTAAATGATCAAAACACGCAACCCGGGGGTCCAAAATCCCAAAATGGGATCCGATCGACGTGTCGTTCACTCCGACATCACCGGGTGGGTGAAAGTGACGTGTGCGAACTGACGGAATCCGATTTGGATTACCGGATTGGGTTGGGCTTTCAAATGACGGATTAAAAAAAACAAAGTCTAAATGATCAAAACACAGAACCCAAAATCCCAAATAGGGATCTGATCGGCGTGTCGTTCACTCTGACACGACCGGGTGGGTTGAATTGATGTGTGCGAATTGACAGAATCCGAATTGGATTCCTGGATTGTGTTGGGCATTCAAATGACGGATCTAAAAAAACACAAGTCTAAAAGATCAAAACACACAACCCGATGGTCCAAAATCCCAAATAGGGTTCTGATCGGCGTGTCGTTTGCTCCGACATGACCGGGTGAGTGAAATTGATGTGTGCGAACTGACGGAATCTGATTTGGATTCCCGGATTTGGTTGGGCGTTCAAATGATGGATCTAAAAAAAACTGAGTCTAAAGGATGAAAACACGCACCCCGGGGGTCCAAAATCCCAAATAGGGATCTAATCGTCGTGCCGTTCACTCGGACACGACCGGGTGGGTGAAAGTGACGTGTGCGAACTAACGGAATCCGATTTGGAATCCCAGATTGCGTTGGGCGTTCAAATGACGGATCTAAAAAAACCCAAGTCTAAAAGATCAAAACACACAAGCCGGTGGTCCAAAATCCCAAATAGGGTTCGGATCGTCATGTCATTCACTCCGACACGACCAGGTGGGTGAAATTGACGTGTGCGAACTGACAGAATCCGATTTAATTTCCGGATTGGGTTGGGCGTTCAAACGACAGATCTAAGAAAAATCCTGGCTAAAGGATCAAAACACGTAACCCGGGGTCCAAAATCCCAAATAGGGATCTGATCGGCATGTCGTTCGCTCCGACACGACCGGGTGGGTGAAAGTGACGTGTGCGAACTGACGGAATCCAATTTGGATTCCTGGATTGGGTTGGGCGTTCAAATCACGGATCTAAAAAAACATGAGTCTAAATGATTAAAACACGCAACTCGGGGGTCCAAAATCCCAAAATGGGATCTGATCGACGCGTCGTTTGCTCCAACACCACCGGGTGGGGTGAAATTGACGTGTGCGAACTGACGGAATCTGACTTGGATTCCCGGATTGGGTTGGGCGTTCAAATGACGGATATAAAAAAAAATCGAGTCTAAAGGATCAAAACAAGCAACCCGGGGTCCAAAATCCCAAATTGGGATCTAATCGTCGTGTTGTTCGCTCCGACACGACCGGGAGGGTGAAAGTGACGTGTGCGAACTGACGGAATCCGATTTGGATTCCCAGATTGCGTTGGGCGTTCAAATGATGGATCTAAAAAAACCCAAGTCTAAAAGATCAAAACACAGAACCCGGTGGTCCAAAATCCCAAATAGGGTTCGGATCGGCGTGCCGTTCCCGCCGACACGACCGGGTGGGTGAAATTGACGTGTGCGAACTGACAGAATCTGATTTTAATTTCCGTATTGGGTTGGGCGTTCAAATGACAAATCTAAAAAAAATCGAGTCTAAAGGATCAAAACACGGAACCCGGGGGTGCAAAATCCCAAATAGGGATCTGATCGGCATGTCGTTCTCTCCGACACGACCGGGTGGGTGAAAGTGACGTGTGTGAACTGACAGAATCCAATTTGGATTCCTGGATTGGGTTGGGTGTTCAAATGACGGATCAAAAAAAAAACCAAGTCTAAAGGATCAAAACACGCAACCGGGGTCCAAAATCCCAAGTAGGGATCTGATCGGCGTGCCGTTCACTCAGACACGACCGGGTGGGTTAAATTGACGTGTGTGAACTGATGGAATCCGAAATGGATTCCCGGATTGGGTTGGGCGTTGAATTGACGGATCAAAAAAAACCCAAGTCTAAAGGATCAAAACACACAACCTGAGGGTCCAAAATCCCAAATAGGGATCTGATTGACGTGTCGTTCACTCCGACACGACTGGGTAGGTTAAATTGACGTGTGCGAACTGACAAAATCCGAATTGGATTCCCGGATTGGGTTGGGCGTTCAAATGACAGATCTAAAAAAACTCAAGTCTAAAAGATCAAAACACACAACCCGGTGGTCCAAAATCCCAAATAGGGTTCTGATCGGCGTGTCGTTCACTCCGACACAACCGGGTGGGTGAAATTGACGTGTGCGAACTGACGGAATCCGATTTGGATTCCCGGATTGGGTTGGGCGTTCAAATGACGGATCTAAAAAAACCCAAGTCTAAATGATTAAAACACGCAACTCGGGGGTCCAAAATCCCAAATGGGATCCGATCGACGTGTCGTTCACTCCGACACCACCGGGTGGGTGAAAGTGATGTGTGCGAACTGACGGAATCCGATTTGGATTCCCGGACTGGGTTGGGCTTTCTAATGACGGATTTAAAAGAACCAAAGTCTAAACGATCAAAACACATAACCCAGGGATCCAAAATCCCAAATAGGGATCTGATCGGCGTGTCATTCACTCTGACACGACCGGGAGGGTTGAATTGATGTGTGCGAACTGACAGAATCCGAATTGGTTTTCCGGATTGGGTTGAGCGTTCAAATGACGGATCTAAAAAAAAGACGTCTAAAATATCAAAACACACAACCCGATGGTCCAAAATCCCAAATAGGGTTCTGATCGGCGTGCCGTTTGCTCCGACATGACCGGGTGGGTGAAATTGACGTGTGCGAACTGACAGAATCTGATTTGCATTCCCGGATTGGGTTGGGCATTCAAATGACGGATCTAAAAAAAAACCGAGTCTAAAGGATCAAAACACACCACCCGGGGGTCCAAAATCGCAAATAGGGATCTAATTGTCGTGCCGTTCACTCCGACACGACCGGGTGGGTGAAAATGACGTGTGCGAACTGACGAAATCCGATTTGGATTCCCGGATTGCGTTGGGCGTTCAAATGACGGATCTAAAAAAACCCAAGTCTAAAAGATCAAAACACACAACCCGGTCGTCCAAAACCCAAATATGGTTCGGATCGGCGTGTCGTTCACTCTGACACGACCGGGTGGGTGAAATTGACGTGTGCGAACTGACAGAATCTAATTTTAATTTCCGTATTGGGTTGGGCGTTCAAATGACAGATCTAAAAAAATCGAGTCTAAAGGATCAAAACACGTAACCGGGGGTCCAAAATCCCAAATAGGGATCTGATCGGCATGTCGTTCGCTCCGACACGACCGGGTGGGTGAAAGTGACATGTGCGAACTGACGGAATCCAATTTGGATTCGTGGATTGGGTTGGGAGTTCAAATGACGGATCTAAAAAAAACATGAGTCTAAATGTTCAAAAACGCAACCCGGGGGTCCAAAATCCCAAAATGTGATCCGATCGACTTGTCGTTTGCTCCAACACCACCGGGTGGGTGAAAGTGACGTGTGCGAACTGACAGAATCCGATTTGGATTCCCGGATTGGGTTGGGCGTTCAAATGATGGATCTAAAAAAAACGCAAGTCTAAAGGATCAAAACAAGCAACCCGGGGGTCCAAAATCCCAAGTAGGGATCTGATCGGCATGCCGTTCACTCAAACATGACCGGGTGGGTTAAATTGACGTGTGTGAACAGATGGAATCCGAATTGGATTCCCAGATTGGGTTGGGCATTGAATTGACGGATCTAAAATAACTCATGTCTATAGGATCAAAACACACAACCAGGGGTCCAAAATCCCAAATAGGGATCTGATCGGCGTGTCGTTCACTCCGACACGACTGGGTAGGTTAAATTGACGTGTGCGAACTAACAAAATCTGAATTGGATTCCCGGATTGGGTTGGGCGTTCAAATGACAGATCTAAAAAAACCCAAGTCTAAAGAATCAAAACACGTAACCCGGGGGTCCAAAATCCCAAATAGGGATCTGATCGGCATGTCGTTCGCTCCGACACGACCGGGTGGGTGAAAGTGACGTGTGCGAACTGACGGAATCCGATTTGGATTCCTGGATTGGGTTGGGCGTTCAAATGAAGGATCTAAAAAAAACTCGAGTCTAAATGATCAAAACACGCAACCCGAGGGTCCAAAATCCCAAATGGGATCCGATCGACGTGCCATTCACTCCGACACCACCAGGTGGGTGAAAGTGACGTGTGTGAACTGACGGAATCCAATTTGGATTCCCGAATTGGGTTCGGCTTTCAAATGACGGATCTAAAACAACTAAGGTCTAAATGATCAAAACACACAACCCAGTGATCCAAAATCCAAAATAGAAATCTGATCGGCGTGTCGTTCACTCCGACACGACCGGGTGGGTTTAATTGATGTGTGCGAACTGACAGAATCCGAATTGGATTCCCAGATTGGGTTGGGCGTTCAAATGACGGATGTAAAAAACACAAGTGTAAAATATCAAAACACACAACCCGATGGTCCAAAATCCCAAATAGGGTTCTGATCGACGTGCCGTTTGCTCCGACATGACCGGGCGGGTGAAATTGACGTGTGTGAACTGACGGAATCTGATTTGGATTCCCTGATTGGGTTGGGCGTTCAAATGACGGATCTAAAAAAAAACTGAGTCTAAAGGATCAAAACACGCAACCCGGGGGTCCAAAATCCCAAATAGGGATCTAATCGTCATGTCGTTCACTCTGACACGACCGGGTGGGTGAAAGTGACATGTGCGAACTGACGGAATCCGATTTGGATTCCCGAATTGCGTTGGGAGTTCAAATGACGGATCTAAAAAAACCCAAGTCTAAAAAATCAAAACACACAACCCGGTCGTTCAAAATCCCAAATAGGGTTCGGATCGGCGTGCCGTTCACTCCGAGACGACCGGGTGGGTGAAATTGACGTGTGCGAACTGATAGAATTTGATTTGAATTTCAGGATTGGGTTGGGCGTTCAAATGACAGATCTAAAAAAAATCGAGTCTAAAGGATCAAAACACACATCCCGGTGATCCAAAATCCCAAAAAGGGTTCAGATCGGCGTGCCGTTCACTCCGACACGACGGGGGTGTGAAATTGACGTGTGCAAACTGACAAAATCCGATTTTAATTTCGGGATTGGGTTGGACGTTCAAATGACAGATCTAAAAAAAATCGACTCTAAAGTATCAAAACACGCAACCCGGGGGTCCAAAATCCCAAATAGGGATCTGATCGGCATGTCGTTCGCTCTGACACGATAGGGTGGGTGAAAGTGACGTGTGCGAACTGACGGAATCCAATTTGGATTCCTGGATTGGGTTGGGTGTTCAAATGATGGATCTAAAAAAAACATGAGTCTAAATGATCAAAACACGCAACCCGGGGGTCCAAAATCACAGAATGGGATCCGATCGACGTGTCGTTTGCTCCAACACCACCGGGAGGGTGAAAGTGACGTGTGCGAACTGACGGAATCCGATTTGGATTTCCGGATTGGGTTGGGCGTTCAAATGATGGATCTAAAAAAACCCAAGTCTAAAGGATCAAAACACGCAACCCGGGGGTCAAAAATCCCAAGTAGGGATCTGATCGACGTGCGGTTCACTCAAACACGACCGGGTGGGTTAAATCGACGTGTGCGAACTGATGGAATCCGAATTGGATTCCCGGATTGGGTTGGGCTTTGAAATGATGGATGTAAAAAAACCCAAGTCTAAAGGATCAAAACACACAACCTGGGGGTCGAAAATCCCAAATAGGTATCTGATCGGCATGTCCTTCTCTCCGACACGACTGGGTAGGTTAAATTGACGTGTGCGAACTAAATGATTCCGAATTGGATTCCCGGATTGGGTTGGGCATTCAAATGACAGATCTAACAAAACCCAAGTCTAAAAGATCAAAATACACAACCCGGTGGTCCAAAATCCCAAATAGGGTTCTGATCGGCGTGTCGTTCACTCCGACACGACCGGGTGGGTGAAAGTGACGTGTGCGAACTGACGGAAACCGATTTAGATTCCTGAATTGCGTTGGGCGTTCAAATGACGTATCTAAAAAAACCCAAGTCTAAAAGATCAAAACACACAACCCGGTGGTCCAAAATCCCAAATAGGGTTCGGATCGGCGTGCCGTTCACTCCGACACGACCGGGTGGGTGAAATTGACGTGTGCGAACTGACTGAATCCAATTTTAATTTCGGGATTGGGTTGGGCGTTCAAATGACAGATCTAAAAAAAAATCGAGTCTAAAGGATCAAAACACCCAACCCGGGGGTCCAAAATACAAAATAGGGATCTAATCGTCGTGTCGTTCACTCCGACACAACCGGGTGGGTGAAAGTGACGTGTGCGAACTGACGGAATCCGATTTGGATTCCCGGATTGCGTTGGGCGTTCGAATGACAGATCTAAAAAAACCCAAGTCTAAAAGATCAAACACACAACCCGGTGGTCCAAAATCCCAAATAGGGCTCGGATCGGCGTGCCGTTCACTCCGACCCGACCGGGTGGGTGAAATTGACGTGTGCGAACTGACAGAATCCGATTTTAATTTCGGGATTGGGTTGGGCGTTCAAATGACAGATCTAAAAAAAAATCGACTCTAAAGGATCAAAACACGCAACCCGGGGGTCCAAAATCATAAATAGGGATCTGATCGGCATGTCGTTCGCTCTGACACGACCGGATGGGTGAAAGTGACGTGTGCGAACTGACGTAATCTAATTTGGATTCGTGAATTGGGTTGGGCATTCAAATGACGGATTTAAAAAATATGAGTCTAGATGATCAAAACACGCAGCCCGGGGGTCCAAAATCACAAAATGGGATCCGATCGACGTGTCGTTTGCTCCAACACCACCGGGTGGGTGAAAGTGACGTGTGCGAACTGACGGAATCCGATTTGGATTCCCGGATTGGGTTGGGCATTCAAATGACGGATCTACAAAAACCCAAGTCTAAAGGATCAAAACACGCAACCCGGGGGTCCAAAATCCCAAGTAGGGATCTGATCGGCGTGCTGTTCACTCAAACACGACCGGGTGGGTTAAATTGACGTGTGCGAACTGATGGAATCCGAATTGGATTCCCGGATTGGGTTGGGCATTGAAATGATGGATCTAAAAAAATCCAAGTCTAAAGGATCAAAACACACAACCTGGGGCTCCAAAATCACAAATAGGGATCTGATCGGCGTTTCATTCTCTCCGACACGATTGGGTAGGTTAAATTGGCGTGTGCGAACTAAATGAATTCGAATTGGATTCCTGGATTGGGTTGGGCGTTCAAATGACAGATCTAAAAAAACCCAAATCTAAAAGATCAAAACACACAACCCGGTGGTCCAAAATCCCAAATAGGGTTCTGATCGGCGTGTCGTTCACTCCGACACGACCGGGTGGGTGAAATTGACGTGTGCAAACTGACGGAATACGATTTGGATTCCCGGATTGGGTTGGGCTTTTAAATGATGGATCTAAAACAACCAAAGTCTAAACGATCAAAACACACAACCCAAGGATCCAAAATCCGAAATAGGGATCTGATCGGTGTGTCGTTCACTCCGACACGACCGGGTGGGTGAAAGTGGCGTGTGCGAACTGACGGAATCCGATTTGGATTCCAGGATTGCGTTGGGCGTTAAAATGACGGATCTAAAAAACACAAGTCTAAAAGATCAAAACACACAACCCGGTGGTCCAAAATCCCAAATAGGGTTCGGATCGGCGTGCCGTTCACTCTTACACGACTGGGTGGGTGAAATTGACGTGTGCGAACTGACAGAATCCGATTTAATTTCGGGATTGGGTTGGGCGTCCAAATGACAGATCTAAAAAAAATCGAGTCTAAAGGATCAAAACATGCAACCCGGGGGTCCAAAATCCCGAATAGGGATCTGATCGACATGTCGTTCGCTCCGACACGACCGGGTGGGTGAAAGTGACGTGTGCGAACTGACGGAATCCAATTTGGATTCCTGGATTGGGTTGGGCGTTAAAATGACGGATCTAAAAAAAAACTGAGTCTAAAGGATCAAAACACGCAACCCGGGGGTCCAAAATCCCAATTAGGGATCTAATCGTCGTGTCGCTCACTCCGACACGACCGGGTGGGTGAAAGTGACGTGTACGAACTGACGGAATCTGATTTGGATTCCCGGATTGCGTTGGGCGTTCAAATGACGGATCTAAAAAAAAACCGAGTCTAAAGGATCAAAACACGCAACCCGGGGGTCCAAAATCCCAAATAGGGATCTAATCGGCGTGCCGTTCACTCCGACACGACCGGGTGGGTGAAAGTGACGTGTGCGAACTGACAGAACCCGATTTAGATTCCGGTTTGCGTTGGGCGTTCAAATGACGGATCTAAAAAAACCCAAGTCTAAAAGATCAAAACACACAACCCAATGGTCCAAAATCCCAAATAGGATTCAGATCGGTGTTCCGTTCACTCCGACACGACCGGGTGGGTGAAATTGAGGTGTGCGAACTGACAGAATCCGATTTTAATTTCGACATTGGGTTGGGCGTTCAAATGACAGATCTAAAAAAAATCGACTCTAAAGAATCAAAACACGCAACCCGGGGGTCCAAAATCCCAAATAGGGATCTGATCGGCATGTTGTTCGCTCTGACACGACTGGGTGGGTGAAAGTGACGTGTGTGAACTAACGGAATCCAATTTGGATTCCTGGATTGGGTTGGGTGTTCAAATGACGGATCTAAAAAAAACATGAGTCTAAATGATCAAAACCCGCAACCCGGGGGTCCAAAATCCCAAAATGGGATCCGATCGATGTGTCGTTTGCTTCAACACCACCGGGTGGGTGAAAGTGACGTGTGCGAACTAACAAAATCCGATTTGGATTCCCGGATTGGGTTGGGCGTTCAAATGATAGATCTAAAAAAACCCAAGTCTAAAGGATCAAAACACGCAACCCGGGGGTCCAAAATCCCAAGTAGGAATCTGATCGGCGTGCTGTTCACTCAAACACGACCGGGTGGGTTAAATTGACGTGTGCAAACTGATGGAATCCAAATTGGATTCCCGGATTGGGTTGGGCATTGAAATGATGGATCTAAAACAACCCAAGTCTAAAGGATCAAAACACAAAACCTGGCGGTCCAAAATCCCAAATAGGGATCTGATCGGCATGTCGTTCTCTCCGACACGACTGGGTAGGTTAAATTGACGTGTGCGAACTAACAGAATCCGAATTGGATTCCCGGATTGGGTTGGGCGTTTAAAAGACAGATCTAAAATAACCCAAGTCTAAAAGATCAAAACACACAACCCGGTGGTCCAAAATCCCAAATAGGGTTCTGATTGGCTTGTCGTTCACTCCGACACGACCGGGTGGGTGAAATTGACGTGTGCGAACTGACGGAATCTGATTTGGATTCCCGGATTGGGTTGGGCTTTCAAATGACGGATCTAAAAAAACCAAAGTCTAAATGATCAAAACACACAACCCAGGGATCCAAAATCCAAAATAGGGATCTGATCGGCGTGTCGTTCACTCTGACACGACCGGGTTGGTTGAATTGATCTGTGCGAACTGACAGAATCCGAATTGGATTCTCGGATTGGGTTGGGCGTTCAAATGACGGATCTAAAAAAACACAAGTCTAAAAGATCAAAACACACAACCCGATGGTCCAAAATCCCAAATAGGATTCTGATCGGTGTGTCGTTTGCTCCGACATGACCGGGTGGGTAAAATTGACGTGTGCGAACTGACGGAATCTGATTTGGATTCCCGGATTGGGTTGGGCGTTCCAATGACGAATCTAAAAAAAAACCGAGTCTAAAGCATCAAAACACGCAACCCAGTGGTCCAAAATCCAAAATAGGGATCTAATCGTCGTGTCGTTCACTCCGACACGACCGGGTGGGTGAAAGTGACATGTGTGAACTGACAGAATCCGACATAGATTCTCGGAATGCGTTGGGCGTTCAAATGACGGATCTAAAAAAACCCGAGTTTAAAAGATCAAAACACACAACCCGGTGGTCTAAAATCCCAAATAGGGTTCGGATCGGCGTGCCGTTCACTCCGACATGACCGGGTGGGTGAAATTGACGTGTGCGAACTGTCAGAATCTGATTTTAATTTCGGGATTGGGTTGGGCGTTCAAATGACAGATCTAAAAAAAATCGAATCTAAAGGATCAAAACACACAACCCGGGGGTCCAAAATCCCAAATAGGGATCTGATCGGCATGTTGTTCGCTCTGACACGACCGGGTGGGTGAAAGTGACGTGTGCGAACTGACGGAATCCAATTTGGATTCCTGGATTGGGTTGGGCGTTCAAATGACGGATCTAAAAAAAACATGAGTCTAAATGATCAAAACACGCAACCGGGGTTCCAAAATCCGAAAATGGGATCCGATCGACGTGTCGTTTGCTCCAAAACCATCGGGTGGGTGAAAGTGACGTGTGCGGACTGACGAAATCCGATTTGGATTCCCGGATTTGGTTGGGCGTTCAAATGACGGATCTAAAAAAAACCCAAGTCTAAAGGATCAAAACACGCAACCCGGGGGTCCAAAATCCCATGTAGGGATCTGATCGGCGTGCTGTTCACTCAAACACGACCAGGTGGTTAAATTGACGTGTGCGAACTGATGGAATCCGAATTGGATTACCGGATTGGGTTGGGCATTGAAATGATGGATCTAAAAAAACCCAAGTCTAAAGGATCAAAACACACAACCTGGGGGTCGAAAATCCCAAATAAGGATCTGATCGGCATGTCGTTCTCTCCGACACGACTGGGTAGGTTAAATTGACGTGTGCGAACTAACACAATCCGAATTGGATTCCCGGATTGGGTTGGGCATTCAAATGACAGATCTTAAATAACCCAAGTCTAAAAGATCATAACACACAACCCGGTGGTCCAAAATCCCAAATAGGGTTCTGATTGGCTTGTCGTTCACTCCGCCACGACCGGGTCGGTGAAATTGACGTGTGCGAACAGACGGAATCCGATTTGGATTCCCGGATTGGGTTGGGCTTTCAAATGACGGATCTAAAAAAACCAAAGTCTAAACGATCAAAACAGACAACCCAGGGATCCAAAATCCCAAATAGAGATCTGATCGGCGTGTCGTTCACTACGACACGACCGGGTGGGTTGAATTGATGTGTGCGAACTAACAGAATCCGAATTGGATTCCCGGATTGGGTTGGGCGTTCAAATGACGGATCTAAAAAAACACAAGTCTAAAAGATCAAAACACACAACCCGATGGTCCAAAATCCCAAATAGGGTTCTGATCGGCGTGCCATTTGCTCCGACATGACCGGGTGGGTAAAATTGACGTGTGCGAACTGACGGAATCTGATTTGGATTTCCGGATTGGGTTGGGCGTTCAAATGACGGATCTATAAATAACTGAGTCTAAAGGATCAAAACACGCAACCCGGGGGTCCTAAATCCAAATAGGGATCTAATCGTCGTGTCGTTCACTCCGACACAACCGGGTGGGTGAAAGTGATGTGTGCGAACTAACGGAATCCGATTTTGATTCCCGGATTGCGTTGGGCGTTTAAATGACAGATCTAAAAAAAATCGAGTCTAAAGGATCAAAACACGCAACCCGGGGGTCCAAAATCCCAAATAGGGATCTGATCGGCATGTCGTTCGCTCCGACATGACCGGATGGGTGAAAGTGACGTGTGCGAACTGACGGAATCCAATTTGGATTCCTGGATTGGGTTGGGCGTTCAAATGATGGATCTAAAAAAAAAAAAAAGTCTAAAGGATGAAAACACGCAACCCGGATGTCGAGTGGAGAAAGTTGTGTAATATATGAAGGCTTGAGTCCATTAAGAAATCTCCTCGCCTTCATCTTTTCTGTGCTAACCAGATGATTGGCATAACGTGCCAATCGGGAGAATTGCGCTTCATACTCCGCGATCGTAAGGTGCCTCTGTTTCAGTGCAGCAAACTCGGAGGCCTTCCTCTCCTGGATCCTTTCAGAGAAGTATTTAGCATTGTAAGCTTCCTTAAATTCGGCCCAAGTAAATTGGTCATTATCCCTTGTGGCTTCCACGGACTCCCACCATGCGCGGGCATCCTTCTCCAATTGGAAATGTCGCTAATAGGAGTTTGTCTCCGTCCGCACATTGCATTACACGGAAGATCCATTCCGTTTCCTTTAGCCAGTGCTCCACTTCGTCTGGATCCGTAGACCCACTGAACCTAGGCGGGTTCAGACCCCAGAAATTGCGATGCAGCTCGCCTGCACCTGGTTGGTTTCCTCCGCGGTTACCACTGCCTTGTTGGGTGGCTTGTATTATGGCACGAGTCAGTTCCTGGAGGGACTGTTGCATGCCTCTCATCTGGGCACGTTCTGCAGTCATTGTAGCCGTTTAGTTCCTACAAAATAGTTGGATAGTTATAACGCTGATTAAAAGTTTAATTTGTGCGTGTGTGAGTTTATTTTAGCTAGTTACCCTTGGCTCTAACCTCAACTCACATAGGTGGATAATTGACTCTAGTCGAGGCAGGTTAACCTATATTATCCTATACTTAAGAATAACCTAGGCTCTGATACCACAAAACTGTCACGCCCCGACGCGGAATATCGGAGCACGAAGGCAGTTGCAAGTGAACGGGTATAGAGTGAGTACTAGACATCAAACCATTGAAGAAGAATAAATATTAAAACAATCTCATTCATTAATAATCTTTCAAATGTCTAGTTACAACCACTAATATCAGAGCCAACCTATTGGGCCCGATTACATTGGAATAAAGCAAAAGACTGAACTTCAAACCTAACTACTACAACGCTAAATATAGCAATAGGACGCTAGGGTACTCAAGACATCACTCCAGGTCGTTCCCGTCCTCTTGAGTGTATGGTTCATCCTCGGTCTCACCTGAGAACACAACGACAAATAACGCAGGGTGAGCGATAACGCCCAGTAGGACTTAAATCTCAGGATCAAGCATGCTTTAAGTGTTTAATGTCTTGTAAAGCAGGATAACTAGAGAGAATAACGAGAAACGTATAGAAAGTACTGGTACGCGATAACGAGAAACGATAGCACAATGCACGAGAGTATAGCACGACAAGTGTTGATATCGGATTGGCCGTATAACAAGATAACAAGTAAAGTTGCACAACATCGCACAAGTCACGATAGCAAGTGTTGGTCGATATTCTTTCAACCACGAGTTTCAAGTAAACCAATAATTGACTGTTTGATTAATTGATTGCCATAGATCAAATCATGCGTGTTCATGCGTTAGGTGTATGCCATCACCCATATCATTAGACCCTCGCGAGTTATAGCCTTTCAGGTGCTCCTCCCAAGGACCAGACCGGGCCCTTATAATGTTGCCTAGCATAGTCATGTTTTTATCGTAGACAATCAATCATTTAATTGGCCAAATAGAGAGTACCAAGAAATAGATGAGATCACTAGATGAATAGACGAGATAGTAGAGTGAACGTGAACAGATGAGCGAGTAGAGTATAGATGAGAGCTAGTGGACATTGCACGTAATGCGACGAGTAAACAGGCGATAGTAACAGTTGCACAACACGCACACTTGGTGTTGGCAGTCAGGTGGAACTCATGAACCTACCACTGACCTTGTTATGCACAGGTCCAGAGGTCCGGCGTGATTTAAGACGAGATTGAATCTCTAATAGCCGTTTGGATCATATAGATCCCTAAAGGGTATCATAGGTATTAGGGTACAACCGGCTCGTCGACCATGTGGAATCCATGGACAGAGGAGACTTACGGAGGCCTTGTGCAAGAGTTCACTAGTCCGGTGAAAGGAATATCCGACGGAGATTTCACCACAAGCCAAGTAAAGTGTGTATATAAAACAGGTGCTCGACGTTCTAGAGGAATTCTAGAACAGTGGAGCGTCGAGATCGGTGTTTCAAAACAATGCGAAAATCGAGGACAAGTTCATTTACAAGTAAGGCAATTCAATTGCATAAATTACCAGACGTATTATGTCACATGTTCATGCCAATTAAGCCATATTTGGAGGGTTTCAAGTGTGTGCATGTGTCATGAAATTGTAGATAGAAAAGATGTCGTGAATATGTATTTTAAATCATTCAATGTAGCTCCATTCTTTTTAAAAGAAGTTTTTTTTTCTGGGGGTATAACTGTAAGAAGGCGTATAACTGACAGAAATAATTTTTATGGACTTTCATCAAAAAAACTGAGAAGGCGACATAGGCCAAAGAGGATGGCGACAGGGGTAGGCAGATCGCGACATGGGTACTGTCGCGACGGCCTGGTGAACGCGACAGGGGCAGGAAAGGGTCGTGACAGGACTTGCGAATCAGGTACTGGGAACGCGACGGCTTACCTGTCGCCTTCTTGATCGCGACAGGTAGGCTGTCGCAATTAGACCCCAGAAGGCGACATATCGGGCAGTCGCGATCTGGTGGTCTGCGCCTGACTCTGACAGGGGTCAGACCAGACATTGGATTGCGGACCAACCTGAAATAAAATGATACAGGGTCGTTCATAAAATCATAACTAATTGTATACACGATGAAAAATCATGAAACTAGTTGCAAATTAAACTAGACATGTAAGGGTACTTCCAGTAAATCGGAATTAGAGAGAGAGCATGGTTCATATAGGGTTTGAACATGAGCAAGAACAAGTTATTCAGAACATGACACAGAGAGAAAGATCGATTAAATTCGAGCAACATGCTCGATGAAATTTAGGGCTTTTAGGGGAAAAGATGCCTAACATACATCAGTCCCTATAGTAAAAATCTCGTGGCATGGGGTTGAGTATACCAGGAGATCAAGAGTTAAGAAGAGGGCTCGGGGTCATGTAAGTTGCAGAACTTCTAAATCCAAGAAGAAATATTGGCTCGATGGAAAATTATAAAACTTGAGGGTTTTGTTCTTGATGCATGGAACAATCTACAGATGAAATATTAGGATTTTATCTTGTGAGAATGCCTACCTTTGACTCGGTTTGTCTTCTAGGGCTTAGAACTTGAAGAACAAGGGAAAAAAAGCTTCAAGCACTTCTTCTCTCCACTAAATCCTCTCCTCCTTAGCCTCTTCTCCACGTCCAGCAACTCTTGGCAATGAGCTAGGGTTGCCCAAGAGAGTTTAAGAGGTGTATTTATGCAAGTATGTATTTCTATTCCTACTACTACTCTAATTCCTCTTTAATTACGAAATTTCCTTACTCCCACCTTCCTTCCTTGCTTTCCAATCTCTATTTAGACATGGAAGAGATCCAAATTCGTGCTAATCCATATGGGGTAGGTTTAGGAATCCAACTCCTACTCTAATTGCTTATTTAATGCATTAAATATCCCTTTCCAATTATGATATAATTAAACTCCGAATTTAGGGTATTTTCTTATTATTCTCCCCTTTCAAATTCATATTTTGACCCAATAAATTCTAGAAGATCCATTAAGCAAGGCCCATTACTCTTTTCCATTTAATGAGTTTTATTTAATGCTCTATTTAAATATCCATTTAGCTAGGTTTTAATTCTGTATTTAAATTTTTATTTTCGCAAAAATTCGGGTTGCTACATTCACTCCGACACGTCCGGGTGGGTTGAATTGATGTGTGCGAACTGACAGAATCCGAATTGGATTCCCGGATTGGGTTGGGCGTTCAAATGACGGATCTAAAAAAACACAAGTCTAAAAGATCAAAACACACAACCCGATGGTCCAAAATCCCAAATAGGGTTCTGATCGGCGTGACGTTTGCTCCGACATGACCGGGTGGGTGAAATTGACATGTGCGAACTGACGGAATCTGATTTGGATTCCCGGATTGGGTTGGGCATTCAAATGACAGATCTAAAAAAAAACCGAGTCTAAAGGATCAAAACACGCAACCCGGGGGTCCAAAATCCAAAATAGGGATCTAATCGTAGTGCCGTTCACTCCGACACGACCGGTGGGTGAAAGTGATGATTGCGAACTGACGGAATCCGATTTGGATTCCCGGATTACGTTGGGCGTTCAAATGACGGATCTAAAAAACCCAAGTCTAAAAGATCAAAACACACAACCCGGTGGTCCAAAATCCAAAATAGGGTTCGGATCGGCGTGTCGTTCACTCCGACACGACTGGGTGGGTGAAATTGACGTATGCGAACTGACAGAATCCGATTTTAATTTCGGGATTGGGTTGGGAGTTCAAATGACAGATCTAAAAAAAATTGAGTCTAAAGGATCAAAACACGCAACCCGGAGTCCAAAATCCCAAATAGGGATCTGATCGACATGTCGTTCGCTCTAACACGACCGGGTGGTTGAAAGTGACGTGTGCGAACTGATGAAATCAAATTTGGATTCCTGGATTGGGTTGGGCGTTCAAATGATGGATCTAAAAAAAACCGAGTCTAAAGGATCAAAACACGCAACCCGGGGGTCCAAAATCCCAAATAGGGATCTAATCGTCGTGCCGTTCACTCCGACACGACCGGGTGGGTGAAAGTGACGTGTGCGAACTGACGGAATCTGATTTGGATTCCCGGATTGCATTGGGCGTTCAAATGACGGATCTAAAAAAACCCATGTCTAAAAGTTCAAAACACACAACCCAGTGGTCCAAAATCCCAAATAGGGTTCGGATCGGCGTGCCGTTCACTCCGACACGACTGGGTGGGTGAAATTGACGTGTGCGAACTGACAGAATCCGATTTTAATTTCGGGATTGGGTTGGGCGTTCAAATGACACATCTTAAAAAAATTGAGTCTAAAGGATCAAAACAAGCAACCCTGGGGTCCAAAATCCCAAATAGGGATCTGATCGGCATGTCGTTCGCTCCGACACGACCGGGTGGGTGAAAGAGATGTGTGCGAATTGACGGAATCCAATTTGGATTCCTGGAATGGGTTGGTCGATCAAATGACGGATTTAAAAAAAACATGAGTCTAAATGATCAAAACACAAGACCCAGGGGTCCAAAATCCCAAAATGGGATCCGATCAACGTGTCGTTTGCTCCAACACCACCGGGTTGGTGAAAGTGATGTGTGCGCACTGACGAAATCCGATTTGGATTCCCGGATTAGGTTGGGCGTTCAAATGACGGATCTAAAAAAAAACCCAAGTCTAAAGGATCAAAACACGCAACCCGGGGATCCAAAATCCCAAGTAGGGATCTGATCGGCGTGCTGTTCACTCAAACACGACCGGGTGGGTTAAATTGACGTGTGCGAACAGATGGAATCCGAATTGGATTCCCGGATTGGGTTGGGCATTGAAATGATGGATCTAAAAAAACCCAAGTCTAAAGGATCAAAACACACAACCTGGGGGTCCAAAATCCCAAATAGGGATCTGATCGGCGTGTCGTTCTCTCCGACACGACTGGGTAGGTTAAATTGACGTGTGTGAACTAACAGAATCCGATTTTAATTTCGGGATTGGGTTGGGCGTTCAAATGACCGACCTAAAAAAAACCGAGTCTAAAGGATCAAAACACGCAACCCGGGAGTCCCAAATCCCAAATAGGGATCTGATCGGCATCTCGTTCGCTCCGACACGACCGGGTGGTTGAAAGTGACGTGTGCGAACTGACGGAATCCAATTTGGATTCCTGGATTGGGTTGGGCGTTCAAATGATCGATCTAAAAAAAACATGAGTCTAAATGATCAAAACACACAACCCGGGGGTCCAAAATCCCAAATAGGGATCTAATCGTCGTGTCGTTCACTCCGACACGACCGGGTGGGTGATAGTGACGTGTACGAACTGACGGAATCTGATTTGGATTCCCAGATTGCGTTGGGCGTTCAAATGACGGATCTAAAAAAAAACGAGTCTAAAGGATCAAAACACGCAACCCGGGGGTCCAAAATCCCAAATAGGGATCTAATCGTCGTGCCGTTCTCTCCGACACGACCGGGTGGGTGAAAGTGACGTGTGCCAACTGACGGAATCCGATTTGGATTCCCGTATTGCGTTGGGCGTTCAAATGACGGATCTAAAAAAACCCAAGTCTAAAAGATCAAAGCACACAGCCCGGTGGTCCAAAATCCCAAATAGGGTTCAGATCGGCGTGCCGTTCACTCCGACACGACTGGGTGGGTGAAATTGACGTGTGCGAACTGACAGAATCCGATTTTAATTTCAGGATTGGGTTAGGCGTTCAAATGACAGATCTATAAAAAATCGAGTCTAAAGGATCAAAACACGCAACTCGGGAGTCCGAAATCCCAAATAGGGATCTGATCGGCATGTCGTTCGCTCTGACACGACTGGGTGGTTGAAAGTGATGTGTGCGAACTGACGGAATCCAATTTGGATTCCTGGATTGGGTTGGGCGTTCAAATGACGGATCTAAAAAAAATCGAGTCTAAAGGATCAAAACACGCAACCCGGGGGTCCAAAATCCCAAATAGGGATCTAATCGTCGTGTCGTTCACTCCGACACGACCGGGTGGGTGAAACTGACGTGTACGAACTTACGGAATCTGATTTGGATTCCCCGATTGCGTTGGGCTTTTAAATGACGGATCTAAAAAAAAACTGAGTCTAAAAGATCAAACCACGCAACCCGGGGGTCCAAAATCCCAAATTGGGATCTAATCATCGTGTCGTTCACTCCGACACAACCGGGTGGGTGAAAGTGACGTGTGCCAACTGACGGAATCCGATTTGGATTCCCGGATTGCGTTTGGCGTTCAAATGACGGATCTAAAAAAACCCAAGTCTAAAAGATCTAAACACACAACCGGGTGGGCCAAAATCCCAAATAGGGTTAAGATCGGCGTGTCTTTCACTCCGACACGACCGGGTGGTGGAAATTGACGTGTGCGAACTGACAGAATCCGATTTTAATTTCGGGATTGGGTTGGGCGTTCAAATGACAGATCTTAAAAAAAATCGAGTCTAAAGGATCAAAACACGCAACCCGGGGTCCAAAATCCCAAATAGGGATCTGATCGGCATGTCGTTCGCTCCGACACGACCGGGTGGGTGAAAGTGACGTGTGTGAATTGACGGAATCCAATTTGGATTCCTGGAATGGGTTGGGCGTTTAAATGATGGATCTAAAAAAAACATGAGTCTAAATGATCAAAACACACAACCCGGGGGTCCAAAATCCCAAAATGAGATCCGATCGATGTGTCGTTGCTCCAACACTACCGGGTAGGTGAAAGTGACGTGTGCAAACTCACGAAATCCGATTTGGATTCCCGGATTGGGTTGGGCGTTCAAATGACGGATCTAAAAAAAACCCAAGTCTAAAGGATCAAAACACGCAACCCGGGGGTCCAAAATCCCAAGTAGGGATCTGATCGGCACGCTGTTATCTCAAACACGACCGGGTGAGTTAAATTGACGTGTGCGAACTGATGGAATCCGAATTGGATTCCGGATTGTGTTGGGCATTGAAATGATGGATCTAAAAAAACCCAAGTCTAAAGGATCAAAACACACAACCTGGGGGTCCAAAATCCCAAATAGGGATCTGATCGGCATGTCGTTCTCTCCGACACGACTGGGTAAGTTAAATTGATGTGTGCGAACTAACAAAATCAGAATTGGATTTCTGGATTGGGTTGGGCAATCAAATGACAGATCTAAAAAAAATCGAGTCTAAAGGATCAAAACACGCAACCCGGGAGTCCAAAATCCCAAATAGGGATCTGATCAGCATGTCGTTCGCTCCGACACAACTGGGTGGTTGAATGTGACGTGTGCGAACTGACGGAATTCAATTTGGATTCTTGGATTGGGTTGGGCGTTCAAATGACGGATCTAAAAAAAAACCGAGTCTAAAGGATCAAAACACGCAACCCGGGGGTCCAAAATCCCAAATAGGGATCTAATCGTCATGCCGTTCACTCAGACACGACCGGGTGGGTGAAAGTGACATGTACGAACTGACAAAATCTGATTTGGATACCCAGATTGCGTTGGGTGTTCAAATGACGGATCTAAAAAAAAACCGAGTCTAAAGGATCAAAACACGGAACCCAGGGGTCCAAAATCCCAAATAGGGATTTAATCGTCGTGCCGTTCACTCCGACATGACCGGGTGGGTGAAAGTGACGTGTGCCAACTCACGGAATCCGATTTGGATTCCCGGATTGCGTTGGGCGTTCAAATGATGGATCTAAAAAACTCAAGTCTAAAAGATCAAAACACACAACCCGGTGGTCCAAAATCCCAAATAGGGTTAAGATCGGCGTGTCTTTCACTCCGACACAACCGAGTGGGTGAAATTGACGTGTGCGAACTGACAGAATCCGATTTTAATTTCGGGATTGGGTTGGGCGTTCAAATGACAGATCTTAAAAAAATCGAGTCTAAAGGATCAAAACACGCAACCCGGGGGTCCAAAATCCCAAATAGGGATCTGATCGGCATGTCGTTCGCTCCAACACGACCGGGTGGGTGAAAGTGACGTGTGCGAATTGACGGAATCCAATTTGGATTCTTGGAATGGGTTGGGCGTTCAAATGACGGATCTAAAAAAAACATGAGTCTAAATGATCAAAACACACAACCCGGGGGTCCAAAATCCCAAAATGGGATCCGATCGACGTGTCGTTTGCTCCAACACTACCGAGTGGGTGAAAGTGACGTGTGCGAACTGACGAAATCCGATTTGGATTCCCGGATTGGGTTGGCCGTTCAAATGACGGATCTAAAAAAACCCAAGTCTAAAGATCAAAACACGCAACCCGGGGGTCCAAAATCCCAAGTAGGGATCTGATCGGCGTGCTGTTCACTCAAACACGACCGGGTGGGTTAAATTGACATGTGCGAACTGATGGATTCCGAATTGGATTCCCGGATTGGGTTGGGCATTGAAATGATGGATCTAAAAAAACCGAAGTCTAAAGTATCAAAACACACAACCTGGGGGTCCAAAATCCCAAATAGGGATCTGATCGGCTTATCGTTCTCTCCGACAGGACTGGGTAGGTTAAATTGACGTGTGCGAACTAACAGAATCTGAATTGGATTCCCGGATTAGGTTGGGCGTTCGAATGACAGATCTAAAAAAACCCAAGTCTAAAAGATCAAAACACACAACCCGGAGGTCGAAAATCCCAAATAGGGTTCTGATTGGCGTGTCGTTCACTCCGACACGACCGGGTGGGTGAAATTGACGTGTACGAACTGACGGAATCCGATTTGGATTCCCGGATTGGGTTGGGCGTTCAAATGACGGATCTAAAAAAACCCAAGTCTAAAGGATCAAAACATGCAACCCGGGGTCCATAATCCCAAGTAGGGATCTGATCGGCGTGTTGTTCACTCAAACACGACCGGGTTGGTTAAATTGACATGTCCGAACTGATGGATTCCGAATTGGATTCCCGGATTGGGTTGGGCATTGAAATGATGGATCTAAAAAAACCCAAGTCTAAAGGATCAAAACACACAACCTGGGGGTCCAAAATCCCAAATAGAGATCTGATCGGCGTGTCGTTCTCTCCGACACGACTGGGTAGGTTAAATTGACGTGTGCGAACTAACAGAATCCGAATTGGATTTCCGGATTGGGTTGGGCGTTCGAATGATAGATCTAAAAAAACCCAGGTCTAAAAGATCAAAACACTTAACTCGGTGGTCGAAAATCCCAAATAGGGTTCTGATTGGCGTGTCGTTCACTCCGACACGACCGGGTGGGTGAAATTGACGTGTGCGAACTGACGGAATCCTATTTGGATTCCCGGATTGGGTTGGGCTTTCAAATGACGGATCTAAAAAAACCAAAGTCTAAACGATCAAAACACACAACCCAGGGATCCAAAATCCCAAATAGGGGTTTGATCGGCGTGTCGTTCACTCCGACACGACCCGGTGGGTTGAATTGATGTGTGCGAACTGACAGAATCCGAATTGGATTCCCGGATTGGGTTGGGCGTTCAAATGACGGATCTAAAAAAACACAAGCCTAAAATATCAAAACACACAACCCGATGGTCCAAAATCCCAAATAGGGCTCTGATCGGCGTGTCCTTTGCTCCGACATGACCGGGTGGGTGAAATTGACGTGTGCGAACTGACGGAATCTGATTAGGATTCCCGGATTGGGTTGGGCGTTCACTCCGGGGATCCAAAATCCAAACTAGGGATCTAATCGTCGTGCCGTTCACTCCGACACGACTGGGTGGGTGAAAGTGACGTGTGCGAACTGACGGAATCCGATTTGGATTCCCGGATTGCGTTGGGCGTTCAAATGACGGATCTAAAAAAACCAGTCTAAAAGATCAAAACACACAACCCGGTGGTGCAAAATCCCAAATAGGGTTCGGATCGGCGTGGCATTCACTCCGACACGACTGGGTGGGTGAAATTAACGTCTGCGAACTGACAGAATCCGATTTTAATTTCGTGATTGGGTTAGGCGTTCAAATGACAGATCTAAAAAAAAACGATTCTAAATGATCAAAACACGCAACCCGGAGGTCCAAAATCCCAAATAGGAATCTGATCGGCATGTCGTTCGCTCCGACACGACCGGGTGGGTGAAAGTGACGTGTGCGAACAGACGGACTCCAATGTGGATTCCTAGATTGGGTTGGGCGTTCAAATGACGGATCTAAAAAAAACATGAGTCTAAATGATCAAAACACGCAACCCAGGGGTCCAAAATCCCAATATGGGAACCGATCGACGTGTCGTTTGCTCCAACACCACGGGTGGGTGAAAGTGACGTGTGCGAACTGACGGAATCCGATTTGGATTCCCGGATTGGGCTGGGCGTTCAAATGACGGATCTAAAAAAAACCCAAGTCTAAAGGATCAAAACACGCAACCCGGGGTCCAAAATCCCTTGTAGGGATCTGATCGGCGTGCAGTTCACTCAAACACGACCGGGTGGGTTAAATTGATGTGTGCGAACTCATGGAATCCGAATTGGATTCCCAGATTGGGTTGGGCATTGAAATGATCGATCTAAAAAAACCCAAGTCTAAAGGATCAAAACACACAACCTGGGGGTCCAAAAACCCAAATAGGGATCTGATCGGTGTGTCATTCTCTCCGACACGACTGAGTAGGTTAAATTGACGTGTGCGAACTAACAGAATCCGAATTGGATTCCCGGATTGGGTTGGGCGTTCAAATGACAGATCTAAAAAAACCCAAGTCCAAAAGATCAAAACACACAACCCGGTGGTCCAAAATCCCAAATAGGGTTAGATCGGCGTGTCTTTCACTCCGACACGACCGAGTGGGTGAAATTGACGTGTGCGAACTGACAGAATCCGATTTTAATTTCGGGATTGGGTTGGGCGTTCAAATGACACATCTTAAAAAAATCGAGTCTAAACGATCAAAACACGCAATCCGGGGGTCCAAAATCCCAAATAGGGATCTGATCGGCATGTCGTTCGCTCCGACACGACCGGGTGGGTGAAAGTGACGTGTGTGAATTGCCGGAATCCAATTTGGATTCCTGGAATGGGTTAGGCGTTAAAATGATGGATCTAAAAAAAACATGAGTCTAAATGATCAAAACACACAACCCGGGGGTCCAAAATCCCAAAATGGGATCCGATCGATGTGTCGTTTGCTCCAACACTACCGGGTAGGTGAAAGTGACGTGTGCAAACTCACGAAATCTGATTTGGATTCCCGGATTGGGTTGGGCGTTCAAATGATGGATCTAAAAGAAACCCAAGTCTAAAGGATCAAAACACGCAACCCGGGGGTCCAAAATCCCAAGTAGGGATCTGATCGACGCGCTGTTCACTCAAACACGACCGGGTGGGTTAAATTGACGTGTGCGAACTGATGGAATCCGAATTGGATTCCCGGATTGGGTTGGGCATTGAAATGATGGATCTAAAAAAACCCAAGTCTAAAGGATCAAAACACAAAACCTGGGGGTCCAAAATCCCAAATAGGGATCTGATCGGCATGTCGTTCTCTCCGACACGACTGGGTAAGTTAAATTGATGTGTGCGAACTAACAAAATCAGAATTGGATTTCTGGATTGGGTTGGGCAATCAAATGACAGATCTAAAAAAAATCGAGTCTAAAGGATCAAAACACGCAACCCGGGAGTCCAAAATCCCAAATAGGGATCTGATCAGCATGTTGTTCGCTCCGACACGACCGGGTGGTTGAATGTGACGTGTGCGAACTGACGGAATTCAATTTGGATTCTTGGATTGGGTTGGGCGTTCAAATGACGGATCTAAAAAAAATCGAGTCTAAAGGATCAAAACACGCAACCCGGGGGTCCAAAATCCCAAATGGGGATCTAATCGTCGTGCCGTTCACTCAGACACGACCGGGTGGGTGAAAGTGACGTGTACGAACTGACAAAATCTGATTTGGATACCCAGATTGCGTTGGGCGTTCGAATGACGGATCTAAAAAAAAACCGAGTCTAAAGGATCAAAACACGGAACCCAGGGGTCCAAAATCCCAAATAGGGATTTAATCGTCGTGCCGTTCACTCCGACATGACCGGGTGGGTGAAAGTTACGTGTGCCAACTCACGGAATCTGATTTGGATTCCCGGATTGCGTTGGGCGTTCAAATGATGGATCTAAAAAAACTCAAGTCTAAAAGATCAAAACACACAACCCGGTGGTCCAAAATCCCAAATAGGGTTAAGATCGGCGTGTCTTTCACTCCGACACGACCGAGTGGGTGAAATTGACGTGTGCGAACTGACAGAATCCGATTTTAATTTCGGGATTGGGTTGGGCGTTCAAATGACAGATCTTAAAAAAATCGAGTCTAAAGGATCAAAACACGCAACCCGGGGGTCCAAAATCCCAAATAGGGATCTGATCGTCATGTCGTTCGCTCCGACACGACCGGGTGGGTGAAAGTGACGTGTGCAAATTGACGGAATCCAATTTGGATTCGTGGAATGGGTTGGGCGTTCAAATGACGGATCTAAAAAAACATGAGTCTAAATGATCAAAACACACAACCCGGGGGTCCAAAATCCCAAAATGGGATCCGATCGACGTGTCGTTTGCTCCAACACTACCGAGTGGGTGAAAGTGACGTGTGCGAACTGACGAAATCCGATTTGGATTCCCGGATTGGGTTGGCCGTTCAAATGACGGATCTAAAAAAAACCCAAGTCTAAAGATCAAAACACGCAACTCGGGGGTCCAAAATCCCAAGTAGGGATCTGATCGGCGTGTTGTTCACTCAAACACGACCGGGTGGGTTAAATTGACGTATGCGAACTGATGGATTCCGAATTGGATTCCCAGATTGGGTTGGGCATTGAAATGATGGATCTAAAAAAACCCAAGTCTAAAGGATCAAAACACACAACCTGGGGGTCCAAAATCCCAAATAGGGATCTGATCGGCGTGTCGTTCTCTCCGACACGACTGGGTAGGTTAAATTGACGTGTGCGAACTAACAGAATCCGAATTGGATTTCCGGATTGGGTTGGGCGTTCGAATGACAGATCTAAAAAACCCAGGTCTAAAAGATCAAAACTTATAACTCGGTGGTCGAAAATCCCAAATAGGGTTCTGATTGGCGTGTCGTTCACTCCGACACGACCGGGTGGGTGAAATTGACGTGTGCGAACTGACGGAATCCGATTTCGATTCTCGGATTGGGTTGGGCTTTCAAATGACGGATCTAAAAAAACCAAAGTCTAAACGATCAAAACACACAACCCAGGGATCCAAAATCCCAAATAGGGGTCTGATCGGCGTGTCGTTCACTCTGACACGACCGGGTGGGTTGAATTGATGTGTGCGAACTGACAGAATCCGAATTGGATTCCCGGATTGGGTTGGGCGTTCAAATGACGGATCTAAAAAAACACAAGTCTAAAATATCAAAACACACAACCCGATGGTCCAAAATCCCAAATAGGGTTCTGATCGGCGTGTCGTTTGCTCCGACATGACCGGGTGGGTGAAATTGACGTGTGCGAACTGACGGAATCTGATTAGGATTCCCGGATTGGGTTGGGCGTTCAAATGACGGAACTAAAAAAAAACCGAGTCTAAAGGATAAAAACACACAATCCGGGGGTCCAAAATCCAAACTAGGGATCTAATCGTCGTGCCGTTCACTCCGACACGACTGGGTGGGTGAAAGTGACGTGTGCGAACTGACGGAATCCGATTTGGATTCCCGGATTGCGTTGAGTGTTCAAATGACGGATCTAAAAAAAACCAGTCTAAAAGATCAAAACACACAACCCGGTGGTGCAAAATCCCAAATAGGGTTCGGATCGGCGTGGCATTCACTCCGACACGACTGGGTGGGTGAAATTAACGTGTGCGAACTGACAGAATCCGATTTTAATTTCGTGATTGGGTTAGGAATTCAAATGACAGATCTAAAAAAAATCGATTCTAAATGATCAAAACACGCAACCCGGAGGTCCAAAATCCCAAATAGGAATCTGATCGGAATGTCGTTCGCTCCGACATGACCGGGTGGGAAAGTGACGTGTGCGAACAGACGGACTCCAATGTGGATTCCTAGATTGGGTTGGGCGTTCAAATGATGGATCTAAAAAAAACATGAGTCTAAATGATCAAAACACGCAACCCAGGGGTCCAAAATCCCAATATGGGAACCGATCGACGTGCCGTTTGCTCCAACACCACGGGTGGGTGAAAGTGACGTGTGCGAACTGACGGAATCCGATTTGGATTCCCGGATTGGGCTGGGCGTTCAAATGACGGATCTAAAAAAAACCCAAGTCTAAAGGATCAAAACACGCAACCCGGGGTCCGAAATCCCTTGTAGGGATCTGATCGGTGTGCAGTTCACTCAAACACGACCGGGTGGGTTAAATTGATGTGTGCGAACTGATGGAATCCGAATTGGATTCCCAGATTGGGTTGGGCATTGAAATGATGGATCTAAAAAAACCCAAGTCTAAATGATCAAAACACACAACCTGGGGGTCCAAAAACCCAAATAGGGATCTGATCGGTGTGTCATTCTCTCCGACACGACTGAGTAGGTTAAATTGACGTGTGCGAACTAACAGAATCCGAATTGGATTCCCGGTTTGGGTTGGGCGTTCAAATGACAGATCTAAAAAAACCCAATTCCAAAAGATCAAAACCCACAACCCGGTGGTCCAAAATCCCAAATAGGGTTCTGATCGGCGTGTCGTTCACTCCGACACGACCGGGTGGGTTGAATTGATGTGTGCTAACTGACAGAATCCGAATTGGATTCCCGGATTGGGTTGGGCGTTCAAATGACGAATCTAAAAAAACACAAGTCTAAAAGATCAAAACACACAACCCGATGGTCCAAAATCCCAAATAGCGTTCTGATCGGCGTGTCGTTTGCTCCGACATGACCTGGTGGGTGAAATTGACTTGTAAGAACTGACGAAATCTGATTTAGATTCCCGGATTGGGAAGGCGTTCAAATGACGGATCTAAAAAAAAACTAAGTCTAAAGGATCAGAACATGCAACCCGGGGGTCCAAAATCCCAAATAGGGATCTAATCGTCGTGTCGTTCACTCCGACACGACCGGGTGGGTGAAAGTGACGTGTGCGAACTGACGGAATCTGATTTGGATTCCCGGATTGCATTGGGCGTTCAAATGACGGATCTAAAAAAACCCATGTCTAAAAGTTCAAAACACACAACCCAGTGGTCCAAAATCCCAAATAGGGTTCGGATCGGCGTGCCATTCACTCCGACACGACTGGGTGGGTGAAATTGACGTGTGTGAACTGACAGAATCTGATTTCAATTTTGGGATTGGGCTGGTCGTTCAAATGACAGATCTAAAAAAATTGAGTCTAAAGGATCAGAACACGCAACCCGGGGGTCCAAAATCCCAAATAGGGATCTGATCAGCATGTCGTTCGCTCCGACACGACCGGGTGGGTGAAAGTGACGTGTGCGAACTGACGGAATCAAATTTGGATTCCTGGATTGGGTTGGGCGTTCAAATGACGAATCTAAAAAAAACATGAGTGTAAATGATCAAAACAAGCAACCCGGGACTCCAAAATCCCAAAATGGGATCCGATCGACGTGCCGTTTGCTCCAACACCACCGGTGGGTGAAAGTGACGTATGCGAAATAACGGAATCCGATTTGGATTCCCGGATTGGGTTGGGCGTTCAAATGAGGGATCTAAAAAAAACCCAAGTCTAAAGGATGAAAACACGCAACCCGGGGGTCCGAAATCCCAAGTAGGGATCTGATCGGCGTGCTGTTCACTCAAACACGACCGGGTGGGTTAAATTGACGTGTGCGAACTGATGGAATCCGAATTGGATTCCCAATTGGGTTGGGCATTGAAATGATGGATCTAAAAAAACCCAAGTCTAAAGGATCAAAACACACAACCTGGGTGTCTAAAAACCCAAATAGGGATCTGATCGGCGTGTCGTTCTCTCCGACACGACTGGGTAGGTTAAATTGACGTGTGCGAACTAACAGAGTCCGAATTGGATTCTCGGATTTGGTTGGGCGTTCAAATGACAGATCTAAAAAAACCCAAGTCTAAAAGATCAAAACACACAACCCGGTGGTCCAAAATCCCAAATAGGGTTCTGATCGGCGTGTCGTTCACTCCGACACGACCGGGTGGGTTGAATTGGTGTGTGCGAACTGACAGAATCCGAATTGGATTCCCGGATTGGGTTGGGCGTTCAAATGATGGATCTAAAAAAACACAAGTCTAAAACATCAAAACATACAACCCGATGATCCAAAATCCCAAATAGGGTTCTGGTCGGCGTGCCGTTTGCTCCGACATGAGCGGGTGGGTGAAATTGACGTGTGCAAACTGACGGAATCTGATTTGGATTCCCAAATTGGGTAGTGTGTTTAAATGATGAATCTAAAAAAAAAACCAAGTCTAAAGGATCAAAACACGCGACCCGGGGGTCCAAAATCCAAATAGGGATCTAATCGTCGTGCCGTTCACTCCGACACAACCGGGTAGGTGAAAGTGACGTGTGCGAACTGACGGAATCCAATTTGGATTCCCGGATTGCGTTGGGCGTTCAAATGATGGATCTAAAAAAACCCATGTCTAAAAGATCAAAACACACAACCCGGTGGTCCAAAATTCCAAATAGGTTTCGGATCGGCGTGCCGTTCACTCCGACACGACTGGGTGGGTGAAATTGACGTGTGCGAACTGACAGAATCCGATTTTAATTTCGGGATTGGGTTGGGCGTTCAAATGACATATCTAAAAAAAAGAGTCTAAAGGATCCAAACACGCAACCCGGGGGTCCAAAATCCCAAATAGGGATCTGATCGGCATGTCGTTCGCTCCGACACGATCGGGTGGGTGAAAGTGACGTATGCGAACACACGGAATCCAATTTGGACTCCTAGAATGGGTTGGGCATTCAAATGACGGATCTAAAAAAAACATGAGTCTAAATGATCAAAACCTGCAACCCGGGGGTCCAAAATTCCAAAATGGGATCTGATCGACAAGTCGTTTGCTCCAACACCATGGGTGGGTGAAAGTGACGTGTGCGAACTGACGGAATCCGGTTTGGAATCCTGGATTGCATTGGGTGTTCAAATGACGGATCTAAAAAAACCCAAATCTAAAAGATCAAAACACACAACCCGGTGGTCCATAATCCCAAATAGGGTTCGGATCGGCGTGCCGTTCACTCCGACACGACCGGGTGGGTGAAATTGGCGTGTGCGAACTAACAGAATCCGATATTAATTTCGGGATGGGGTTGGGTGTTCAAATGACAGATCTAAAAAAATCGAGTCTAAAGGATCAAAACACGCAACCCGGGGGTCCAAAATCCAAATAGGGATCTGATCGGCATGTCACTCGCTCCGACACGACCGGGTGGGTGAAAATGACGTGTGCGAACTGACGGAATCGAATTTGAATTCCTGGATTGGGTTGGGCGTTCAAATGACGGATCTAAAAAAACATGAGTCTAAATGATCAAACCACGTAACCCGGGGGTCCAAAATCCCAAAATGGGATCCGATCGACGTGCCGTTTGCTCCAACACCACCGGGTGGGTGAAAGTGATGTGTGAAAACTGATGGAATCCGATTTGAATTCCCGGATTGGGTTGGGCATTCAAATAACGGATCTAAAAAAAACCCAAGTCTAAAGGATCAAAACACGCAACCCGGGGGTCCGAAGTCCCAAGTAGTGATCTGATCGGCATGCTGTTCACTCAAACACGACCGGGTGGGTTAAATTGACGTGTGCGAACTGATGGAATCCGAATTGGATTCCCAGATTGGGTTGGGCATTGAAATGATAGATCTAAAAAAACCCAAGTCTAAAGGATCAAAACACACAACCTGGGGGTCCAAAAACCCAAATAGGGATCTGATCGGCGTGTCTTTCTCTCCGACACGACTGGGTAGGTTAAATTGACGTATGCGAACTAACAGAATCCGAATTGGATTCCCGGATTGGGTTGGGCATTCAAATGACAGATCTAAAAAAACCTAAGTGTAAAAGATCAAAACACACAACACGGTGGTCCAAAATCCCAAATAGGGTTCTGATCGGCGTGTCGTTCACTCCGACACGACCGGGTGGGTTGAATTGATGTGTGCGAACTGACAGAATCCGATTTGGATTCCCGGAATGGGTTGGGCGTTCAAATGTAGGATCTAAAAAAACACAAGTCTAAAAGATCAAAACACACAACCCGATGGTCCAAAATCCCAAATAGGGTTCTGATCGGCGTGCCGTTTGCTCCGACATGACCGGGTGGGTGTATTTGACGTCTGCGAACTGACGGAATCTGATTTGGATTCCCGGATTGGGTTGGGCGTTCAAATGACGGATCTAAAAAAAACGAGTCTAAAGGATCAAAACAAGCAACCTGGGGGTCCAAATTTCCAAATAGGGATCTAATCGTCGTGTCGTTCACTCCGACACGACATGGTGGGTGAAAGTGACATGTGCGAACTGACGGAATCTGATTTGGATTCCCGTATTGCGTTGGGCGTTCAAATGACGGATCTAAAAAAACCCAAGTCTAAAAGATCAAAACACACAACCCGGTGGTCCAAAATCCCAAATAGGGTTCGGATTGGCGTGACGTTCACTCCGACACGACCGGGTGGGTGAAATTGACGTGTGCGAACTGACAGAATCTGATTTTAATTTCGGAATTGGGTTGGGCGTTCAAATGACAGATCTAAAAAAAATCGAGTCTAAAGGATCAAAACACGCAACCCGGGGGTCCAAAATCCCAAATAGGGATCTGATCGGCATGTCGTTCGCTCCGACACGACCGGGTGGGTGAAAGTGACGTGTGCGAACTGACGCAATCCAATTTGGATTCCTGGATTGGGTTGGGCGTTCAAATGACGGATCTAAAAAAAACATGAGTCTAAATGATCAAAACAATCAACCCGGGGGTCCAAAATTCCAAATGGGATCCGATCGACGTGTCGTTTTCTCCAACACCACCGGGTGGGTGAAAGTGACGTGTGCGAACTGACGGAATCCGATTTGGATTCTCGGATTGGGTTGGGCGTTCAAATGACGGATCTAAAAAAAACCCAAGTCTAAAGGATCAAAACACGCAACCCGGGTGTCCAAAATCCCAAGTAGGGATCTGATCGGCGTGCTGTTCACTCAAACACGACCGCGTGGGTTAAATTGACGTGTGCGAACTGATGGAATCTGAATTGGATTCCCGGATTCGGTTGTGCATTGAAATGATGGATCTAAAAAAACCCAAGTCTAATGGATCAAAACACACAACCTGGGGGTCCAAAATCCCAAATAGGGATCTGATCGGCGTGTCGTTCTCTCCGACACGACTGGGTAGGTTAAATTGACGTGTGCGAACTAACAGAATCCGAATTGGATTCCCGGATTGGGTTGGGAGTTCAAATGACAGATCTAAAAAAACCCAAGTCTAAAAGATCAAAACACACAACCCGGTGGTCCAAAATCCCAAATAGGGTTCTGATCGGCGTGTCGTTCACTCTGACACGACCGGGTGGGTGAAATTGACGTGTGCTAACTGACGGAATCCGATTTAGATTCCCGGATTGGGTTGGGCTTTCAAATGACGGATCTAACAAAACAAAGTCTAAACGATCAAAACACACAGCCCAGGGATCCAAAATCCCAAATAGGGATCTGATCGGCTTGTCGTTCACTCCGACACGACCGGGTGGGTTGAATTGATGTGTGCGAACTGACAGAATTTGAATTGGATTCCCGGATTGGGTTGGGTGTTCAAATGACGGATCTAAAAAAAACCCAAGTGTAAAGGATCAAAACACGCAACCCGGGGGTCCAAAATCCCATGTAGGGATCTGATCGGCATGTCGTTCGCTCCGACACGACCGGGTGGGTGAAAGTGACGTGTGCGAACTAACAGAATCCATTTGGATTCCTGGAATGGGTTGGGAGTTCAAATGACGGATCTAAAAAAACTTGAGTGTAAATGATCAAAACACGCAACCTGGGGGTCCAAAATCCTAAAATGGGATACGATCGACGTGCCGTTTGCTCCAACACCACGGGTCAGTGAAAGTGACGTGTGCGAACTGACGGAATCCGATTTGGATTCCCGGATTGGGTTGGGCGTTCAAATGACGGTTCTAAAAAAAACCCGTCTAAAGGATCAAAACACACAACCCGGGGTCCGAAATCCCAAGTTGGGATCTGATCGGCGTGCTGTTCACTCAAACACGACCGTGTGGGTTAAATTGACGTGTGTGAACTGATGGAATCCGAATTGGATTCCCAGATTGGGTTGGGCATTGAAATGATGGATCTAAAAAAACCCAAGTTTAAAGGATCAAAACACACAACCTGGGGGTCCAAAACCCCAAATAGGGATCTGATCGGCGTGTCGTTCTCTCCGACACGACTGGGTAGGTTAAATTGACGTGTGCGAACTAACAGAATCCGAATTGGATTCTCGGATTTGGTTGGGCATTCAAATGACAGATCTAAAAAAACCCAAGTCTAAAAGATCAAAACACACAACCCGGTGGTCCAAAATCCCAAATAGGGTTCAGATCGGCATGTCGTTCACTCCGACACGACCGGGTGGGTTGAATTGATGTGTGCGAACTGACAGAATCCGAATTGGATTCCCAGATTGGGTTAGGCGTTCAAATGACGGATCTAAAAAAACACAAGTCAAAAAGATCAAAACATACAACCCGATGGTCCAAAATCCCAAATAGGGTTCTTGTCGGCGTGCCGTTTGCTCCGACATGACCGGGTGGGTGAAATTGACGTATGCAAACTGACGGAATCTGATTTGGATTCCCGGATTGGGTTATGTGTTCAAATGATGGATCTAAAAAAAAAACGAGTCTAAAGGATCAAAACACATGACCCGGGGGTCCAAAATCCCAAATAGGGATCTAATCGTCTTGCCGTTCACTCCGACACGACTGGGTGGGTGAAAGTGACGTGTGCGAACTGACGGAATCCAATTTGGATTCCCGGATTGCGTTGGGCGTTCAAATGACGGATCTAAAAAAAACCATGTCTAAAAGATCAAAACACACAACCCGGTGGTCCAAAATTCCAAATAGGGTTCGGATCGGCGTGCCGTTCACTCCTACACGACTAGGTGGGTGAAATTGACGTGTGCGAACTGACAGAATCCGATTTTAATTTCGGGATTGGGTTGGGCGTTCAAATGACAAATCTAAAAAAAATCGAGTCTAAAGGATCCAAACACGCAACCCGGAGGTCCAAAATCCCAAATAGGGATCTGATCAGTATGTCGTTCGCTCTGACACGGCCGGGTGGGTGAAAGTGACGTGTGCGAACAGACAGAATCCAATTTGGATTCCTAGATTGGGTTGGGCGTTCAAATGACGGATCTAAAAAAAAACATGAGTCTAAATGATCAAAACACGCAACTCGGGGGTCCAAAATTTCAAAATGGGATCTGATCGACGTGCCGTTTGCTCCAACACCACGGGTGGTGAAAGTGACGTGTGCGAACTGACGGAATCCGATTTGGATTCCCGGATTGTGTTGGGTGTTCAAATGACGGATATAAAAAAACCCAAATCTAAAAGATCAAAACACACAACCCGGTAGTCCAAAATCCCAAATAGGGTTCGGATCGGCGTGCCGTTCACTCCGACACGACCGGGTGGGTGAAATTGGCGTGTGCGAACTGAAAGAATCCGATTTTAATTTCGGGATGGGGTTGGGTGTTCAAATGACAGATCTAAAAAAAATCGAGTCTAAAGGATCAAAACTGTAAGGCCCTCTAATTTTCGTCGCATTATTCACATTTATGTGTGTATGTTTGTAGTTGTGTATGTATGTACATATTTACGTACGCATTAATTAGTATAATTACGTGTACATGTGTTTATATTAAACATAAATAATGTATGTATTGCATGATGATAGTATGGATACAATACTGTATGTATATTGCATGTATATATGCATGGTATGCATGGTTTTCTGCATAATTTAGAGTTCTGGCCGAAGGCCACCTAGGCGTCAAGCCCAAGACGTTTAGGTGGTGTCAGCATCCAGACATGGACGCCAACACTCATCCCGGCGTCCAGCGATATGGACGCCAATTTCTCTGACCTGCATGCGCAGCAGAGCTGCAAGCTTCTGAAACAAGGCATGGCCACCATTGGGGGGATGTTCCCCAACGGCTCTGAGGGTGTCCCATCACCCTAGTGAGTGGGAGAGAGACCCTCCTTAATCTTGAACCCGAATTGGCCTCTCCCCACTCTTCCCTTCACCCTTGCAAGAGGAGAAAAGAGAGGAAAACCCTAGAGAGAAAAGCTGTGAGGAAAACCCTATCTTAGCACCCTCAAATCCGACCCCATTGGAGCTTGGTCTGGAGATCTACTGCGACAAGAAGGAAGCTGGAGCAAAGGAGAAGGCTTCCCCATCGTCCCCTTGCTGTGGAGCTCGTCCAAGAACCCGGAGGAAGGTGACCTTGGAGGCACTTCTGCAACTTTCTTGGGACTGCCCAAGGAGGTCTTCACCGAGCCATAAATCCCTTGGAGGAATTTTAGAAAGGCAAGTGACCTATCCCTGATGTCCCCTTATGAGTCTAGGTTGGTTTTGTGATTTTTATGGATTTTTCCTCGAGTCCTAGACCCTCCTATTCACCCAAAATTCAGAGCTCGGGTCTGTGTTTCTGCACAGACCTGGTTCGACGGCAAGGTCCCTGGACGCCCAGATCATGCTTGGTGTCCATCGACCATGCCGCTGACCCTGAGTCAGCGGCCATAGACCGCCGCCTAGTTCATCAGGACAGAACAGTGAACTATTCTGCCCTTCTTCTACTTAATTTCGATATGATTTCCGTGATGAGGATATATGGTAATCCTTATACTCTATGTATATTGTTAATTGTGGTGTGTGGATGAATGTGGTGTGTGTTGGTGGATGTGGGAAATGGTATTCCTTAAACTTGTGAGCATGAATTGTTGATTTTTACAAATTTAGTTTTCCTGATTAGAATGTGTATGAAGGCCTTGGTTTAGGTCTGATCATGAAGGTTAGTGTGTTAGTATGTGTGTCTATAATTTTAGTGAATTATCCATGCTTGTGTAACGTGCTAATAAAATCCGATTCAGTAGAATAAAATGAAAGCATGTAAGAATGATTTGTATTGTTCAATTCATAGATGTATGAATTAGGGAAATTTTGTATTCTCAATTGATGCATATGTTAATAGCTTATGTTTAAACAGCAAGTGGCTAATTTGCAAAATGTGTTAGACCCATGTTAACTTAAGTTGTTAATAGCATGCTAATTAGGCGTTTTATTTTCTGTAAATTCTAGTTAGCTCATAAAAATCTTAAAATTTGAGGGTATGACCTTGAACCCGAAAACAGCATGTGGTTAAAATTTCAGGTCGTTTGGATCAGTAAATAAAACGTTATGTATTTTTCATGTGAGATGTGATAATTCGTACATATGATCATAATGTGATTAGATTTTGTTTAAACCTAGCATGATTAGTGTGTTTACTGTGTGTTAAACCTTGAAATTCTGTAGTACCATGTTAGGAAAAACAAAGGTATTCATGTGAGTGAGAAAGTGAATGAGATGAAGTGTTATGTGTAAGACCAAGTGTAAAACGGTAAATGTGTAAATGTGTAACTGTGCCAATGTGACACTGCTTTCGTAGAGGGCAGTGGAGCTGTATCAGGGAAAAGTCCCCCTGAGAAAGTTCATTGTGTTAAGTGACCCTAAGGGCATTAGGGGGAAATCCTGGAGGTGGACAAGTACCACTGGTTAGGGTGGAGACTTGTTCTCCCGGTCTGCGCAGTCCAAGAGTCGCCATTGGAATGCCTAGATGGCGTCTATGTGTAATGTGATGTGTATATGTCCTTCTTTGGTGGTTTGGACTATGTGTCACGGCACCTAAAATGTGTAATGTGAAATGTGTAATGTGTATGTGTCCATGTGTAAATGTGTAAGTGACATGTGAATGTGTATGTGTAAAGTGAACCATGTGAAAGAGAAAACTTGTGTAAATAAAAATGTGAAACTAAAGATGTGAAAATGTGTTATTGAAAACCATGTGAGACAAATCTGAAATCATGTGAAATCAGTGAATTTATGTTGTCATCGTGATGTTATTATGTGCAAAGATGTTTAGAATCCATGTTAGGGATAATTGGTGAAAACGGGCAAAAGATAGCATGATTATTTGATCACATGACATGTTTTATGCATTATTGTAGCTCTCATGCATAGGTTTTCAGCCATGAAACCATATGAAATCAGCAACCTAATGCATGTGAAAAGGTTCATGTATGTGTTTAAAAATGTGTAAAATCCATGCTAGTTGTGTTTCCCTTCCATGTATGTAAAAGTTCATGTTGATAGCCCTCATGTTTTGATTCTTTAAAGATTAAAGTTTCATGAGTAAATTGAATAGAGACCATGTGATAGGTGAATTTTATTTTAGAAATCTGAAAGCATGAGTTATGTATAAAATTGTAAAACTTTCATGATAGGTTGAAAACTTGAATTGACTAACATGGTATGTGTGGCTAATTGTAATGTGCATGTAGAAACCACTAGGACTTATAAGTGTATATCATGAGTAGTGTTGCTTGCTGAGTCCTTGGACTCACTCCTTGCTTCGGCGTACATGTATAGTTGGTGACACGACACTGCTTGAGGAGACGGTGGAGACGGACTCCGAGCTCGGAGACTAGCTAGTTGTTGGAGTTCTTTGAGATTGTGTATTTCATAGTATGTAAATTTGGAACATTGTACTAGAAGTATCATGAAAAGGATGTATAAGTGTGGACATTTGTATTTAATTTCAGCAATTTAAATCATGTGGAATTTTAGTTCTTTTATGTTAATTGCGAACTGCATGTATGTTTAATGTGGATGATGAATGAATGAAGACATTGGTCTTTTACTTCCGCTACTCTGTTGTATATTCGCGTGTATCTCAGCTGTTTGTATCGTTTGGGTAAATGTCCCACTGTGGCAGCACTCGCTATATCGACGTGGGTCGGTATGACCGTACCGGTGTAACGAGGGTTGTGACAGAGATTGGTATTAGAGCACCGGTTGAGATTACACATGAATATAACTAAGTCATCATCCCATTGCATGCTAAGTATGTCCACATGTGTAGAAAACATTAATAAGAAGTGAAAAATAGATAAGAAATGGTTAGAAAATTTAGTAACCTAGCTCAAATTGGTGGCTGAAATTTTTTTTTTTTTTTCAGCCATGGCTTCCGGTGGACGACGTGGAGGTGCGCCAGCTCGCGACGACGAGCAGAGGCGTGAGGAGCAGGCGGAGCAGCAGGCCCCGACCCCACAGGGTCCTGTGCTTCCCCCACCACCGCCAGTGGACTATGGAGTATTTATGCAAGGTCTGGTGCAAGCCATGCAGACGCAGGCCCACACCCAGGCAGCACTTCAGGCCCAGTTGGAGGCCCAGGTTGAATAATAAAACAACCTAGTAGTTTGCTATTTAAATTGCATGATATTGTGTTTATTGTGTATTGTTATTGTTTAATGTAGCAAGCTTAGGCCCCAGCTCAGGAACATGGTGGACCTTCCATCATGGAGCGATTCAAGAGGATGACCCCACCCTCTTTCAAGGGGGAGAGTGATCCGCTAATGGCAGAAAGCTGGATGAGGGAGACGGAGAAAATCTTCCGAGCTATCAGGTGTCCTGATGAGGACAAGGTGACCTTAGCCACCTACATGCTACAGGTATGTTTGGTTTATGCTTGTATGTTGTTTGTCAAGTTAGGAATTGTTGGTTAGTGCTTATGAAGGTGTATTGCAGGAGAGAGCTGATGTATGGTGGTCCTCCCTACTGCGTACGCGCTTCGAGGACGGAGCAGTAGATGTGGCGTGGGACGCGTTCGCGAGGCTCTTCTGAGCCAAGTTCGTCCAGAGCATATCCAGGATAAGATGGAGCAAGAATTCCTTTCCCTGACGCAAGGATCGATGACCGTCCTGGAATACGAGGCAAGGTTTTCTGAACTTTCTAAATATGCACCGCATATAGTAGAGGATGAGCGCAGGAAGACCAAGAAGTTCGTGATGGGTCTCAAACCATCACTGAGGACGAGGCTCGTGGTGTTCGACCACCGCACGCTAGACGAGGCCCTCAGAGCATCCTGCAGACAGGAGGGAGAAATGGAGCAGTATCTGGAAGAGAAGAAGGCTTCGCAGAAGAGGCCGGCAACGACTTTTCAGCGGCAGGATAAGAAGAAAACGGTGTACCACACACCGCAGAAATCAGTGGCAGTCAGCAACTCTCAGGTACCTTCTGTACGTTCCCCCGGTGCGAAGAAGGAGTGTCCCCATTGTGAGAAGACCCATGGAGGTTCCGAGTGCTGGTTAGTAGCGGGTAGATGCTTAAAGTGTGGGAGCAGCGACTACAAGATCAAGGACTGCCCAAGACTTCAGCAGGGAGCTCAGCGTGGAGCGCCAGTACCAGCAGTAGCGGCAGCCGCGCCAGCTACAAGATGACCAGGAAGGCCTCGAGCCCCAGCTCGAGTGTTTGCGTTAGCTCGTGAGGACGCCGAGCAGGCGGAGCATGTCACCGAAGGTACAATTTTACTTTTTGGTGTGAACGCTCGGGTTTTGTTTGATATGGGTGCTACTCACTCGTTCATTTCCGAGCGGTTCGCTAGGCAGTTAGCCCTAGAGTCAGGCATAGAGTCTGAGGAGTTAGAGGTTCCTTTGTCTGTGCACACCCCTGCGGGTAAGGTATCGACTAGGAAGTGCATTCCGTCGTTACCTGTGTGCATTGAGGATAGATTCCTAGATGGGTGTTTCTTCTTGCTAAAGATGAAGGACTATGATTGTATCCTTGGTCTGGATTGGCTAGAGGAGCACTATGCGTTAGTGGATTGTCGTAGGAAGAAGATTGTTTTCCGCATTCCTGGTGAGGATGAGTTCTCTCATCCCTTGCCAAAGAACTTAGCAGGAAAGTTAGTTATCTCTGCCATGAAGGCGATGCGCATGGTGAACAAGGGTTGTGACGCGTTTCTTGCCAGCGTTATGCTAGTACCCGATGCTAGTTCGTCACTGACTCTTGCAGAGATCGATGTGGTGCAGGAGTTTCCAGATGTCTTTCCCGACGACTTGTCTGGATTGCCGCCGGATAGGGAGATAGAGTTCACTATAGAGTTGCTTCCAGGCACCTCTCCTATCTCGAAGGCCCCATATCGAATGGCTCCTGCAGAATCAGCCGAGTTAAGGAAGCAATTGCAAGAATTGCTCGATAAGGGATTCATTCGCCCTAGTGTTTCCCCTTGGGGCGCACCTGTATTATTCGTCAAGAAGTACGACGGGTCACTTCGGTTGTGCATTGATTATAGGAAGCTAAACCAGGTGACTGTGAAGAACAGGTATCCCTTACCTCGGATTGATGATCTGTTTGACCAGTTGCAAGAGGCATCAGTCTTTTCCAAGATTGACTTGCGATCTGGTTATCATCAGTTGAGGATTAGGAGTGAGGATGTGTCCAAGACGGCATTTAGAACCCGTTATGGACATTATGAGTTTTTGGTTCTTCCTTTCGGATTGACCAACGCCCCTGCAACGTTCATGGATCTCATGAACCAGGTGTTTAGTCCGTATCTAGATAGCTTTGTTGTTGTGTTTATTGATGACGTGTTGGTCTATTCTCCAGATGAGGCCACACATCGTCAGCATTTGAGGTTGGTCTTAGAGGTTCTCCGTGAGCACAAGCTGTATGCAAAGTTCAGCAAGTGCGAGTTCTGGTTGCGCGAGGTTCATTTTCTCGGGCATGTTATCTCCGGCGCTGGTGTAGCTGTTGATCCAGCAAAAGTCCAGGCAGTTATGGATTGGGAGATTCCCAGGACCCCTTTGAGATTCGTAGTTTCCTTGGGTTAGCTGGTTATTATCGGCGATTCATTGAGGGTTTCTCATCCATCGCCGCACCTTTGACAAAGCTGACCAGAAAGGGTGAGAAGTTCATATGGTCTGACACATGTGAGCGTAGCTTTCAGCTATTGAAGGCTAAGCTTACTTCTGCTCCGGTATTGGTATTGCCTAGTGTCTAGAGGGCTTTGCCATTATACGGATGCATCTCAGATTGGTTTAGGCTGTGTGCTCATGCAGCAAGAGAGGGTAGTGGCTTATGCTTCTCGTCAGTTGAAGGAGCATGAGAGGAACTATCCGACTCATGATTTAGAGCTCGCAGCTGTGGTTCATGCACTAAAGATCTGGAGGCACTATCTTTATGGTGTCAGATTTGAGGTGTTTACCGACCACAAGAGCTTGATGTATCTTTTCTCCCAAAAGGAATTAAACCTGAGGCAGAGAAGAGGATGAGTTCTTGAAGGATTATGACTTCGACCTTCAGTATCATCCTGGAAAGGCGAACATCGTAGCGGATGCTCTTAGTAGAAAGAGGTCTTCGCTCCAGCAGGATTGGAAGATGTTGGAGGATGCAGCGTGCTCTATGACCGAGTTAGAGCCATCGTTGTGTCAGGCTTTTGTAGCTCAGCTATCCCTTAGATCCTCAGTCTTGGATGAGGTGATTGAGCAGCAGAAAGCCGATCCTAGATTGTTAGAGTTAGTGGGTAAGGCGGGCATTGCTCGTGATGAGGACGGTGTGATTAGATTTCAGCACCGTGTTTGTGTCCCCGATGTGGTAGATGTCCGTGAGCATGTGTTAGCGGAGGCTCATAGATCGCGATTCTCTATTCATCCAGGTAACACTAAGATATCAAGACCTGAAGAGATCATTTTGGTGGTCGGCATGAAGAAAGATGTTGCGGATTTGTGTCTAGATGCCTAGTATGTCAGCAGGTGAAAGCCGAGCGGCAGCAGACCATCCGGTCTTATGCAAAGGATGGATATCCCCGTATGGAAGTGGGAAGCTGTCACTATGGATTTTGTATCGGGTTTGCCTCGATCTACAAGGGGCAATGACTCAATTTGGGTAGTTGTAGATAGATTCTCGAAGACTACTCATTTCTTGCCTATGAAGAAGAAACAGTCAGTAGAGAGCTTAGCTAGATTGTATGTTAGCAGTATCATTAGATTGCATGGTGTGCCGAAGTCGATCATTTCGAATCGAGATCCGAGATTTACTTCGAGATTGTGGAAGGGTCTTCAGGATGCGTTAGGTTTGGAGCTTAAGCTCAGTTCGGCGTTTCATCCCCAGACCGATGGACAGTTCGAAAGGACTATCCAGACGCTCGAGGATATGTGAGAGCGTGTGTTCTGGATTGGAAGGATGATTGGGAGCGTCATCTACCTCTTATGGAGTTTGCATACAACAACAGCTTTCATGCTAGTATTGGTATGGCTCCATTCGAGGCGTTGTATGGTAGGCCCTGCAGATCTCCTTTATGTTGGGAGGAGACTGGTGATAGGCAGTTGATCGGACCGGAGTTAGTTCAGGAAACTTCGGATAAGATTCAGCTTATCAGGAAAAGGCTTGTTGTGGCACAGGATAGGCAAAAGAGTTATGCCGACAACAGGAGAAAGGATTTGGAGTTCGAGATTGGAGATCATGTCTTCTTGAAGATATCGCCTACTTGAGGTGTTGTCAGATTTGGCAGGAATAGCAAGCTAAGCCCTAGGTTCATTGGCCCATATGAGATTCTCAGACGTTTGGGCAACGTGGCATACGAGCTAGCTTTACCCCCAGCTTTGGCTAGCATTCACCCGGTATTCCACGTATCTATGCTCAGGAAGTATCTTCGAGATCCGTCTCATGTGATTAGTCATGAGCCAGTGGAGATCCAGCCAGATCTTTCGTATGTCGAGCAACCAGTAGCCATTATTGACCGAAAGGTTCAGCATCTCCGAACAAGAGTATTGCGTCGGTGAAGGTTCTATGGCGGAACTTCTCACGTGAGGAGGCTACGTGGGAGCTTGAGGATGCGATGAAGAAGAAGTATCCCCTTTTGTTTGAATAGCGTCGTTCTAACTTCGAGGACGAAGTTTCTTAAGGGGGAGAGGGTGTAAGGCCCTCTAATTTCCGTCGCATTATTCGCATTTATGTGTGTATGTTTGTACTTGTGTATGTATGTACATATTTACGTACGCATTAATTAGTATAATTACGTGTACATGTGTTTATAGTAAACATAAATAATGTATGTATTGCATGATGATAGTATGGATACAATACCGTATGTATATTGCATGTATATATTAATGGTATGCATGGTTTTCTGCATAATTTAGAGTTCTGGCCAAAGGCCACCTTGGCGTCAAGCCCAGGCCGTTTAGGTGGTGTCAGCGTCCAGACATGGACGCCAACACTCATCCCGGCGTCCAGCGATATGGACGCCAATTTCTCTGACCTGCATGCGCAGCAGAGCTGCAAGCTTCTGAAACAAGGCATGGCCACCATTGGGGGGATGTTCCCAACGGCTCTGAGGGTGTCCCATCACCCTAGTGAGTGGGAGAGAGACCCTCCTCAATCCTGAACCCGAATGGCCTCTCCCCACTCTTCCCTTCACCCTTGCAAGAGGAGAAAAGAGAGGAAAACCCTAGAGAGAAAAGCTGTGAGGAAAACCTATCTTAACACCCTCAAATCCGACGCCATTGGAGCTTGGTCTAGAGATCTACTGCGACAAGAAGGAAGCTGGAGAAAAGGAGAAGGCTTCCCCATCGTCCCCTTGCTGTGGAGCTCGTCCAGAACCCGGAGGAAGGTGACCTTGGAGGCACTTCTGCAACTTTCTTGGGACTGCCCAAGGAGGTCTTCACCGAGCCATAAATCCCTTGGAGGAATTTTAGAAAGGCAAGTGACCTATCCCTGATGTCCCCTTATAAGTCTAGGTTGGTTTTGTGATTTTATGGATTTTCCTCGAGTCCTAGACCCTCCTATTCACCCAAGATTCAGAGCTCGGGTCTGTGTTTCTGCACAGACCTGGTTCGACGGCAAGGTCCCTGGACGCCCAGATCATGCTTGGCGTCCATCGACCATGCCGCTGACCCTGAGTCAGCGGCCAGAGACGACGCCTAGTTCCTCAGGACAGAACAGTGAACTGTTCTGCCCTTCTTCTACTTTAATTTCGATATGATTTCCGTGATGAGGATATATGGTAATCCTTATACTCTATGTATATTGTTAATTGTGGTGTGTGGATGAAGTGGTGTGTGTTGGTGGATGTGGGAAATGGTATTCCTTAAACTTGTGAGCATGAATTGTTGATTTTTACAAATTTAGTTTCCTGATTAGAATGTGTATGAAGGCCTTGGTTTATGTCTGATCATGAAGGTTAGTGTGGTCAGTATGTGTGTCTGTAATTTTAGTGAATTATCCATGCTTGTGTAACGTGCTAATAAAATCCGATTCAGTAGAATAAAATGAAAGCATGCAAGAATGATTTGTAGTGTTCAATCCATAGATGTATGAATTAGGGAAATTTTGTATTCTCAATTCATGCATATGTTAATAGCTTATGTTTAAACAGCAAGTGGCTAATTTGCAAAATGTGTTAGACCCATGTTAACTTAAGTTGTTAATAGCATGCTAATTAGGCGTTTTATTTTCTGTAAATTCTAATTAGCACAGAAAAATCTGAAAATTGAGGGTATGACCTTGAACCCGAAAACAGCATGTGGTTAAAATTTCAGGTCGTTTGGATCAGTAAATAAAAAGTTATGTATTTTTCATGTGAAATGTGATAATTCGTGCATATGATCGTAATGTGATTAGATTTTGTTTAAACCAAATATGATTAGTGTGTTTACTGTGTGTTAAACCTTGAAATTTTGTAGTACCATGTTAGAAAAAATAGAGGTATTCATGTGAGTGAGAAAGTGAATGAGATGAAGTGTTATGTGTAAAACCAAGTGTAAAACGGTAAATGTGTAAATGTGTAACTGTGCCAATGTGACACTGCTTCCGTAGAGGGCAGTGGAGCTGTATCAGGGAAATGTCCCCCTGAGAAAGTTCATTGTGTTAAGTGGCCCTAAGGGCATTAGGGGGAAATCCTGGAGGTGGACAAGTACCACTGGTTAGGGTGGAGACTTGTCCTCCCGGTCTGCGCAGTCCAAGAGTCGCCATTGGAATGCCTAGATGGCGTCTATGTGTAATGTGATGTGTATATGTCCTTCTTTGGTAGTTTGGACTATGTGTCACGGCACCTAAACTGTGTAATGTGAAATGTGTAATGTGTATGTGCCCATGTGTAAATGTGTAAGTGACATGTGAATGTGTATGTGTAAAGTGAACCATGTGAAAGAGAAAACTTGTGTAAATAAAATGTGAAACTAAAGATGTGAAAATGTGTTATTGAAAACCATGTGAGACAAATCTGAAATCAAGTGAAATCAGTGAATTATGTTGTCATCGTGATGTTATTATGTGCAAAGATGTTTAGAATCCATGTTAGGGATAATTGGTGAAAACGGGCAAAAGATAGCATGATTGTTTGATCACATGACATGTTTTATGCATTATTGTAGCTCTCATGAATAGTTTTCAGCCATGAAACCATATGAAATCAGCAACCTAAAGCATGTGAAAAGGTTCATGTATGTGTTTAAAAATGTGTAAAATCCATGCTAGTTGTGTTTCCCTTCCATGTATGTAAAAGTTCATGTTGATAGCCCTCATGTTTTGATTCTTTAAAGATTAAAGTTTCATGAGTAAATTGAATAGAGACCATGTGATAGGTGAATTTTATTTTAGAAATCTGAAAGCATGAGTTATGTATAAAATTGTAGAACTTTCATGATAGGTTGAAAACTTGAATTGACTAACATGGTATGTGTGGCTAATTGTAATGTGCATGTAGAAACCACTAGGACTTATAAGTGTATATCATGAGTAGTGTTGCTTGCTGAGTCCTTGGACTCACTCCTTGCTTCGGCGTAAAGGTATAGTTGGTGACACGACACCGCTTGAGGAGACGGTGGAGATGGACTCCGAGCGCGGAGACTAGCTAGTTGTTGGAGTTCTTTGAGATTGTGTATTTCATAGTATGTAAATTTGGAACATTGTACTAGAAGTATCATGAAAAGGATGTATAAGTGTGGACATTTGTATTTATTTCAGCAATTTAAATCATGTGGATTTTAGTTCTTTTATGTTAATTGCGAACTGCATGTATGTTTAATGTGGAAGATGAATGAATGAAGACATTGGTCTTTTACTTTCGCTACTCTGTTGTATATTCGCGTGTATCTCAGCTGTTTGTATCGTTTGGGTAAATGTCCCACTGTGGCAGCACTCGCTGTATCGACGTGGGTCGGTATGACCGTACCGGTGTACCGAGGGCCGTCACAAAAACACGCAACCCGGGGGTCCAAAATCCCATATAGGGATCTGATCGGCATGTCACTCGCTCCGACACGACCGGGTGGGTGAAAATGGCGTGTGCGAACTGACGGAATCGAATTTGGATTCCTGGATTAGGTTGGGCGTTCAAATGATGGATCTAAAAAAAAACATGAGTCTAAATGATCAAAACACGCAACCCGGGGGTCCAAAATCCCAAAATGGGATCCGATCGACGTGCCGTTTGCTCCAACACCACCGGGTGGGTGAAAGAGACATGTGAGAACTGACGGAATCCGATTTGAATTCCCGGATATGGTTGGGCGTTCAAATAACGGATCTAAAAAAAACCCAAGTCTAAAGGATCAAAACACGTAACCCGGGGGTCCGAAATCCCAAGTAGGGATCTGATCGGCGTGCTGTTCACTCAAACACGACCGGGTGGGTTAAATTGATGTGTGCGAACTGATGGAATCCGAATTGGATTCCCGGATTGGGTTGGGCATTGAAATGATGGATCTAAAAAAACCCAAGTCTAAAGGATCAAAACACACAACTTGGGGGTCAAAAACCCAAATAGGGATCTGATCGGCTTGTCGTTCTCTCCGACAAGACTGGGTAGGTTAAATTGACGTGTGCAAACTAACAGAATCCGAATTGGATTCCCGGATTGGGTTGGGCGTTCAAATGATAGGTCTAAAAAAACCCAAGTCTAAAAGATCAAAACACACAACATGGTGGTCCAAAATCCCAAATAGGGTTCTGATCGGCGTCTCGTTCACTCCGACACGACCGGGTGGGTTGAATTGATGTGTGCGAACTGACAGAATCCGATTTGGATTCTCGGATTGGGTTGGGCGTTCAAATGACGGATCTAAAAAAACACAAGCCTAAAAGATCAAAACACACAACTCGATGGTCCAAAATCCCAAATAGGGTTCTGATCGGCGTGCCGTTTGCTCCGACATGACCGGGTGCGTGAAATTGACGTGTGCAAACTGACGGAATCTGATTTGGATTCACGGATTGGGTTGGGCGTTCAAATGACGGATCTAAAAAAAAATCGAGTCTAAAGGATCAAAACACGCAACCCGGGGGTCCAAAATTCCAAATAGGGATGTAATGGTCGTGTCGTTCACTCCGACACGACCGGGTGGGTGGAAGTGACGTGTGCGAACTGACGGAATCTGATTTGGATTCCCGGATTGCATTGGGCGTTCAAATGACGGATCTAAAAAAACCCAAGTGTAAAAGATCAAAACACACAACCCGGTGGTCCAAAATCCCAAATAGGGTTCGGATTGGCGTGCCGTTCACTCCGACACGACTGGGTGGGTGAAATTGACGAGTGCGAACTAACAGAATGCGATTTTAATTTCGGGATTGGGTTGGGCGTTCAAATGACAGATCTAAAAAAAATCGAGTCTAAAGGTTCAAAACACGCAACCCGGGGGTCCAAAATCCAAAATAGGGATCTGAACGGCATGTCGTTCACTCCGACACGACCGGGTGGGTGAAAGTGACGTGTGCGAACTGACCGAATCCAATTTGGATTCCTGGATTGGGTTGGATGTTCAAATGACGGATCTAAAAAAAACATGAGTCTAAATGATCAAAGCAATCAACCCGAGGGTCCAAAATCCCAAAATGGGATCCGATCGACGTGTCGTTTGCTCCAACACCACCGGGTGGGTGAAAGTGACGTGTGCGAACTGACGGAATCCGATTTGGATTCTCGGATTGGGTTGGGCGTTCCAATGACGGATCTAAAAAAAACCCAAGTCTAAAGGATCAAAACACGCAACCTGGGGGTCCGAAATCTCAAGTAGGTATCTGATCGGCGTGCTGTTCACTCAAACATGACCGGGTGGGTTCAATTGACGTGTGCGAACTGATGGAATCCGAATTGGATTCCCAGATTGGGTTGGGCATTGAAATGATGGATCTAAAAAAACCCAAGTCTAAAGGATCAAAACACACAACCTGGGCGTCCAAAAACCCAAATAGGAATCTGATCGGCGTGTCGTTCTCTCGACACGACTGGGTAGGTTAAATTGACGTGTGCGAACTAACAGAATCCGAATTGGATTCTCGGATTTGGTTGGTCGTTCAAATGACAGATATAAAAAAACCCAAGTCTAAAAGATGAAAACACACAACCCGGTGGTCCAAAATCCCAAATAGGGTTCTGATCGGCGTGTCGTTCACTCCCACACGACCGGGTGGGTTGAATTGATGTATGCGAACTGACAGAATCCGAATTGGATTCTCGGATTGGGTTGGGCGTTCAATTGACGGATCTAAAAAAACACAAGTCTAAAAGATCAAAACATACAACCCGATGGTCCAAAATCCCAAATAGGGTTCTGGTCGGCGTGCCGTTTTCTCCGACATGACCGGGTGGGTGAAATTGACGTGTGCTAACTGACGGAATCTGATTTGGATTCCTGGATTGGGTTGTGTGTTCAAATGACAGATCTAAAAAAAAATCGAGTCTAAAGGATCAAAACACGCGACCCGGGGGTCCAAAATCCCAAATAGGGATCTAATCGTTGTACCGTTCACTCCGAGACGACCGGGTGGGTGAAAGTGACGTGTGCGAACTGACGGAATCCGATTTGGATTCTCGAATTGCGTTGGGCGTTCAAATGACGGATCTAAAAAAACCCATGTCTAAAAGATCAAAGCACACAACCCGGTGGTCCAAAATTCAAAATAGGGTTCAGATCGGCGTGTCGTTCACTCCGACACGACTGGGTGGGTGAAATTGACGTGTGCGAACTGACAAAATCCGATTTTAATTTTGGGATTGGGTTGGGCGTTCAAATGACAGATCTAAAAAAAATCGAGTCTAAAGGATCCAAACACGCAACCCGGGGGTCCAAAATCCCAAATAGGGATCTGATCGGCATGTCATTCGCTCCGACACGACCGGGTGGGTGAAAGTGACGTGAGCGATCAGACGGAATCCAATTTGGATTCCAAGATTGGGTTGGGCGTTCAAATGACGGATCTAAAAAAAACATGAGTCTAAATGATCAAAACACGCAACCCGGGGGTCCAAAATCCCAAAATGGGATACGATCGACGTGCCGTTTGGTCCAACACCACGGGTGGGTGAAAGTGACGTGTGCGAACTGACGAAATCTGATTTGTATTCCCAGATTGTGTTGGGTGTTCAAATGACGAATCTACAAAAACCCAAGTCTAAAAGATCAAAACACACAACCCGGTGATCCAAAATCCCAAATAGGGTTCGGATCGGCGTGCCGTTCACTCCGACACGACCGGGTGGGAGAAATTGGCGTGTGCGAACTGACTGAATCCGATTTTAATTTCGGGATGGAGTTGGGCGTTCAAATGACAGATCTAAAAAAAATCGAGTCTAAAGGATCAAAACACGCAACCCGGGGGTCCGAAATCCCAAGTAGGGATCTGATCGGCGTGCTGTCCACTCAAACACGACCGGATGGGTTAAATTGACGTGTGCGAACTGATGGAATCCGAATTGGATTCCCGGATTGGGTTGGGCATTGAAATGATGGATCTAAAAAAACCCAAGTCTAAAGGATCAAAACACACAACCTGGGGGTCCAAAATCCCAAAGAGGGATCTGATCGGCGTGTCGTTCTCTCCGACACGACTGGGTAGGTTAAATTTACGTGTGCGAACTAACAGACTCCGAATTAGATTGCCGGATTGGGTTGGGCGTTCAAATGACAGATATGAAAAAACCCAAGTCTAAAAGATCAAAACACACAACCCGGTGGTCCAAAATCTCAAATAGAGTTCTGATCGGCTTGTCGTTCACTGCGACACGACCGGGTGGGTGAAATTGACGTGTGCGAACTGACGGAATCTGATTTAGATTCTTGGATTGGGTTGGGCTTTCAAATGACGGATCTAAGAAAACAAAGTCTAAACGATCAAAACACACACACGCAGGGATCCAAAATCTCAAAATGGGATCCGATCGACGTGCCGTTTGCTCCAACACCATTGGGTGGGTGAAAGTGACGTGTGAGAACTGACGGAATCAGATTTGAATTCCCGGATTGGGTTGGGCGTTCAAATGACGGATCTAAAAAAAACCCAAGTCTAAAGGATCAAAACACGCAACTCGGGGGTCCGAAATCCCAAATAGGGATCTGATCGGCGTGCTGTTCATTCAAACACGACCGGGTGGGTTAAATTGACGTGTGCGAACTGATGAAATCTGAATTGGATTCCCGGATTGGGTTGGGCATTGAAATGATGGATCTAAAAGACCCAAGTCTAAAGGATCAAAACACACAACCTGGGGGTCCAAAATCCCAAATAGGGATCTGATCGGCGTGTCGTTCTCTCCGACACGACTGGGTAGATTAAATTGACGTGTGCTAACTAACAGACTCCGAATTGGATTCCCGGATTGGGTTGGGCGTTCAAATGACAGATATGAAAAAACCCAAGTCTAAAAGATCAAAACACACAACCCGGTGGTCCAAAATCCCAAATAGGGTTCTGATCGGCGTGTCGTTCACTTTGACACGACCGGGTGGGTGAAATTGACGTGTGCGAACTGACGAAATCCGATTTAGATTCCCGCATTGGGTTGGGCTTTAAAATGACGGATCTAACAAAACAAAGTCTAAACGATCAAAACACACAACCCAGGGATCCAAAATCCCAAATAGGGATCTGATCGGCATGTCGTTCACTCCGACACGACCGGGTGGGTTAAATTGATGTGTGCGAACTGACAGAATCCGAATTGGATTCCCGGATTGGGTTGGGCATTCAAATGACGGATCTAAAAAAAATCAAAGTCTTAAGGATCAAAACACACAACCCGGGGGTCCGAAATCCCAAGTAGGGATCTGATCGGCGTGCTGTTCACTCAAACACAACCGGGTGGGTTAAATTGACGTGTGCGAACTGATGGAATCCGAATTGGATTCCCAGATTGGGTTCGGCATTGAAATGATGGATCTAAAAAAACCAAGTCTAAAGGATCAAAACACACAACCTGGGGTCCAAAAACCCAAATAGGGATCTGATTGGCGTGTCGTTCTCTCCGACACGACTGGGTAGGTTAAATTGACGTGTGCGAATTAACAGAATCAAAATTGGATTCCCGGATTGGGTTGGGCATTCAAATGACAGATCTAAAAAGCCCAAATCTAAAATATCAAACACACAACACGGTTGTCCAAAATCCCAAATAGGGTTCTGATCGTCGTGTCGTTCACTCCGACACGACCGGGTGGGTTGAATTTGTTAGTTATGGGTGTCCTCAAGCCAATCATAACTTGTACAATCTTGTTCTTTGATAATAATAATAAGGCTTTTATATTCGTTATGTGTAATTCGTTTATCATTTCATTACGAAGTCCATGAATATGCGCAATGGATATTAATTATGATGAGATCATAACAATGAGATTAATATCCTTTAAACGTATATTCTTAATTGTTCCTATTCGGAGGATATCCGAGAAGTTCATCGGATATCCGGTTAGGATAGTACAGGTTGCACCTGCTCATATGATGAGGGTGGCTGGTCTCATAGTCACTTGTGTGGGGACACTAAGGTGAATCTGTAGGTGCTCATTAGAGAATGAGTTCACTGAACTGATCCGTTTGAATCGCTGGATGGTAATGTTACCTAACTGTCAACCAGCTAGATTCATTGTCACAGTGGCGTGATTAGTCCTTAGACCTGAGACACCAAGGACACCTTGTTGATGGACTTCTGGGTTTTGACCTTGACTTATAGATCTCTAGCCATGAGGTCTTAATCAGTTAAGTGTTCGGATCTAGCAGAATACCTTCGAAGGTGATTGTGTGGTCAATATGGGATCGCTCGCTCTCGGTAATAGGAGAGTGAATGCTCTACGGAAGGATGCCTGATAGTCCCTGGCCAGGGCAAGACTACTTATCAGAAAAGGAGTTTTCTGATATAGTTATGCGACATCTAAACCGAGTGAGTGTGCAATTTAGGGTTTGACAGTTGACCATACCCTAAGTGCACTCGGGAGCATTGTACGAGCGAAGGATTATAGTCACGTGGTAATTGATGATACAAAAGGTTCCTTGAATGGGTTGCTGAACCCCAATGCTTTCCAAGATCAAGTGGTGTTGCTTGGCACCCAACTTGATTGGAAGCCCGGTCAATTATCGTGAGACGATAATTGATTGTGTAATTAATTAATATGAGATGTTAATTAATTACCATAAGTCAATAAAGAGTTATTGAGCTAAATGGGCTGAAAACTGGACTAGCAGTTGGGCCTAGAGGGTCACACGCATAAGAGTTCCGAACAAACTGGGCAAGGTGTTCTTTATAGACAATGACTGGGTTTTTATGAAAAACCGCAGTGTCTATAAATATACGCTGAGAGTTAAACCTTGGGCCAAGCTCCAGGCTTAACCCTGGCCGCCCCCTCCTCTCTCTCTCCCAAGGCGCCCCCCACCCTCTCTCTCCTCTCTCCAGCAAATGATGGAGCTGAGATCCGGGAGACGCGTGGAGAACGAGGAGATCCCGTCTGCGTCCGGAGCTCGCGCGGATATGTTTAGAGGCCAGACACTTGAACGGCTTGAAGCACCGGCGCCTCCTGCGCCACCTCCTCCCCGGATTCAGAAGTTACGCAACCCCGCAAAGGTAAAGATGAGATCTGCCTGTCCGCGGGTTCACATTTTGTTCGATCCGACCGCCGGCAACAATATCTATCTGTGGAAATCGCGTTTCCGCTGCGCCCCGATCGTTTCCCAATAGAATTGATGTGTGCGAACTGACAGAATCCGATTTCGATTCCCGGATTGGGTTGGGCGTTCAAATGACGGATCTAAAAAAACACGTCTAAAAGAACAAAACACACAACCCGATGGTCCAAAATCCCAAATAGGGTTCTGATCGGCGTGCCGTTTGCTCCGACATGACCGGGTGGATGAAATTGACGTGTGCGAACTGACGGAATCTGATTTGGATTCCCGGATTGGGTTGGGCGTTCAAATGACAGATCTAAAAAAAAAACCGAGTCTAAAGGATCAAAACACGCAACCCGGGGGTCCAAAATTCCAAATAGGGATGTAATCGTTGTGTCGTCCACTCCGACACGACTGGGTGGGTGAAAGTGACGTGTGCGAACTGACGGAATCTGATTTGGATTCCCGGATTGCGTTGGGCGTTCAAATGACGGATCTAAAAAAATGAAAGTCTGAAAGATCAAAACACACAACCCGGTGGTCCAAAATCCCAAATAGGGTTCGGATCGGCGTGCCGTTCACTCTGACACGACCGGGTGGGTGAAATGACGTGTGTGAACTGACAGAATCCGATTTTAATTTCGGGATTGGGTTGGGCGTTCAAATGACAGATCTAAAAAAAATCGAGTCTAAAGGATCAAAACACGCAACCCGGGGGTCCAAAATTCCAAATAGGGATCTGAACGGCATGTCGTTCGCTCCGACACGACCGGGTGGGTGAAAGTGACGTGTGCGAACTGACGGAATCCAATTTGGATTCCTGAATTGGGTTGGGCGTTCAAATGACGGATCTAAAAAAAACATGAGTCTAAATGATCAAAACAATCAACCCGGGGGTCCAAAATCCCAAAATGGGATTCGATTGATGTGTCGTTTGCTCCAACACCACCGGGTGGGTGAAAGTGACGTGTGCGAACTGACGGAATCCGATTTGGATTCTCAGATTGGGTTGGGTGTTCAAATGACGGATCTAAAACACGCAACCCGGGGGTCCAAAATCCCAAGTAGGGATCTGATCGGCGTCCTGTTCACTCAAACACGACCGGGTGGGTTAAATTGACGTGTGCGAACTGATGGAATCCGAATTGGATTCCCGGATTGGGTTGGGCATTGAAATGATGGATCTAGAAAAACCCAAGTCTAAAGGATCAAAACACACAACCTAGGGGTCCAAAATCCCAAATAGGGATCTGATCGGCGTGTCGTTCTCTCCGACACGACTGGGTAGGTTAAATTGACGTGTGCGAATAAACAGAATCCGAATTGGATTCCCGGTTTGGGTTGGGCGTTCAAATGATAGATCTAAAAAGACCCAAGTCTAAAAGATCAAAACACACAACCCGGTGGTCCAAAATCCCAAATAGGGTTCTGATCGGCGTGTCGTTCACTCCGACACGCCCGGGTGGGTGAAATTGACGTGTGCGAACTGACGGAATCCGATTTGGATTCCTGGATTGGGTTGGGCTTTCAAATGACGGATCTAACAAAACAAAGTCTAAACGATCAAAACACACAACCCAGGGATCCAAAATCCCAAATAGGGATCTGATCGGCATGTCGTTCACTCCGACACGACCGGGTGGGTTGAATTGATGTGTGCGAACTGACAGAATCCGAATTGGATTCCTAGATTGGGTTGGGCGTTCAAATGACGGATCTAAAAAAAACCCAAGTCTAAAGGATCAAAACACGCAACTCGGGGGTCCGAAATCCCAAGTAGGGATCTGATCGGCGTGCTGTTCACTCAAACACGACCGGGTGGGTTAAATGACGTGTGCGAACTGATGGAATCCGAATTGGATTCGCAGATTGGGTTAGGCATTGAAATGATGGATCTAAAAAAACCCAAGTTTAAAAGATCAAAACACACAACCTGGGGGTCCAAAAACCCAAATAGGGATCTGATCGGCGTGTCGTTCTCTCCGACACGACTGGGTAGGTTAAATTGACGTGTGCGAACTAACAGAATCCGAATTGGATTCCCGGATTGGGTTGGGCGTTCAAATGACAGATCTAAAAAAACCCAAGTCTAAAAGATCAAAACACACAACCCGGTGGTACAAAATCCCAAATAGGGTTCTGATCGGCGTGTCGTTCACTTCGACACGACCGGGTGGGTTGAATTGATGTGTGCGAACTGACAGAATCCGAATTGGATTCCCGGATTGGGTTGGGCGTTCAAATGACGGATCTAAAAAAACACAAGTCTAAAAGATCAAAAACACAACCCGATGGTCCAAAATCCCAAATAGGGTTCTGATCGGCATGCCGTTTGCTCCGACATGACCGGGTGGATGAAATTGACGTGTGCGAACTGACGGAATCTGATTTGGATTCCCAGACTGTGTTGGGTGTTCAAATGACGGATCAAAAAAAAAAATAGAGTCTAACGATCAAAACATGCAACCCTGGGGTCCAAAATCCCTAATTGGGATCTAATCGTCGTGCTGTTCACTCCGACACGACCAGGTGGGTGAAAGTGACGTGTGTGAATTGACGGAATCCGATTTGGATTCCCGGATTGCATTGGGCGTTCAAATGACAGATCTAAAAAAATCCATGTCTAAAAGTTCAAAACACACAACCCGGTGGTCAGAAATCCCAAATAGGGTTCGGATCGGCGTGCCGTTCACTCCGACACGACTGGGTGGGTGAAATAGACGTGTGCGAACTGACAGAATCCGATTTTAATTTCGGGATTGGCTTGGGCGTTGAAATGACAGATCTAAAAAAATCGAGTCTAAAGGATCAAAACACGCAACCCAGGGGTCCAAAATCCCAAACAGGGATCTGATCGGCATGTCGTTCGCTCCGACACGACCGGGTGGGTGAAAGTGACGTGTGCGAACTGACGGAATCCAATTTGGATTCCTGGATTGGGTTGGGCGTTCAAATGACGGATCTAAAAAAAACATGAGTCTAAATGATCAATACATGCAACCGGGGGTCCAAAATCCAAAAATGGGCTCCGGTCGACGTGCCGTTTGCTCCAACACCACGGGTGGGTGAAAGTGACGTGTGCGAACCGACGAAATCCAATTTGGATTCCCGGATTGGGTTGAGCGTTCAAATGATGGATCTAAAAAAAACCCAAGTCTAAAGGATCAAAACACGCAACCCGGGGTCCGAAATCCCTTGTAGGGATCTGATCGGCGTGCAGTTCACTCAAACACGACCGGGTGGGTTAAATTGATGTGTGCGAACTGATGGAATCCGAATTGGATTCCCAGATTGGGTTGGGCATTGAAGTGATGGATCTAAAAAAACCCAAGTCTAAAGGATCAAAACACACAACCTGGGGGTCCAAAAACCCAAATAGGGATCTGATCGTCGTATCGTTCTCTCCGACACGACTGGGTAGGTTAAATTGACGTGTGCGAACTAACATAATCCAAATTGGATTCCCGGATTGGGTTGGGCGTTCAAATGACAGATCTAAAAAAACCCAAGTCCAAAAGATCAAAACACACAACCCAGTGGTCCAAAATCCCAAATAGGGTTCTGATCGGCGTGTCGTTCACTCCGACACGACGGGTGAGTGAAATGACGTGTGCGAACTAACAGAATCTAATTTGTATTCCAGGATTGGGTTGGGCGTTCAAATGACTGATCTAAAAAAACCCCGAGTCTAAATGATCAAAACACGCAACCCGGGGGTCCAAAATCCAAAAATTGGATCCGATCGACGTGTCGTTCACTCCGACACCACCGGGTGGGTGAAAGTGACGTGTGCGAACTGACGGAATCCGATTTGGATTCCCGGATTGGGTTGGGCTTTCAAATGACAGATCTAAAAAAAACCAAAGTCTAAATGATCAAAACACACAACCCAGGGATCCAAAATCCCAAATAGGGATCTGATCGGCGTGCCGTTCACTCCGACACGACCGGGTGGGTTAAATTGACATGTGCAAACTAACAGAATCTGAATTGAATTCCCGGATTGGGTTGGACGTTGAAATGACGGATCTAAAAAACCAAAGTCTAAAAGATCAACACACACAACCCGATGGTCCAAAATCCCAAATAGGGTTCTGATCGGTGTGTCGTTTGCTCCGACACGACTGGGTGTGTGAAATTTACGTGTGCGAACTGACGGAATCTGATTTGGATTCCCAGATTGGCTTGGGCGTTCAAATGACGGATCGAAAAAAAAACCGAGTCTAAAGGATCAAAACACGCAAACCCGGGGTCCAAAATCCCAAATAGGGATCTGATCGGCATGTCGTTCACTCCGACACGACCGGGTGGGTGAAAGTGACGTGTGCGAACTGACGAAATCTAATTTGGATTCCCGGATTGGGTTGGGCGTTCAAATGACGGATCTAAAAAACCCTAAGTATAAAAGATAAAATTACACAACCCGGTGGTCCAAAATCTCAAATAGGGTTCGGATCGGCGTGCCGTTCACTCCGACATAACCGGGTGGGTGAAATTGACGTATGCGAACTGACATAATCTGATTTTAATTTCCGGATTGGGTTGGGCGTTCAAATGACAGATCTAAAAAAAATCGAGTCTAAAGGATCAAAACACGCAATCTGGGGGACCAAAATCCCAAATATGGATCTGATCGGCATGTCGTTCGATCCGACACGACCGAGTGGGTGAAAGTGACGTGTGCAAATTGATAGAATCCAATTTGGATTCCTGGATTGGGTTGGGCGTTCAAATGACGGATCTAAAAAAAAACTGAGTCTAAATGATCAAAACACGCAACCTAGGGGTCCAAAATCCCAAAATGAGATCCGATCGATGTGCCGTTTGCTCCAACACCACCGGGTGGGCGAAAGTGACGTGTGCGAATTAACAGAATCCGATTTGGATTCCCGGATTGGGTTGGGCGTTCAATTGACAGATCTAAAAAACCCAAGTCTAAAAGATCAAAACACACAACCCAGTGGTCCAAAATCCCAAATAGGGTTCTGATTGGCTTGTCGTTCACTCCGACACGACCGGGTGGGTGAAATTGACGTGTGCAAACTAATGGAATCCGATTTCGATTCCAAGATTGGGTTGGGCATTCAAATGACAGATCTAAAAAATACCTGAGTCTAAATGATCAAAACACGCAACCTGGGGGTCCAAACTCCAAAAATTGGATCTGATCGACGTGTTGTTCACTCCGACACCCCCGGGTGGGTGAAAGTGACGTGTGCGAACTGACGGAATCCCATTTGGATTCCCGGATTGGGTTCGGCTTTCAAATGACACGACCGGGAAGGGGGAAAGTGACGTGTGCGAACTGACGAAATCTGATTTGGATTCCCGGATTGGGTTGGGCGTTCAAATGACGGATCTAAAAAAACCCAAGTCTAAAAGATCAAAAACACACACCCAGTGGTCCAAAATCCCAAATAGGGTTCTGATCGGCGTGTCGTTCACTCCGACACGACCTGGTGGGTGAAATTGACGTGTGCAAACTAATGGAATCCGATTTCGATTCCAAGATTGGGTTGGGCATTCAAATGACAGATCTAAAAAATACCTGAGTCTAAATGATCAAAACATGCAAACCGGGGGTCCAAACTCCAAAAATTGGATCTGATCGACGTGTTGTTCACTCCGACACCCCCGGGTGGGTGAAAGTGACGTGTGCGAACTGACGGAATCCGATTTGGATTCCGGATTGGGTTCGGCTTTCAAATGACAGATCTAAAAAAAACCAAAGTCTAAACGATCAAAACACACAAGCCAGGGATCCAAAATCCTAAATAGGGATCTGATCGAGGTGTCGTTCACTCCGACACGACCGGGTAGGTTGAATTGACGTGTGCAAACTGACGGAATCTGAATTGGATTCCCGGATTGGGTTGGACGTTGAACTGACGGATCTAAAAATAGTCAGGTCTAAAAGATCAAAACACAAACCCGATGGTCCAAAATCCCAAATAGGGTTCTGATCTGTGTGTCGTTTGCTCCGACACGACCGGGTGGGTGAAATGACGTGTGCGAACTGACGGAATCTGATTTGGATTCCCGGATTGGGTTGGGCGTTCAAATGACGGATCTAAAAAAAAACCGAGTCTAAAGGATCAAAACACGCAACCCGGGGGTCGAAAATCCCAAATAGGGATCTGATCGGCATGTCGTTCACTCCGACACAACCGGGTGGGTGAAAGTGACGTGTGCGTACTGACGAAATCTGATTTGGATTCCCGGATTGGGTTGGGCGTTCAAATGACGGATCTAAAGAACCCTAAGTCTAATAGAAAAAATTACACAACCCGGTGGTCCAAAATCCAAAATAGGGTAAGGATCGGCATGCCGTTCACTCCGACACGACCGGGTGGGTGAAATTGACGTAAGTGAACTGACAGAATCCGATTTTAATTTCCGGATTGGGTTGGGCGTTCAAATGACAGATCTAAAAAAAATCGAGTCTAAAGGATCAAAACACGCAACCCGGGGGACCAAAATACCAAATAGGGATCTGATCGGCATGTCGTTCGATCCGACACGACCGGGTGGGTGAAAGTGACGTGTGCGAACTGACAGAATCCAATTTGGATTCCTGGATTGGGTTGGGCGTTCAAATGACGGATCTGAAAAAAAATTGAGTCTAAATGATCAAAACACGCAACCTGGGGGTCCAAAATCCCAAAATGGGATCCGACCGATATGTCGTTTGCTCCAACACCATCGGGTGGGTGAAAGTGACGTATGCGAACTAACGAAATCCGATTTGAATTCCCGGATTGGGTTTAGCGTTCAAATGACGGATCTAAAAAAACCCAAGTCTAAAAGATCAAAACACACAACCCGGTGGTCCAAAATCCCAAATAGGGTTTTGATCGGAGTGTCGTTCACTACAACACGACCAGGTGGGTGAAATTGACGTGTGCGAACTAACGAAATCCGATTAGGATTCCAAGATTAGGTTGGGCGTTCAATGACGGATCGAAAAAAAAACGCGAGTCTAAATGATCAAAACACGCAACCCGGGTGTCCAAAATCAAAAAATTGGATCCGATCGACGTGTCGTTCACTCCGACACCACCGGGTGGGTGAAAGTGACGTGTGCGAACTGACGGAATCCGATTTGGATTCCCGGATTGGTTTGGGCATTCAAATGACAGATCTAAAAAAACCAAAGTCTAAACGAACAAAACACACAACCCAGGGATCCAAAATCCCAAATAGGGATCTGATCGGCGTGCCGTTCACTCCGACACGACGGGGTGGGTTTACTTGACGTGTGCAAACCGACAGAATCTGAATTGGATGCCCGGATTGGGCTGGACGTTGAAATGACGGATCTAAAAAAACACAAGTCTAAAAGATCAAAACACACAACCCGATGGTCCACAATCCCAAATAGGGTTCTGATCAGTGTGTCGTTTGCTCCGACACGACCGGGTGGGTGAAATTGACGTGTACGAACTGACGGAATCTGATTTGGATTCCCGGATTGGGTTGGGCATTCAAATGACCGATCTAAAAAAAAATCGAGTCTAAAGGATCAAAACACGCAACCCGGGGGTCCAAAATCCCAAATAGGGATATGATCGGCATGTCGTTCACTCCGACACGACCGGGTGGGTGAAAGTGACATGTGCGAACTGACGAAATCTGATTTGGATTCCCGGATTGGGTTGGGCGTTCAAATGACGGATCTAAAAAACCCTAATTCTAAAAGAAAAAATTACACAACCTGGTGGTCCAAAATCCCAAATAGGGTTCGGATCGGCGTGCCGTTCACTCCGACACGACCGGGTGGGTGAAATTGACGTAAGTGAACTGACAGAATCCGATTTTAATTTCCGGATTGGGTTGGGCGTTCAAATGACAGATCTAAAAAAAATCGAGTCTAAAGGATCAAAACACGCAACCCGGGGGACCAAAATCCCAAATAGGGATCTGATCGGCATGTCGTTCGATCCGACATGACCGGGTGGGTGAAAGTGACGTGTGCGAACTGACAAAATCCAATTTGGAGTCCTGGATTGGGTTGGGCGTTCAAATGACGGATCTGAAAAAAATTTGAGTCTAAATGATCAAAACACGCAACCTGGGGGTCCAAAATCCCAAAATGGGATTCGATCGATATGCCATTTGCTCCAACACCGCCGGGTGGGTGAAAGTGACGTATGCGAACTAACGAATCCGATTTGGATTCCCGGATTGGGTTGAGCGTTCAAATGACGGATCTAAAAAAACCCAAGTCTAAAAGATCAAAACACACAACCCGGTGGTCCAAAATCCCAAATAGGGTTCTGATCGGTGTGTCGTTCACTCCGACACGACCGGGTGGGTGAAATTGACGTGTGTGAACTAACGGAATCTGATTTAGATTTCAAGATTAGGTTGGGCGTTCAAATGACGGATCTAAAAAAAACCCGAGTCAAATTGATCAAAACACGCAACCCAGGGGTCCAAAATCCAAAAATTGGATCTGATCGACGTGTCGTTCACTCCGCCACCACCGGGTGGGTGAATGTGACGTGTGCGAACTGACGGAATCCGATTTGGATTCCCGGATTGGGTTGGGCTTTCAAATGATAGATCTAAAAAAAACCAAAGTCTAAACGATCAAAACACACAACCCAGGGATCCAAAATCCCAAATACGGATCTGATCGGCGTGCCGTTCACTCCGACACGACGGGGTGGGTTTAATTGACGTGTGCAAACTGACAGAATCTGAATTGGATTCCCGGATTGGGTTGGACATTGAAATGACGGATCTAAAAAAGCCCAGGTCTAAAAGATCAAAACACACAACCCGGTGGTCCAAAATCCCAAATAGGGTTCTGATCGGTGTGACGTTTGCTCTGACACGACCGGGTGGGTGAAATTGACATGTGCGAACTGACGGAATCTGATTTGGATTCCCGGATTGGGTTGGGCGTTCAAATGACGGATCTAAAAAAAAACCGAGTCTAAAGGATCAAATAACGCAACCCGGGGGTCCAAAATCCCAAATAGGGATCTGATCGGCATGTCGTTCACTCCGACACGACCGGGTGGGTGAAAGTGACGTGTGCGAACTGACGAAATCTGATTTGGATTCCCGGATTGGTTTGGGCGTTCAAATGATGGATCTAAAAAACCCTAAGTCTAAAAGATAAAATTACACAACCCGGTGGTCCACAATCCCAAATAGAGTTCGGATCTGCGTGCCGTTCACTCCGACACGACCGAGTGGGTGAAATTGACGTATGCGAACTGACAGAATCCAATTTTAATTTCCGGATTGGGTTGGGTGTTCAAATGACAGATCTAAAAAAAATCGAGTCTAAAGGATCAAAACACGCAACCCGGGGGACCAAAATCCCAAATAGGGATCTGATCGGCATGTCGTTCGATCCGACACGACCGGGTGGGTGAAAGTGACGTGTGCGAACTGACAGAATCCAATTTGAATTCCTCGATTGGGTTGGGCGTTCAAATGACAGATCTAAAAAAAAACTGAGTCTAAATGATCAAAACACGCAACCTGGGGGTCCAAAATCCCAAAATGGGATCCGATCGATATGCCGTTTGCTCCAACACCACCGGGTGGGTGAAAGTGACGTGTGCGAACTAACGGAATCCGATTTGGATTCCCGGATTGGGTTGGGCGTTCAAATGACGGATCTAAAAAAACCCAAGTCTAAAAGATCAAAACACACAACCCGGTGGTCCAAAATCCCAAATAGGGTTCTGATCGGCGTGTCGTTCACTCCAACACGACCAGGGGGTGAAATTTACGTGTGCGAACTAACGAAATCCGATTAGGATTCCAAGATTAGGTTGGGCGTTCAAATGACGGATCGAAAAAAAAACGCGAGTCTAAATGATCAAACACGCAACCCGGGTGTCCAAAATAAAAAAATTGGATCCGATCGACGTGTCGTTCACTCCGACACCACCGGGTGGGTGAAAGTGACGTGTGCGAACTGACGGAATCCGATTTGGATTCCCGGATTGAGTTGGGCTTTCAAATGACAGATCTAAAAAAATCCAAAGTCTAAACAAATAAAACACACAACCCAGGGATCCAAAATCCCAAATAGGGATCTGATCGGCGTGCCGTTCACTCCGACACGACGGGGTGGGTTCAGTTGACGTGTGCAAACCGACAGAATCTGAATTGGATGCCCGGATTAGGTTGGACGTTGAAATGACAGATCTAAAAAAACACACGTCTAAAAGATCAAAACACACAACCGATGGTCCACAATCCCAAATAGGGTTCTGATCGGTGTCGTTTGCTCCGACACGACCGGGGTGGGTGAAATTGACCTGTACGAACTGACGGAATCTGATTTGGATTCCCGGATTGGGTTGGGCATTCAAATGACCGATCTAAAAAAAATCGAGTCTAAAGGATCAAAACACGCAACCCAGGGGTCCAAAATCCCAAATAGGGATCTGATCGGCATGTCGTTCACTCCGACCCGACCGGGGGGGTGAAAGTGACGTGTGCGAACTGACGAAATCTGATTTGGATTCCCGGATAGGGTTGGGCGTTCAAATGACGGATCTAAAAAACCCTAAGTCTAAAAGATAAAATTACACAACCCGGTGGTCCAAAATCCCAAATAGGATTCGGATCGGCATGCCGTTCACTCCGACACGACCGGGGGGGGTGAAATTGACGTAAGTGAACTGACAGAATCCGATTTTAATTTCCGGATTGGGTTGGGCGTTTAAATGACAGATCTAAAAAAAATCGAGTCTAAAGGATCAAAACACGCAACCCGGGGGACCAAAATCCCAAATAGGGATCTGATCGGCATGTCGTTCGATCCGACACGACCGGGTGGGTGAAAGTGACGTGTGCGAACTGACAAAATCCAATTTGGATTCCTGGATTGGGTTGGGCGTTGAAATGACGGATCTGAAAAAAAATTGAGTCTAAATGATCAAAACACGCAACCTGGGGGTCCAAAATCCCAAAATGGGATTCGATCGATTTGCCGTTTGCTCCAACACCGCCGGGTGGGTGAAAGTGACGTATGCGAACTAACGAAATCCGATTTGGATTCCAGGATTGGGTTGAGCGTTCAAATGACGGATCTAAAAAAACCCAAGTCTAAAAGATCAAAACACACAACCCGGTGGTCCAAAATCCCAAATAGGGTTCTGATCGGCGTGTCGTTCACTCCAACACGACCAGGTGGGTGAAATTTACGTGTGCGAACTAACGAAATCCGATTAGGATTCCAAGATTAGGTTGGGCGTTCAAATGACGGATCGAAAAAAAACGCGAGTCTAAATGATCAAAACACGCAACCCGGGTGTCCAAAATCAAAACATTGGATCCGATCGACGTGTCGTTCACTCCGATACCACCGGGTGGGTGAAAGTGACGTGTGCGAACTGACGGAATCCGATTTGGATTCCCGGATTGGGTTGGGCTTTCAAATGACAGATCTAAAAAAAACCAAAGTCTAAACGAATTAAAACACACAACCCAGGGATCCAAAATCCCAAATAGGGATCTGATCGGCGTGCCGTTAACTCCGACACGACAGGGTGGGTTCAGTTGACGTGTGCAAACCGACACAATCTGAATGGATGCCGGATTGGGTTGGACGTTGAAATGATGGATCTAAAAAAACACAAGTCTAAAAGATCAAAACACACAACCCGATGGTCCACAATCCCAAATAGGGTTCTGATCGGTGTGTCGTTTCCTCCGACACGACCGGGTGGGTGAAATTGACGTGTACGAACTGACGGAATCTGATTTGGATTCCCGGATTGGGTTGGGCATTCAAATGACCGATCTAAAAAAAAATCGAGTCTAAAGGATCAAAACACGCAACCCGGGGGTCCAAAATCCCAAATAGGGATCTGATCGGCATGTCGTTCACTCCGACACGACCGGGTGGGTGAAAGTGACGTGTGCGAACTGACGAAATCTGATTTGGATTCCCGGATTGGGTTGGGCGTTCAAATGACGGATCTAAAAAACCTAAGTCTAAAAGATAAAATTACACAACCCGGTGGTCCAAAATCCCAAATAGGGTTCGGATCGGCATGCGTTCACTCCGACACGACCGGGTGGGTGAAATTGACGTAAGTGAACTGACAGAATCCGATTTTAATTTCCGGATTGGGTTGGGCGTTCAAATGACAGATCTAAAAAAAATCGAGTCTAAAGGATCAAAACACGCAACCCGGGGGACCAAAATCCCAAATAGGATCTGATCGGCATGTCGTTCGATCCGACACGACCGGGTGGGTGAAAGTGACGTGTGCGATATGACAAAATCCAATTGGATTCCTGGATGGGTTGGGCGTTCAAATGACGGATCTGAAAAAAATTTGAGTCTAAATGATCAAAACACGCAACCTGGGGGTCCAAAATCCCAAAATGGGATTCGATCGATATGCCGTTTGCTCCAACACCTCCGGGTGGGTGAAAGTGACGTATGCGAACTAACGAAATCCGCTTTGGATTCCCGGATTGGGTTGAGCGTTCAATGACGGATCTAAAAAACCCAAGTCTAAAAGATCAAAACACACAACCCGGTGGTCCAAAATCCCAAATAGGGTTCAGATCGGTGTGTCGTTCACCCCGACACGACCGGGTGGGTGAAATTGACGTGTGCGAACTAACGGAATCCGATTTAGATTTCAAGATTAGGTTGGGCGTTCAAATGACGGATCTAAAAAAAACCCGAGTCAAATTGATCAAAACACGCAACCCGGGGGTCCAAAATCCAAAATTGGATCTGATCGACGTGTCGTTCAATCCGTCACCACCGGGTGGGTGAAAGTGACGTATGCGAACTAACGAAATCCGATTTGGATTCCAGGATTGGGTTGAGCGTTCAAATGACGGATCTAAAAAAACCCAAGTCTAAAAGATCAAAACACACAACCCGGTGGTCCAAAATCCCAAATAGTGTTCTGATCGGCGTGTCGTTCACTCCAACACGACCAGGTGGGTGAAATTACGTGTGCGAACTAACGAAATCCGATTAGGATTCCAAGATTAGGTTGGGCGTTCAAATGACGGATCGAAAAAAAAATGCGAGTCTAAATGATCAAAACACGCAACCCGGGTGTCCAAAATCAAAACATTGGATCCGATCGACGTGTCGTTCACTCCGACACCACCGGGTGGGTGAAAGTGACGTGTGCGAACTGACGGAATCCGATTTGGATTCCCGGATTGGGTTGGGCTTTCAAATGACAGATCTAAAAAAAACCAAAGTCTAAATGAATAAAACACACAACCCAGGGATCCAAAATCCCAAATAGGGATCTGATCGGCGTGCCGTTCATTCCGACACGACAGGGTGGGTTCAGTTGACGTGTGCAAACCGACAGAATCTGAATTGGATGCCCGGATTGGGTTGGACGTTGAAATGACGGATCTAAAAAAACACAAGTCTAAAAGATCAAAACACACAACCCGATGGTCCACAATCCCAAATAGGGTTCTGATCGGTGTGTCGTTTGCTCCGACACGACCGGGTGGGTGAAATTGACGTGTACGAACTGACGGAATCTGATTTGGATTCCCGGATTGGGTTGGGCATTCAAATGATCGATCTAAAAAAAAATCGAGTCTAAAGGATCAAAACACGCAACCCGGGGGTCCAAAATCCCAAATAGGGATCTGATCGGCATGTCGTTCACTCCGACACGACCGGGTGGGTGAAAGTGACGTGTGCGAACTGACGAAATCTGATTTGGATTCCCGGATTGGGTTGGGCGTTCAATGACGGATCTAAAAAACCCTAAGTCTAAAAGATAAATTACACAACCCGGTGGTCCAAAATCCCAAATAGGGTTCGGATCGGCATGCCGTTCACTCCGACACGACCGGGTGGGTGAAATTGACGTAAGTGAACTGACAGAATCCGATTTTAATTTCCGGATTGGGCTGGGCGTTCAAATGACAGATCTAAAAAAAATCGAGTCTAAAGGATCAAAACACGCAACCCGGGGGACCAAAATCCCAAATAGGGATCTGATCGGCATGTCGTTCGATCCGACACGACCGGGTGGGTGAAAGTGACGTGTGCGATCTGACAAAATCCAATTTGGATTCCTGGATTGGGTTGGGCGTTCAAATGACGGATCTGAAAAAAAATTGAGTCTAAATGATCAAAACACGCAACCTGGGGGTCCAAAATCCCAAAATGGGATTCGATCGATATGCCGTTTGCTCCAACACCGCCGGGTCGGTGAAAGTGACGTATGCGAACTAACGAAATCCGCTTTGGATTCCCGGATTGGGTTGAGCGTTCAAATGATGGATCTAAAAAAACCCAAGTCTAAAAGATCAAAACACACAACCCGGTGGTCCAAAATCCCAAATAGGGTTCTGATCGGTGTGTCGTTCACCCCGACACGACCGGGTGGGTGAAATTGACGTGTGCGAACTAACGGAATCCGATTTAGATTTCAAGATTAGGTTGGGCGTTCAAATGACGGATCTAAAAAAAACCCGAGTCAAATTGATCAAAACACGCAACCCGGGGGTCCAAAATCCAAAAATTGGATCTGATCGACGTGTCGTTCAATCCGTCACCACCGGGTGGGTGAAAGTGACGTGTGCGAACTGACGGAATCCGATTTGGATTCCCGGATTGGGTTGGGCTTTCAAATGACAGATCTAAAAAAAACCAAAGTCTAAACGATCAAAACACACAACCCAAGGATCCAAAATATCAAATAGGGATCTGATCAGCGTGCCGTTCACTCCGACACGACGGGGTGGGTTTAATTGACCTGTGCAAACTGACAAAATCTGAATTGGATTCCCGGATTGGGTTGGACATTGAAATGACGGATCTAAAAAAACCCAGGTCTAAAAGATCAAAACACACAACCGATGGTCCAAAATCCCAATAGGGTTCTGATCGGTGTGTCGTTTGCTCCGACATGACTGGGTGGGTGAAATTGACATGTACGAACTGACGGAATCTGATTTGGATTCCGGATTGGGTTGGGCGTTCAAATAACGGATCTAAAAAAAAACCGAGTCTAGAGGATCAAATAACGCAACCCGGGGGTCCAAAATCCCAAATAGGGATTTGATCGGCATGTCGTTCACTCCGACACAACCGGGTGGGTGAAAGTGACGTGTGCGAACTAACGAAATCTGATTTGGATTCCCGGATTGGTTTGGGTGTTCAAATGACGGATCTAAAAAACCCTAAGTCTAAAAGATAAAATTACACAACCCGGTGGTCCAAAATCCCAAATAGGGTTCGGATCTGCGTGCCGTTCACTCCGACACGACCGGGTGGGTGAAATTGACGTATGCGAACTGACAGAATCCAATTTTTTTCCGGATTGGGTTGGGTGTTCAAATGACAGATCTAAAAAAAATCGAGTCTAAAGGATCAAAACACGCAACCCGGGGGACCCAAAATCCCAAATAGGGATCTAATCGGCATGTCGTTCGATCCGACACGACTGGGTGGGTGAAAGTGACGTGTGCGAACTGACAGAATCCAATTTGGATTCCTGGATTGGGTTGGGCGTTCAAATGACGGATCTAAAAAAAAACTGAGTCTAAATGATCAAAACACGCAACCTGGGGGTCCAAAATCCCAAAATGGGATCCGATCGATATGCCATTTGCTCCAACACCACCGGGTGGGTGAAAGTGACGTGTGCGAACTAACGGAATCCGATTTGGATTCCCGGATTGGGTTAGGCGTTCAAATGACGGATCTAAAAAAACCCAAGTCTAAAAGATCAAAACACACAACCCGGTGGTCCAAAATCCCAAATAGGGTTCTGATCGGCGTGTCGTTCACTCCAACACGACCAGGTGGGTGAAATTGACGTGTGCGAACTAACGAAATCCGATTAGGATTCCAAGATTAGGTTGGGCGTTCAAATGACGGATCTAAAAAAAACCGAGTCTAAATGATCAAAACACGCAACACGGGTGTCCAAAATCAAAAATTGGATCCGATCGACGTGTCGTTCACTCCGACACCACCGGGTGGGTGAAAGTGATGTGTGCGAACTGACGGAATCCGATTTGGATTCCCGGATTGGGTTGGGCTTTCAAATGACAGATCTAAAAAAAACGAAAGTCTAAGCGAACAAAACACACAACCTAGGGATCCAAAATCCCAAATAGGGATCTGATCGGCGTGCCGTTCACTCCGACACGACGGGGTGGGTTTAGTTGACGTGTGCAAACCGACAGAATCTGAATTGGATGCCCGGATTGGGTTGGACGTTGAAATGACGGATCTAAAAAAACACAAGTCTAAAGATCAAAACACACACCTGATGGTCCACAATCCCAAATAGGTTCTGATCGGTGTGTCGTTTGCTCCGACACGACCGGGTGGGTGAAATTGACATGTACGAACTGACGGAATCTTATTTGGATTCCCGGATTGGGTTGGGCATTCAAATGACCGATCTAAAAAAAAATCGAGTCTAAAGGATCAAAACATGCAACCCGAGGGTCCAAAATCCCAAATAGGGATCTGATCGGCATGTCGTTCACTCCGACACGACCGGGTGGGTGAAAGTGACGTGTGCGAACTGACGAAATCTGATTTGGATTCCCGTATTGGGTTGGGCGTTCAAATGACGAATCTAAAAACCCTAAGTCTAAAAGATAAAATTACACAACCGGTGGTCCAAAATCCCAAATAGGGTTCGGATCGGCATGCCATTCACTCCGACAGGACCGGGTGGGTGAAATTGACGTATGCAAACTGACAGAATCTGATTTTAATTTTCGGATTGGGTTGGGCATTCAAATGACAGATCTAAAAAAATCGAATCTAAAGGATCAAAACACGCAACCCGGGGGACCAAAATCCTAAATAGGGATCTGATCGGCATGCCGTTCGATCCGACACGACCGGGTGGTGAAAGTGACGTGTGCGAACTGACAGAATCCAATTTGGATTCCTGGATTGGGTGGGCGTTCAAATGACGGATCTAAAAAAAACTGAGTCTAAATGATCAAAACACGCAACTGGGGGTCCAAAATCCCAAAATGGGATCCGATCGACGTGCCGTTTTCTCCAACACCACCGGGTGGGTGAAAGTGACGTGTGCGAACTAACAGAATCCGATTTGGATTCCCGGATTGGGTTGGGCGTTCAAATGAGGGATCTAAAAGAAACCCAAGTCTAAAGGATCAAAACATGCAACCCGGGGGTCCAAAGCCCAATTAGGGATCTGATCGGCTTGCCGTTCAATCAAACACGACCGGGTGGGTAAAATTGATGTGTGTGAACTGATGGAATCTGAATTGGATTCCCGGATTGGGTTGGGCATTGAAATGACGGATCTAAAAAAACCCAAGTCTAAAGGATAAAAACACACAACCTGGGGGTCAGAAATCCCAATAGGGATCTGATCGACGTATCGTTCGCTCCGACACGACTTGGTAGGTTAAATTGACGTGTACGAACTGACAAAATCCGAATTGGATTCCCGGATTGGGTTGGGCGTTCAAATGACAGATCTAAAAAAACCCAAGTCTAAAAGATCAAAACACACAACCCGGTGGTCAAAAATCCCAAATAGGGTTCTGATCGGTGTGTCGTTCACTCCGACACAACCGGGTGGGTGAAATTGACGTGTGCCAACTGACGGAATCCGATTTGGATTTCGGGATTGGGTAAGGCGTTCAAATGACAGATCTAAAAAAACTGAGTCTAAAGGAACAAAACACGCAACCCGGGGGTCCAAAATCCCAAATAGGGATCGGATCGGCGTGTCGTTCGCTCCGACATGACCGGGTGGGTGAAAGTGACGTGTGCGAACTGACAGAATCCAATTTGGATTCCTGGATTGGGTTGGGCGTTCAATGACGGATCTAAAAAAAACCCGAGTCTAAATTATCAAAACATGCAACCCAGGGGTCCAAAATTCCAAAATGGGATCCGATCGATGTGTCGTTTGCTCCAACACCACCGGGTGGGTGATAGTGACGTGTGCGAACTGATGCAATCCGATTTGGATTCCCGGATTGGGTTGGGCGTTCAAATGACGGATCTAAAAAAAACCCAAGTCTAAAGGATCAAAACACGTAACCCGGGGGTCCAAAATCCCAAATAGGGATCTGATCGGCGTGCCGTTCACTCCGACACGTCCGGGTGGGTTAAATTGACGTGTGCGAACTGACGGAACAGAATTGGATTCCCAGATTTGGTTGGGCGTTGAAATGACGGATCTAAAAAAACCCAAGTCTAAAGGATCAAAACACACAACCTGGGGGTCCAAAATCCCAAATAGGGATCTGATCGAGTGTCGTTCACTCCGACACGACTTGGTAGGTTAAATTGACGTGTGCGAACTGGCAAAATCCGAATTGGATTCCCGGATTGGGTTGGGCGTTCAAATAACTTATCTAAAAAAACCCAAGTCTAAAAGATCAAAACACACAACCGGTGGTCAAAAATCCCAAATAGGGTTCTGATCGGTGTGTCGTTCACTCCGACACAACCGGGTGGGTGAAATTGACGTGTTCGAACTGACGGAATCCGATTTGGATTTCGGGATTGGGTAAGGCGTTCAAATGATGGATCTAAAAAAAAACCGAGTCTAAAGGATCAAAACACGCAACCCGGGGATCCAAAATCCCAAATAGGGATCGGATCGGCGTGTCGTTCGCTCCGACATGACCAGGTGGGTGAAAGTGACGTGTGCGAACTGACGAAATCCAATTTGGACTCCTGGATGGGTTGGGCGTTCAATGACGGATCTAAAAAAAACCCGAGTCTAAATGATCAAAACATGCAACCAGGGGGCCAAATCCCAAAACGGGATCCGATCGATGTGTCGTTTGCTCCAACACCACCGGGTGGGTGATATTGACGTGTGCTAACTGACGGAATCCGATTTGGATTCCCGGATTGGGTTGGGCGTTCAAATGACGGATCTGAAAAAAACCAAAGTCTAAAGGATCAAAACACGTAACCCGGGGGTCCAAAATCCCAAATAGGGATCTGATCGGCGTGCCGTTCACTCCGACACGACCGGGTGGGTTAAATTGACGTGTGCGAACTGACGGAATCTGAATTGGATTCCGGATTGGGTTGGGCGTTGAAATGATGGATCTAAAAAAACCCAAGTCTAAAGGATCAAAACACACAACCTCGGGGTCCAAAATCCCAAATAGGGATGTGATCGGCGTGCTGTTCACTCCAAAAGACTGGGTGGGTTAAATTAACGTGTGCGAACTGACATAATCCGAATTGGATTCCCAGATTGGGTTGGGCGTTCAAATGACAAATATAAAAAAAACCAAGTCTAAAAGATCAAAACACACGACCCGGTGGTCGAAAATCCCAAATAGGGTTGTGATCGGCGTGCCGTTCACTCCCACACGACGGGTGGGTGAAATTGACGTGTGCAAACTGACGGAATCCGATTTGGATTCCCTGATTGGGTTGGGCGTTCAAATGACGGATCTAATAAAAACCCGAGTCTAAACGATGAAAACACGCAACCCGGGGGTCCAAAATCCTAAATAGGGATCTGATCGGCGCGCCGTTCACTCCGACACAACCGAGTGGGTGAAAGTTACGTGTGCGAACTTACAGAATTCGATTTGGATTCCTGGATTTGGTCGGGCGTTCAAATGACGGATCTAAAAAAAACCTGAGTCTAAATGATAAAAACACACAACCTGGGGGTCCAAAATCCCAAATGGGATCCGATCGATGTGCCGTTCACTCCGACACCACCGGGTGGGTGAAAGTGACATGTGCGAACTGACGGAATCCGATTTGGATTCCTGGATTGGGTTGGGTATTTAAATGACAGATCTAAAAAAAACCCAAGTCTAAAGGATCAAAAGACACAACCCGAGGCTCCAAAATCCCAAATAGGGATCTGATCGGTGTGTCGTTCACTCCGACACGACCGGGTGGGTTGAATTGACGTGTACGAACTAACAAAATCCGAATTGGATTCCCGGATTGGGTTGGGCGTTCAAATGATGGATCTAAAAAAACCCAAGTCTAAAAGATCAAAACACACAACCCGGAGGTCTAAAATCCCAAATAGCGTTCTGATCGGCGTGCCGTTTGCTCCGACACGACCGGGTGGGTGAAATTGATGTGTGCGAACTGAAAAAATCCGATTTGGATTCCCGGATTGGGTTGGGCGTTCAAATGACGGATCTAAAAAAACCAGAGTCTAAAGGATCAAAACCCGCAACCCGAGGTCCAAAATCCCAAATAGGGATCTGATCGGCACGCCGTTCACTCTGACACGACCGAGTGGGTGAAAGTGACGTGTGCGAACTTACGGAATCCGATTTGGATTCCCGGATTGGGTTGGGCGTTCAAATGACAGATCTAAAAAAACCTAAGTCTAAAAGGTCAAAACACACAACCCGGTGGTCAAAAATCCAAATAGGGTTCTGATCGGCGTGCCATTTACTCCGACACGACCGGGTGGGTGAAATTGACGTGTGCAAACTGACAGAATCCGATTTTAATTCCCGGATTGGGTTGGGCGTTCAAATGACAGATATAAAAAAACTGAGTCTAAAGGATCAAAACACGCAACCCGGGGGTCCAAAATCCCAAATAGGGATCTGATCGGCATGTCGTTCACTCCGACACGACCGGGTGGGTGAAAGTGACATGTGCGAACTGACGAAATCTGATTTGGATTCCCGGATTGGGTTAGGCATTCAAATGACGGATCTAAAAAACCCTAAGTCTAAAAGAAAAAATTACACAACCCGGTGGTCCAAAATCCCAAATAGGGTTCGGATCGGCATGCCGTTCACTCCGACACGACGGGTGGGTGAAATTGACGTATGTGAACTGACAGAATCTGATTTTAATTTCGGGATTGGGTTGGGCGTTCAAATGACAGATCTAAAAAAATCGAGTGTAAAGGATCAAAACACGCAACCCGGGGGACCAAAATCCCAAATAGGGATCTGATGGGCATGTCGTTCGATCCGACACGACCGGGTGGGTGAAAGTGACGTGTGCGAACTGATAGAATCCAATTTGGATTCCTAGATTGGGTTGGGCGTTCAAATGATGGATCTAATAAAAAACTGAGTCTAAATGATCAAAACACGCAACCTGGGGGTCCAAAATCCCAAAATGGGATCCGATCGACGTGCCGTTTGCTCCAACACCACCGGGTGGATGAAAGTGACGTGTGCGAACTAACGGAATCCGATTTGGATTCCCAGATTGGGTTGGGCGTTCAAATGACGGATCTAAAAAAAACCAAGTCTAAAGGATCAAAACACGCAACCCGGGGGTCCAAAACCCGAAGTAGGGATCTGATCGGCGTGCCGTTCACTCAAACACGACCGGGTGGGTTAAATTGACGTGTATGAACTGATGGAATCCGAATTGGATTCCCGGATTGGGTTGGGCATTGAACTGAAGGATCTAAAAAAACCCAAGTCTAAAGGATCAAAACAAACAACCTGTGGGTCCAAAATCCCAAATAGGGATCTGATCGTCGTGTCGTTCACTCCGACACGACTTGGTAGGTTAAATTGACGTGTGCGAACTGACAAAATCCGAATTGGACTCCCGGATTGGGTTGGGCGTTCAAATGACAGATCTAAAAAAACCCAAGTCTAAAATATCAAAACACACAACCCGGTGGTCAAAAATCCCAAATAGGGTTCTGATCGGTGTGTCGTTCACTCCGACACAACTGGGTGGGTGAAATTGACGTGTGCGAACTGACAGAATCCGATTTGGATTCGGGATTGGGTAAGGCGTTCAAATGACGGATCTAAAAAAAACCGAGTCTAAAGGATCAAAACACGCAACCCGGGGGTCCAAAATCTGAAATAGGGATCGGATCGGCTTGTCGTTTGCTCCGACATGACGGGTGGGTGAAAGTGACGTGTGCGAACTGACGGAATCCAATTTGAATTCCTGGATTGGGTTGGGCGTTCAATGACGGATCTAAAAAAAACTCAAGTCTAAATGATCAAAACATGCAACCCAGGGGTCCAAAATCCCAAAATGGGATCCGATCGATGTGTCGTTTGCTCCAACACCACCGGGTGGGTGATAGTGACGTGTGCGAACTGACGGAATCCAATTTGGATTCCCGGATTGGGTTGGGCATTCAAATGACGGATCTAAAAAAACCCAAGTCTAAAGGATCAAAACACGTAACGCGGGGGTGCAAAATCCCAATAGGGATCTGATCGGCGTGCCGTTCACTCCGACACGACCGGGTGGGTTCAATTGACGTGTGCGAACTGATGGAATCTGAATTGGATTCCCGGATTGGGTTGGGCGTTGAAATGATGGATCTAAAAAAACCCAAGTCTAAAGGATCAAAACACACAACCTGGGGGTCCAAAATCCCAAATAGGGATCTGATCGACGTGTCGTTCACTCCGACACGACTTGGTAGGTTAAATTGACGTGTGCGAACTGACAAAATCCGAATTGAATTCCCGAATTGGGTTGGGCGTTCAAATGATAGATCTAAAAAAAACCCAAGTCTAAAAGATCAAAACACACAACCCGGTGGTCAAAAATCCCAAATAGGGTTCTGATCGGCGTGCCATTTACTCCGACACGACCGGGTGGGTGAAATTGACGTGTGCAAACTGACAGAATCCGATTTTAATTCCCGGATTGGGTTGGGCGTTCAAATGAGAGATCTAAAAAAACTGAGTCTAAAGGATCAAAACACGCAACCCGGGGGTCCAAAATCCCAAATAGGGATCTGATCGGCGTGCCGTTCACTCCGACATGACCGGGTAGGTTAAAGTGACGTGTGCAAACTGACGGAATCCAATTTGGATTCTTGGATGGGGTTGGGCGTTCAAATGTTGGATATAAAAAAAACCAGAGTCTAAATGAACAAAACACGCAACCCAGGGTTCCAAAATCCCAAAATGGGATCCGATCGACGTGCCGTTTGCTGCAACATCACCGGGTGGGTGAAAGTGACGTGTGCGAACTGACGAAATCCGATTTGAATTCCCGAATTGCGTTGGGCGTTGAAATGACGGATCTAAAAAAAACCCAAGTCTAAAGGATCAAAACACGCAACCCGGGGGTCCAAAATCTCAAATAGGGATCTGATCGACGTGTCGTTCACTTCTACACGATCGGGTGGGTTAAATTAACGTGTGAGAACTGACGGAATCCGAATTGGATTCCTGGATGGGTAGGGCGTTGAAATGACGGATCTAAAAAAGCCAAGTCTAAAGGATCAAAACACACAACCTCGGGGTCCAAAATCCCAAATAGGGATCTGATCGGCGTGCTGTTCACTCCAAAAAGACTGGGTGGGTTAAATTAATGTGTGCGAACTGACATAATCCGAATTGGATTCCCAGATTGGGTTGGGCGTTCAAATGACAAATCTAAAAAAACCCAAGTCTAAAAGATCAAAACACACGACCCGGTGGTCGAAAATCCCAAATAGGGTTGTGATCGGCGTGCCGTTCACTCCCACACGACCGGGTGGGTGAAATTGACATGTGCAAACTGACGGAATCCGATTTGGATTCCCTGATTGGGTTGGGCGTTCAAATGATGGATCTAAAAAAAACGCGAGTCTAAATGATCAAACACACGCAACCTGGGGGTCCAAAATCCCAAATAGGGATCTGATCGGCGGGCCGTTCACTCCGACATGACCGAGTGGGTGAAAGTGACGTATGCGAACTTACAGAATTCGATTTGGATTCTCGGATTGGGTTGGGCGTTCAAATGACGGATCTAAAAAAAACCTGAGTCTAAATGAGAAAAACACGCAACCTGGGGGTCCAAAATCCCAAAATGGGATCTGATCGATGTGCCGTTCACACCGACACCACCGGGTGGGTGAAAGTGACAATTGCGAACTGACGGAATCCGATTTGGATTCCCGGATTGGGTTGGGCATTTAAATGACGGATCTAAAAAAAAACCCAAGTCTAAAGGATCAAAACACACAACTCGGGGATCCAAAATCCCAAATAGGGATCTGATCAGTGTGTCGTTCACTCCGACACGACCGGGTGGGTTGAATTGACGTGTACGAACTGACATAATCCGAATTGGATTCCCGGATTGGGTTGGACGTTCAAATGACGGATCTAAAAAAACCCAAGTCTAAAAGATCAAAACACACAACCGGAGGTCCAAAATCCCAATAGGGTTCTGATCGGCGTGTTGTTTGCTCCGATACGACCGAGTGGGTGAAATTGATGTGTGCGAACTGGCAAAATCCGATTTGGATTCCCGGATTGGGTTGGGTGTTCAAATGACGGATCTAAAATAAAACCAGAGTCTAAAGCATCAAAACACGCAACCCAAGGTCCAAAATCCCAAATAGGGATCTGATCGGCACGCCGTTCACTCCGACACGACCGAGTGGGTGAAAGTGACGTGTGCGAACTTACGGAATCCGATTTGGATTCCCGGATTGGGTTGGGCGTTCAAATGACAGATCTAAAAAACCTAAGTCTAAAAGGTCAAAACACACAACCCGGTGGTCAAAATCCCAATAGGGTTCTGATCGGCGTGCCATTACTCCGACACGACCGGGTGGTGGGTGAAATTGACGTGTGCAAACTGACAGAATCCGATTTAATTCCCGGATTGGGTTGGGCGTTCAAATGACAGATATAAAAAAACTGAGTCTAAAGGATCAAAACACGCAACCCGGGGGTCCAAAATATCAAATAGGGATCTGATCGGCGTGCCGTTCACTCCGACATGACCGGGTAGGTTAAAGTGACGTGTGCGAACTGACAGAATCCAATTTGGATTCTTGGATGGGGTTGGGCGTTCAAATGACGGATCTAAAAAAACCCGAGTCTAAATGAACAAAACACGCAACCCAGGGTTCCAAAATCCCCAAATGGGATCCGATCGACGTGCCGTTTGCTCCAACATCACCGGGTGGGTGAAAGTGACGTGTGCGAACTGACGAAATCCGATTTGAATTCCCGAATTGGGTTGGGCGTTGAAATGACGGATCTAAAAAAACCCAAGTCTAAAGGATCAAAACACGCAACCCGGGGGTCCAAAATCCCAAATAGGGATCTGATCGACGTGCCGTTCACTTCGACACCATCGGGTGGTTAAATTAACGTGTGAGAACTGACGGAATCCGAATTGGATTCCTAGATTGGGTTGGGCGTTGAAATGACGGATCTAAAAAACCCAAGTCTAAAGGATCAAAGCACACAACCTGGTGGTCCAAAATCCCAAATAGGGATCTCATGGGCGTGTCGTTCACTCCGACACGACCGGGTGGGTTAAATTGACGTGTGCGAACTGATGGAATCCAAATTAGATTCTCGGATTGGGCTGGGCGTTCAAATGACGGATCTAAAAAACCCAAGTCTAAAAGATCAAAACACAACCCGGTGGTCCAAAATCCAAATAGGGTTTTGATTAGCATGCCGTTCACTCCGACAAGACCGGGTGGGTGAAATTGACGTGTACGAACTGACGGAATCCGATTTGGATTCCCGGATTGGGTGGGCGTTCAAATGACGGATCTAAAAAAAAAACCGAGTCTAAAGGATCAAAACACGCATCCCGAGGGTCCAAAATCCCAAATAGGGATCTGATCGGCGCGTCGTTCACTCCGACACGACCGGTAGGTGAAAATGACGTGTGCGAAGTGACGGAATCTAATTTACATTCCAGGATTGGGTTGGGCGTTCAAATGACGGATCTAAAAAAAACCGAAGTCTAAAGGATCCAAAATATTTCTAATTAAACTTGAGGAATAATCACATGTTTTAAATTTAATTTTTGAAATAATGTTTGTATATTAATTTTTATGAATGTTTCTCATATAATTTTGTTTAATATAGGATCCTCGAGCACCTGACGATCAGGAGACGGGGATGGCGGACGATCCAGCAGACTTGTCTTGATTTTTTAGATCCGTCGTTAGCCAGAGCACAGCATCTAAGGAAATGGGAATGGTTCGAAATGTAGTGAGATGGGTGAGAAGTGAGCTGAGTAGCATAAAAGACTCAATAGCTACTCTTTCAGATCTTTTGAGGGCACAATCCATTCCTGCCCCTCCTGCTCCTCTCCTACAGTTCCTGCCAGTAGTTCTGGGCCATCAGGGCCAGTTGATGTTGAGCAGTCTGGGCATCACGGCCAAAGGTTGTAGAAGAGGCAGTCCGGCCATCAGGGCCTATTGAAGCCGAGCAGTGAGGGCCACCAGGGTCAATCTTGGATGAGTCTAGGCCATCAGGGCCAATGGAGTTTGAGGTTGTTCCCACTAGAGTAGAAGACCAGGCTGTAGCCCCTGAGCCCCCTAGCTCCTCTCCGCTTCCAACTCCAGCACCTCCTTCTCCACCATCATCCTCCACTGCACCTCCAGCACCTACTACCTTCAAACAACCCCTTCCTAGAAACATTTCATCTCCTACACCATTTCCTTCAGAATCCTCATCATCTCCTACTTCCTTTACTTATATTCCTCCTCCTCCTTCGTCCAGTAAGGCACTTCCAGCTTCATCATCAGCTAGAGCTTCCTTTTATGGTCCTTCATCCTCAGTTGGACCATCCATTCCACCTACTTCCACCTCTCATTCTTTCCTTAATCCTCCTACTCCTCCCTCCTTTATAACTATCATTCCAGAAACTGCTCAATTGATGCTCCCATCCTTCGGGCCATCAAGATGAGTTTGAAGAAGCCATTCTTCGCTCCATTCTGAAAGTTGGGACTCACACTCATAGGATTGGCTCTTCTAGCCCTACTCCTAAGAAAAGAAGAATTACCTCCACCCATGCTATTTCTTCTGAACCTCGTTTTCCACCCCTTTGGTTTTCTCTTACTGTTGAAAATAAAAACAAGTCTCTCTATCATGAATATCTTCAAAATTGCACCTTTGCCACCATTTTGGGACTTCCACACCTCAACCTTGATAGGATCGGATATTCGGTGATGGCAAAGCTAGAAGGGGGTTTGAATAGATTTGCAGTGGAACCTTAAGCAATTTAAAAATTACTTCGAAATAATGAATCTACTCAATTAAAACCCCACAGATCTGATGTGATTAAGTGCACAAAGTGTGTGAGACAATTTAACAATCAGATTATGTGAACTAGTGTGTAAATGTTAAGAGTTTAATCGAACCCCTATGCATGCATCTAACGATGCGACAATATCAAACCACTGCACAGAGATTTTTAGGTGGTTCGGAAATCACACCACGTGACTCCTACGTCCACCCCTCACACTGTGAGGCACACACTACTCAAGAATTGAGTACAACACACACACGAGCACAGCGGCTCAACCACACACACACATGCTAGATCAAGTCCACAATAGATCAGATCCTCTGGCCTTAATCTGACCAACACACCACACACTGTGATCTATACACAACCCTTGTACAGATTACAAACCACACACTTCCACAAACGCCACGTACTGATCTCCAATCAGTACACACACACACAAATATATGAAAGTAGAAAGAAGGAAGAGTTCTGAGATGAAAGATCAAATCCAGATGAAGAACTCTTCGTGGTGGTTGTCCAGAAGAACTTTAGGCTTCGTCTTGATGAAGATCATACAATGTAGACGAAGCTTGATTCGTGGATAGACCGACTACAACTCCTCTGGTGAGATGAATCTTCTTTGAACAATCTGGAGAGTTGAAGCAGAGCAGCAGGAATAAGCTTTTCTCTTGGGTTTTGCTTAGGGTTTTGGTATGGTGGCTTCTTGTTGCGAAAATACCTCCATATGATCTATAATATAGGTGTCCAAGTATGGAGAGACGTGCTAAAAGGAAACACCCTAATATAGAACATATCCATATCTTGTATTTGACTTTTCTCTTCATCTGTCGACAGGCACTTTATATCTGTCGACAGCTACTGCAGACTTCTGGTTTTACAGAACCATGATCTTGTTGGAAATCCTTAGCTGTCGACAGGCGATTTGCTGGCTGTCGACAGGCAGCATGTATCTGTCGACAGGTTCCTTGCATCTATCGACAGCTACTGCTCCATTTGAGCTTCCAGTAGCTTGTTTGTTCTTGGATTGTTCATCTGTCAACAGGAACTTTCCTGGTTGTCGACATGTAATGACTTGAAGTGTATTTCTTATTCTTTTCACTTGGTTCTTGTTGCTTGACTTGTATGCATTCACACCTACATTGAGAAACATTCTAAGTGAGATATAATGAATGCATAGTTGATCAATAAAAGCATTTTATCAACATCATGTTTCTTTCATGTCTTTGTCATTGTCATCATGTTTGAACCATGTACATAACATCAATTGTCATTTCTCATCATCAAAAACATTTAAGCACATGTCATCACCCAACATTCTCCCCCTTTTTGATGATGACAAAATTAGCAATTGATACAATTGATGTTTCTCCCCCTTTGAGAACATTCAAAAAGATAGTGAGTGCACACATTTACAAAAAGGACATCCATTACATGACACAACATTAAAGCAAAAGAGAAGGAGAAAGAAATGAAGCAAAGAACTACTTGACCTCAGAACTGAATTGTGAAAGATTTGAGTGGGGAATGAGTGTTCAAAGGGGATTCCAAGGTTGAGAATAGGTTTATACTCATTACAAAGTGTCATAAACGCAAGTATGAAGACACATAAATATTCAACAATGGTTAAGAGATAATACTCTGGGAATCTTAAGTTATGGCATTCAGAAGACACCGTTCAAAAACATATGAAACTAAGATAACCCCTTTGAATAAAACTGTTGTAGAGAAACATGTTCCTTTGTGGGTGATGTTCAGTTGGTAAATGAAGGCAATGTCTACATGAACAATTGTCAATAGACAACCCATTGCCCTTGATTTCAAATCATGGAGGCTACACTATATTTCTTTCATTGAATTATTTCTTTTGTCAAGTTATTGTGGGAAAAGTTGTAATTATGATCACTTTCACATTTTGACGTGAAGGTAGACATTTGGGATGCCCGTACCCCTAGTTACTCAGTGTGAGTGACCATCATACCATTATGCAGAGATAATGAAAGATCTTTTTTGACGCGAAGACAGACATTTGTGATTCCCATGTCCCCGGTTACTCAGTGATGTTCATCATTGCTCTTCCTTTTTCCCATTGTATATAATCTTTGTTTGATCTTTTTAGTTTAGAAATAGATAGATTTTCTCCATTTTTTTTTTGAATTGTAAAATCAAGGTCAAAGGTTATTTAAAGTCAATGACCAATGTAAAATCATTAAGTTCAATAACCTTCTTACTTGTCAATCCACTTTAGAAACATGATCATCCACACGGGAGTTATTAAAGTGACTTAGGTTAAATCATTAGATTTGTTCAATGTTTTCTAATGATACAACCTAGACTCAAGCACAAAAATTATTTCAAAATCATTGTGATTACTAAATGTCTTTGATACTATGTGAGTATGAAAGGTTGTAATGAATATTCATTCCCAATCCTCCCCTTGCATATAATAGAAACATACGCATGAAGAATGGAGGAGAAAAGATGAGGAATAGAAACATACGCATGAAGAATGGAGGAGAAAAGATGAGGTATTGTTAGAAAAGGTATATCTATCGACAACAAGGATATGGGGTTGTCGACAGATACTGAACTTGTCCAGAAACTGGGTTCTGGGTAGGCTTGGCTGTCGACATCTAGGTTTGTATTTGTCGATAGGGACTTGAAAACTCAGTTTAAAGGCTTGGGATTGAGAGAAATTTGACTCATATGAATGAGGGATTATGACACATAGAGTATAAAGGGTTACCCTTAAGAATTTCACTCACTTAGCCTTAACTTACTCCCCCATAGTGTATACATATGATGACTCATCACTCAAGCAAATCAATCAATGAAATACACAAACATACCAAGCATTTGCGCACAGAATAAACATCCATTAACATGTGGACACCAAAATTTCATTCTTTTAAAGAGATAAATGTGGCAAGATTGATGTGAAAGAATGTCCCTCAAACAACTTACTCAAAAACTCTTTTTTACTTACTCTCCCATAATGTACGCATGGTATTGAAATGAACATTCAGGCAATTCACACATGTTCATGTCATGCAATTTGCACAAAGAGAGTATAAACATGATCAATTGAAGTTTTTGAGATTATGAATTTTTCTTGATAATCGTTATATGGTAGAAGACTATTGATACTTGGCGGAGAATATTTCTCATGCATAATGATAGTTTCCAGACAAGCCTAACTTGTCCTTCCACATTTCACTATTTGATATACCAAATAGTCACTACATAAAAGATCAATTTCAATGAATTTTAAAGAACATTTTTGTACTTTTTCAAATTTTACACCCTTTAACATGTATGAACTGAGAAGGGTTGGTAAGCAATTCATTATTATGCACACAGAATCATGGACACAGTCAAGCAAGCATGATAATACAACTATGATTCCAATTGTTGAGAAGCATTATCATTTGGGATAGCATCAAAACACATTTTTCATTGCTCAGATAAAATTAAAAATCCATTTCAATTTCAGTAGTTCAAATCTGAAGCGATAAGGAGATTTTACCTGAACAGTCTTTAATCACAGTCTACTTTTTTTTTTTTTACCTTTGTTCTCCAATCATTTCTTACCTTGCACATCCAATGTCATGATTCCATTTACACTGTATGGCTGCAAGACATCTCAGCTTGTTGATCAAGCTGGTTTTGGGACCCACACTTGCTTGGGTCCTCCAATGACATTAATGTTAGGATTTAACAATGATTTCAGAATCCAAAATAATTTTATTTTTGGAATAGATGTATTTCTTCATTAAATGAACTATGAGCAGCATTAGTTCCATACTCTTCTGTAGTCTTGTTCCATACATCTATGTTTTCATGAAATATTTTGTTTTTTGAACTTTTAGCATGAAGAACAGAACACTTCTTTTGTCCAACAATCATATTCTTATGTACATGGAATTTCTAAGTATTTTCAACATGAACATGATTTTTATTCCTATGTACATGGGCATGTGTATGAACATGGGGCTTGGGAACATGCACAAGATGATCATTTATATGCCAACAGTCCCTAGAGATATGACCATGTTTATGACATGTAAAGCATTGGATAAACTTGACATATTTATGAAAGTGTTGACCTTTATTCTAGCAGAATTTGGCAATGTGACCAGGTCTATTGCAATTAATGCAAACGAGTTGAGTATTTACCTGGAGCTTACCATAGTATGAGTGCATTTGTTGGGATCTCTAAGATCCTTTAGAGTACCTTTGATTATCCTTGGGCTGAAAAGGAGGAGGTGGTACCCTTTGGTAGCTCTTGACATGATGGGGAGTTGCAGATTGTCTTGGATTTTCCTGGGCTGATGGAGGAGCTGTGGAGAACTTGTAGAGTCCTATTTTCTTTTCATTTTATTTTTCTGGTTTTCAGTTCAAACAAGATTCTTCCTATTTGCAGCATTTTTGTTCAATTTATCATTTTGTTTTTGAACATTTTCCTGAACATAAATCTTAACAAGCAAGTTTTTCTTTAGGTGAAACAAAAATCTTGTTCTTAGAAACATTGACAAATGAGGTCTTTGTTTTGTTGTCAAAATCCTTTTTGTTTAAGGGGTTAAAGCCTAAACCCTCCTTTTGAAAATTGAGTTTTCTTCCAAGAAGATTATCTAAATTCTTGTTGGATCTCTTATTTTAATGACAGTCAAATGTGATTCATTAATACTTTGAAATCATGCTTACATTTTTCTCTCACAATGTTTCCTTGATTTACAGCTCAAGAAATGGTCTGTGGTGTCGACACTACTCTACTGTGTGTCGACACTAGTGCACTATCCCAGAACAAAGTCATCAGTAAGCACCCCAGTGGTGTCGACACAGTCTAGTTGTGTGTCGACACTGGTTCTAGATTCCAGGAGATTGGTTTTGTGATATCTGGGACAGGGTGTCGACACAGTCAGTCTATTTTTTTCTGATCTAATGAACAGGGACACGTGGATGCTTTTGGGAATGGCTGATTTGGGTGGGAATCCCTAAGATCACAACTCCCAAGATATTTTGTGGACCCATGGGGATATAAATACTCCTTATCCACTTAGCCTTAAAGGAATCCATCGACACACTTCTGCTCCCTCAAGACTCCAGAGATTTCCATTCAATTTCTGAGGAAGGCTTCATCCTGGCGAATTGCCCCCAGATCTGAAGAATTCAAGACTTCATCGCCTTGGATGATCCCATTGAAGAAGTCGATCCAATCCACAGAGTCTTCAATCTGAAGCTAGAGTAGAAGATTTCAACTCCCTTCTTGAAGCACAGTCAGGGAGATTCGAATCAATCCTCTTCCATCTGCAATTGGTTGATCAATCTGGTTCCTCATTCTCAAAATCATTTCATATATTGTGTGTTGTGAAATTGGTGCAATTCTTGTGCCCAATTTCGTGTGTGTGTGGTCTTGTCTGGGATTTCAAAATCCCAAAGTGTGTGTGTTGTGTGAAGTCTTTCTAAACTGGCAAGATAAGCCACATTGTGTGTGTGTGTGGATGGTGGATGTAGGATACACAGTTGTGTACTCCGAACCACCCTAAATCTCTCTATCATTGTGGTTTGCTTGTCTATATCGTTAGATGCTTGATAGGCTCGCTTGCTTTTCATCATCCAACTGGTTTGATTTGTTCAGAAGTGTTATAGATCTTTAGTTTTTTTTTTTTCTTAATCTACTTTAAATTTACTAAGATCTAATCGAACTGAATTTTTAAAATCTTAGAAATCTATTCAACCCCCCCTTCTAGATTTCTACATAGCAGCTTTTCCGCAACATTTCATTTGGTATCAGAGCGGGTTCTCATTACACTTTAAGTGTTTGATCTAATGATCAAGAGTTTATTGCTATGGAGAATGTTAGGGGATTTATTGTTGAAGGTCATTCAATCTCTAGGCCTCCTTTTTTCGATGGATCTGACTATGCTTATTGGAAAAAATGATGCAAGTATTCCTTAGAGCACAGAATTATGAGCTCTGGAAGATTGTTGACAAGGGACCAAATGAACTTCCTGAGGATGAAAGGCTATGGATCAAGGACCAGATCAACAACTCCACACTCAGCTGGAGTGCCATGAACATGATGCAATGTGCCATCCATCCCAAGGAGTATTCCAGAGTATCCTCATGTAAGTCTGCCAAGGAGATGTGGGATAAACTCCAACTCATTTATAAGGGAACTTCGGAGGTAAGATAGACCAAGGCAAGTATTCTAGTCTCAGAATATGAAATGTTCAGAATGAAGAGTGATGAAACTATTTCTGAGATGTTTGCTAGATTCATGCTTTTAGTAAATGGTCTTAGAGGTCTAGGAAAGGACTATTCAAATAGTGACCTTGTTAGGAAAGTCCTTAGATCACTTCCATCAGCAAAGGCTACTATAATTGAGGATTCCAAAAATCTGTCAACCATGCAATTGGATGAGTTAATAGGTTCTCTCATGACATATGAAATTAACTTGAAAATAAATGCATCTTTGAACACATCTAAGAAACCTATTGCTCTAAAAGCTTCATCTAGCTCAAAAATTGTTACTGATCAACCTGATGAAAATGATGATTCTTCTGATGAAGAGAATGATGAAGAAGTAGTCTTATTGACAAGGCAGTTCAAAATGTTTTTGAGAAAGAAAGGAAAAGGTAAGTTCAAGCCCTTCATTAGAAAGGATATTTCAAGGAAAAATGATTTCAATAAAAAATTGGAAACCACTAAAAAGACTGACATTATTTGTTATGAATGCAGGAAACCAAGACACATGAGAGGAGAGTGTCCTGATCTAAAGTAGAAGTGAAAAATCAGATATTCAAGAAGACAAGAGCAATGTTAGCTACATGGAGTGATGAGGATGAAGAAGACCAAGACGAAAGTAGCTCAGATGAGGAAGAGGTGACATGTCTTGTGGCTAGGCATGAAGAAAATACTGAGGTAAGTCCTTCCTTTGAAGATTTTACAGCTGATGACTGGGAGGAAGCCTATGCTGTGTTATTTGAAAAATTGTGTGAATTAAAATCTAAAAAAAGACATTGAAAAGAAAAATGAACAGCATGGTGCAAAGTCCTCAAGAATCTGAGCAATTAAAATTGTTGACTGATGAAATCAATAATCTAAAAAAGGAGAAAGAATGTGTCAATCAATTGAAAAAATTGATGGAATCAAGGAGATATGTCAATCAATTGAAAAAGAAAAATAGATCTTGATGAATGAAAATGAAAAACTCATAAATGAAAAAGAGGTGATACAAGAGGAACTAAAAACTATTAAAAAAGAATTGGATGACAAGAAAGAGACCTTGTCAAAACTTGTCAAAGGCAAGCAAACCCTAGATGCTATCTTAGGAATTCGAAAGAACACCATCAAACATGGTTTATGTTATCAGCCTAAAAACAAAGAAAAATTGGACAAACCTTGATAACTTCATTTGTTCAAGGTAGTACCTCTTATAGCAACTTTGAAGAGAACATCAAAGAAAAACCACAAACAAATCTAAAATCCAAAACACAACCCAAGTGAGACATGAAAAGTTCAAAGCAAAAATCGACAAAAATGGAAATCAAATGATAGACCAGATTTGTATCCAAAGAACAACGAAAATTTCTCAGTTGGATATAATTTTCATACCAAAAGGAATAATGTTTTTACACCACAAAGAGTCATGATGTGCACAATATGCAAGAAATCTGGTCATACTGATGAAAAATGCAGATCAAGAACAAATTTGAAGAAAATAAAATAAATCTGGATTCCAAAACATCTTGCTGTTGAGCTGAAACAACTTATGGGACCCAAAGCAATTTGGGTACCAAAATTGTTTTTCTAAATCTATTTTGCAGAAATGTCTTACAGCCTACAAGAAGGATAAGTGGTACCTTGATAGTGGCTGTTCAAGACATATGACTGGAGATAAAGGAAAATTTTCTACATTGATTGAAAATGATGGTGGACAAGTAATTTTTGGAGGTAAGAACAAAGGTCAAATCACTAGAACAGGAAAAATTGGTAAGACTCCTTCAAGCTCTATTGAGAATGTTTTACTTGTTGAAGGTCTTGATCATAATCTCTTGAGCATAAGTCAACTATGTGACAAAGGCCTTAAGGTAATTTTCGATTCTGAATCATGTGAAATTGTTGAAAAAGATTCTGGAAAAATAAAATTGCTTGGCCAAAGAATAAATAATGTTTACTTGGTTGATTTGAATGATCATCAATATGAACATTTGTGTCTTGTTGCCAATCAGCATGATCTATTTCAACTGTGGCATAGAAGATTAGGTCATGCTAGTGAAAATGTTCTGAATAAGTTGTTAAGAAATTCTCTTGTGAATGGTTTGCCAAAAATGAAGAAAAAAAAATGCAAGTATATGTGCTTCATGTGCCCAAGGCAAACAAACCAGGAAATCTTTCAAATCTGTTGCACCATTAATCACCTCCAAACCCTTTGAATTGTTGCATATGGATTTATTTGGTCCAACTAGGACACTCAGTCTTAGTGGACATAGATTTGGATTTGTGATTGTGGATGAATTTTCTAGATTCACATGGGTGTATTTTCTATCTCACAAGAGTGACACATTAGAAAACTTCAAAGAATTTGTTGATAAAATTGAAAATGCAAAAACAAATAAAATCCATTCTATCCTTACTGATCATGGTGGAGAATTTGACAATAATTATTTTTTAATTTTTGCAGGAATAAAGGAATTGAGCATAAGTTTGCTTCTCGAAGGACTCCTGAACAAAATGGAATTGTAGAAAGGAAGAATAGGACTCTAGTTGAAATGGCAAGAACCTTGTTAATTGAAAGTAAGCTTCCAAGAAATTTTGGGCAGAAGCTGTCAACACATCATGCTATGTCCTCAACAGGGTAATGGTAAGACCAGTCCTTAAGAAAACTTCCGATGAACTTCTGAAAGGTAAGAAACCCCACATTGCATATTTTAGAGTCTTTGGATGTAAAGTTTTCATTCACAATAATGACAAACATGATCTTGATAAATTTGAAAAGAAAAGTGATGTAGGCATCTTTCTTGGATACTCTGAAAATTCAAGGTCATATAGAGTGTTTAACAATGAATCAAATAGTGTAGAGGAAACTCCTTATGTCATATTTGATGAGAATATTGAAAAATCTACTGACCTTGATTTGTGCAGGAATCAAGAAGAAGATGCTGACATTCTTATGAGAGAAAAAGATCAAACTATGGAAAATAAAGAAGCTGCTGAACCTGAAACTGTGTCGACACCACAGGACACTGAGTCGACACTAGAGCAGGTAAGCACATCAACAAGAGGTACTTTCAAATACTCTAAAGACCATCCACTTGAGAATGTTGTTGGAAATGTTCATGACAGAGTCCATACAAGATCTCATTTTAGAAATGTCATTGAACAAGATCATATGGCTTTTATTTATCAAAATAGAACCCAAAAACATTGAAGAAGCACTAAAAGATGATTCTTGGATAGAAGCCATGCATGATGAATTGAATCAATTCAAAGAAATAATGTTTGGAGTCTAGTTCTTAAAAATCCTGAAAACTCAATATTGGAACTAGATGGGTGTTTAGGAATAAGTTGAATGAAGAAGGAAAAGTTGTCAGAAATAAAGCAAGACTGGTTGCTAAAGGATATAATCAAGAATTTGGAGTTGACTTTGAGGAATCCTTTGCACCAATACTAGATTAGAAGCAGTGAGAATTCTCTTGCCATATGCATGTTCCAAAAACTTCAAATTGTTTCAAATGGATATAAAAACTGCCTTTTTAAATGGTTATATTAAAGAAGAAGTTTTTGTTGCTCAACCCCCTGGATTTGAAGATCTTGATAAACCTAACCATGTTTACAAATTGCATAAAGCTCTTTATGGTTTGAAACAGGCTCCGAGAGCATGGTATGATAGATTGAGCAATTTTCTGGTTAGTAAGAATTACTCCAGAGGTAAGGTGGATCAAAATCTTTTCACAAGATCAATCCACAATCATATCGATGTAGTTCAAGTGTATGTAGATGATATCATTTTTGGATCCACTAACCCTTCACTGTGTGAAGAATTTTATAATCTAATGCACAGTGAATTTGAAATGAACCTAATGGAGAATTACAATTCTTTCTTGGTTTGCAGGTCAAACATGTAAGGCCCTAGAATTTCCTCTCCTATGTACGTGTTTAATTGTGTGAAAATGGATGCTGGTGTGTATGGATATATGTATGTATATGTATATATATATATATATATATATATATATATATTATACACATTGTATTTGCATATTTGTGAATGTATTATATTTGTTTAGTGAATATAATTATATCATAAAATATATGCTTAAATATTATATTTTATTTATTATATATTCAAAATAGTATCATTTACCTTTTATATTTCATATGATGATATATGTGGTGGTGTGTTCCTGCTTGGGCCTGAACCAAGCGGGCCTCCACTAGAAGATGGGGAAGACGTTCGTCGGTAGTGGACGGATGCCTGCAAAACAGAACAAGGATCAGGGGGATCGGTTGGAGAACCAGGGAGAACCCTCCGATGCCTAGGTCAGTAGGAGATTGGAGAGAAAAGGGGGTTCTCGTGTGTGGGTCGTGTAAGAGTGAGTGTGAGTGTCTAGAGAGGTGTTACCTTTGCATGGAGCTTACCCGAGCCTATTTATAGGCAATGAAGTTGTGGGAGTGGGACGAAACATCCTCCCATAATACCGGGGATGGCGCGCCAGTTAGCGCCCTTGTCGGGGCGTTATGCGTTGAGGCGCCCATTGAGGGCCGTCGTGGTTAATGCTCTCTAGAACGTGAGGCACGTACTGGGGAGCCGTTATAACCGTCGTGAAGGTGGAAAGCCTGTTCGGACTCCTCTGGTCGGGAGATACCGAGTAGGTAGCCTGTTCAGAGGGCTAGACTAGCTGAGCAGCGGCTGGGGCCTCTGCTCGGTGCCCGTTGCTCGGACGCGTAGGGCGTGTCCAGGCTCCGCGAGGCGCTCCCGAGGACACGTGACGTCTTGAAGAAGGGTTGCCCCTGCCCGTAGGATCACGATGGGCCTCACGGGCCTAGTGGGCTTAGGTGGCTAGAATTAGCCACCACAATATATTATATTATACTCATTTAATATTATGTAGCTCATCGATTAGATTTTAGATTAAGAGTGAATCTGACAGACAGATTTTTTATCATGATGAAATCCAATGGTTGGATTTTGATTGACAATATGTTCAATGGATAGATCTTGATCAGATTTAGACCGGGAGCAAATTTGACTGTCAAACTATGATCAAACTTAAATCCAACGATCATGATTTAGATCTGTAACAAATCCATGTGCGAATTGTGATTAGATTGTTATCGATTGGCAACAAATCTAACTTCTTAGATATATATAGATCAAAAGTGAATTCAAAGGTCGGATCTTTGATCATATGAATATCGATAGTGAATCCAACTGTCACATTTTGTTCAAACTTAAATCCAGCGATTAGGATTTGGACATGGAGCAAATCCAATGTAGGGATCTTGATCATATTATTTTAGGTTGGTAACAAACCCAACTAATCAAGTATACATAGATCGAGAGCAATTCTAATGATCGAATTTTAGATTGAATGAAATCCAATAATTGGATTTTGATTGATAGTAGATTCATTAGTTTGATCTTGACCAAATATAGATTGAGAGTCAAAACAACCATCATTTGACACCCCCGGTGCAGCGAAAAGCCCGGGTGCACATAGATGTCATTCGATTAAGTGAACAACATTCAAGTAGAAGGAAAATATGACATATATTTACATATACAGTCTTATATTACACCGTTATAGTTCTTTACATGGTAGCTACCAAGTAACTGTACAATAAGAGACACTAAAGAAAAGTATAAATGTGGTTCTTCTTGTTTACTTCTCAGTCTCTTGCTCGCCCTCTTCCTTATCGGTCTCACTAGAACTTGGAAAAAGATTGTAATCACATTATGAGCTAATTGCCCAGAAGGTAAATTGATATGGTAATGAGAGAATATATCAACCTTAAATAGAACACCTTGAATCATGTGTTGCAAGAATGCACTACAAGAAATGAAGGATATGTAGACGACTGCAAATCGAGGCCGTCTACAAAAACTTGCATTTGTAGACGGCTATCTAAAACCGTCTACATATGTAGGATATATATGTAGTCGTCTACATATATATCCTACATATTTAGAAGATAGCCGTCTACATAACTTACATAGACGGCTTAGGAAACCGTCTACATATGTAGGGTATGTAGATGGCTCCAATAAGTCATCTACATATCCTACATATGTAGACAGTTACTGTAGTCGTCTACATAACTTATGTAGGTGTGTGTTACTAGCCGTCTATGGCCCCGTCTACATATCCTACATATGTAGACGGCCCGTCTACATATCCTACATATGTAGACGTTTTTTAAGCTGTCTACATACATATTTATATGTAATTATTCCATATATAATTATAACTCATCAAATAATTTAAACTTCATATTCAAATTTTAAATATTAAAATTAATTTTGAGATAAAAATGATTAATAAGAATAATTATTTAATATGTAATTTATTAGGAATACTATAGGAACATTATACATTATAATGCTAATATTTTTAAATTGATGGCTATACTCATAGCATTAAATATATAAATGTAAATTAATATATCATAATTATACATAATTAAATATATTTATTTAGACATAATCATCTATAAGTATATTAACATAAATGTAAATAGATATAATAAACCTCTCTCTTTCCTTCCGCGAACCCCCCGCCCAGCCCGCGAAACCCCCTTGCCCAGCCTCTCTCTCCCCTCCTCCCTGAAGCCCCGCACCCAGCCCCTCTCTCCGCGGGCGATCTGGTTCGACGCCCTCGCCGCCGCGGGCGATCTGGTCCGACGACACCACAGGCGATCTGGTCCGACGCCACCGCTGTTGCAACCGCCGCCGGTGATCTGCTCCGACGCTGCCACTGTCGGCCGCCACAAGCTCCACCCGCAGCTTCTCTATCTCTCTCTCTCTCTCTGTGTGGATTGGGAGGCTGGTGAGGGGAGGGTGGTGGTCGCTGGGGAGGAGGAGCTGGCGAGGGAAGAGGAGGGGCGCGGGGTGCGGTGCAAGAGGGGTGAAGGCGCAGTGGGGGCCCCGGCGAAGAGGAGGAGGAGGAGAGGTGCCGGGGGGGGGGCGCGGGGGAGGAGGGGGGCTTCTGGGGAGAAGGAGGGAGCGCCGGCGGGGGGGAGGGGGGGGCGGAGGGGAGGGGGGAGGGGGGAGGAGGGGGGACTGGCGGGGGAGGAGGAGGGGCGCGCTCGCTGGCGAGGGGGGGGAGGATGGGGGCGCAGGGGAGTGCTGCCGTGGGAGAGGAGGGGCGAGCCCGGTCGAGGGGGGGATGGGGGAGCAGGGGACAGTTGGGGTGGGTTGGATGCGGTGTTGGAGGGTCTCTTATGACTTCCAAGAGGAGAGCTCATTAGGTCCTTGCAGCAGCAGGAGTTGTTGCTTAGCAGGATGGTTCCAAAGGTCTAATTGTAGATTTTGGCATCTGGTTTAGTTGCTAAAGTGTTGGAGCATTTACTGAAAATTAAGGTAAGATAGTTTGTAGAAATTCTTATAACATGCATGTCTTCATTTTGTTTTGTTTTCCAGAACTGTATAATCAGATAAAGATGTAGCATGATAAATAAAATCTGATTGGTTTGCATGGCTTGAATTTTATGTCAGATTTATGATATAATGCTTTTATGTATGTTTATGTGAATATTAGGTATTTGGTTTGATTCATAAAACGTATGAAGCTATATCTTTGATTTGAATAAAAATCTATTTTGAATTTGTTTATAATATGTTTAAATAAAGACAAATATTTAAATATCATACTTTTATACTATTTTGTTAACTGTCATCAATAAACACAGGTTTCAAATCTTAAACATGCAGTTAATTTCCATAACATCACAATTTAATTCAAAACATAACATTTAAATCGTTTTAACAGTACAGAAAATTTTAAAGTGTTCAAAAAAGTCAATAAATTTGACAAAATGTAAATCTCATGCAATAAATTTTGGTACCTGACAATAAAGTTTTTACATGTAGACATGGTCATCAAGGTTCTGTACTATTTTACTTTTTGCTGCCATATCTAGTCTATGCTATAAAAACATGTATGTATGATGCTATTAAAACATGTGTGCCATATCTACTTTGCAACTGCTGTTTCTATGTGGATGGCAGGATTAACTTGAGATCTCCAAGTTAGCTATGTGATTGGGGCTAAGATTATCATGTGCTAAATCCTTGCCATCTTCCTTCCCGGAGCATAACATATATTAGTATAAAAACTAATGATTCCTCATTCAAAGTTGATGAATAGCCAATATGAATGCCATACTTGTCATGATATTGTCAAAGAATGTGAACTGTTGTGTTATGTATTTAAATAAATTATGTTGGCTTACCCATCTTTTATTAATATTTTTTTTTTGTAAAATATGATGACAAGTTTTGTTTGGAACACGTGCGAAGATCGAGCTAGTTGCTTTCATCTTTTGAGGCTTTTTGTTCAGGTAAAATCCAGCGAGCCTGGGTGGTGGCTCATCTTTATTTAATCCAGCAAGCCTGGGTGGTGGCTCATTTTTATTTAATCCAGCGAGCCTGGGTGGTGGATAACCTTTTATATTATGTGTGGATGCATGAATATATTTTTTGCAGGATGTGTGAATGTATTTTAATGCAGGATGCAAATATTGGATGAATGTTTTTCTATTATAGTATGGAACGTTAATAGGTGTTCTGGAAACTAGAAGGCAACTATGGAACATTAATTAGTTCTATATATGAATCCAATATCCTTGAGTCTTTTTTTTTTTGAGCTGTGCTACAAGATATTAAGAGACCTCAAGTACTTTAGACACTTTAAGATTATTTGAAGAGCAATCTATATCATGTTTACTATACTCTTTGAAGGGCAATAAATATTTCTCTATTTGAACAGGAATAAAACAATTACACGAAAAATTTTATCATAAATTGTCAACAATCCTTTAATTGATATATTAGAGATATAAATGTTACTACAAAAAATATTATCATAAATTGATTAGTTGTTCTCTTAGATTTGCTGTAGAGTTGTGTAGAAATTGTATTGCCTCACGGTCAAATATTTTCTATATTTTAGTGGATAGGTTTGTGAGCTTATTAAGAGAATCCAAAAGGAGCCGCCAAAAGCAACATCTGCTAAAAGCACATCTCATGGTTGGAGGCTGCAGGTAATGAGCATAATTGATAACATAATGCTACATTAATACATCACATGTTAATTTTCCACAAACCTGATCATTACTGCTATCTGACCCTCAAGTTGGTGGGTTAGGATTGTGATTATTTCAGTGTTATCTTTTTACTGATAATTAACCAATTTTTTTCAATTGGCAGGGTGTGCCAGCTCTATCTCCTTCTCAAGACATGGGTCCGTGTACACTGGGGGAGTTGATGGTATGGTTTGCAAAATTGATCCATCACCATTTTTTTATGAATAGATATGTAATAGACAATTATAATAGAATAAAGATTATGTAATACACAAACTATATGTACCTATGAAAAGATTACATAAAAGAGCACATAATGAAAGCTATGATAAAGCACTAAAACTAATTACATAAATCCCAGTGTACACTGCACAACATAACTCAAATAGAAAAGATATATTTAAAAAGGTGCACCTCTAACTGAATGATTTAGAAGCAATCTACCAAATTCAGCTCCTTAATCTGCTCCAAATGCCTGAAAAAGAAAAGGACTTTAGAAATTAAATTACAGAAGCCTAATGTGATACCTTTTATAGACTCATATGCATGATATATTTTTTACCACTTATGTTGATGTTTTATCAGTCTTCTGGCATTTTTGGTATGAAAGAGATGCTCATCAATATGCCATGTAGTACATATGAATGGCATAAACATTCTGTTAAAAGAACAAAAAATGGAAGTTATTTCTTACAAATATATGGTTGCACATGCTTGATCCAATATGTACAATCTATTTTACGCATTATAAATGCACAGGGATATCTGATGCACAGGGACATCTGTGTCACTCTTTGAAGTAGTGTTTCCACTGACATATCCCCTGGTTTATGATGTACAGGTGATAGTTGTTGACAACTTTTTCACTGGTTCAAAAGATAATCTCAGGGAATGGATTGGTCATCCAAGATTTGAGCTCATTCGACATGGTATTACTTTACTTTAAATCATGTACTTTGCTCTTACTTTAAATCATGTACTTTGCTCTGTTTTCGTGAGATCTTATAGCTCACCCATCACTTTTATAGTCCTTGGAAATTGATAACCTTTTTTTAAATATCTGCCTATATAATCAAAGTTTTACATTTATATATCCACTAATTTGTTGAAGCCTGCCCCAAGTAAGTTGGGAGCTGCAGTAATGATTCTTTGCTTACATATAGTACATAATTCAACAAATCATGTTTCTGTGAATTAGTTGTCTGTCAATGAATAAACATAACTTGCGTGCTCCTATCCCTTGCATCCTTGATTGCAGATGTCACAGAGACATTGCTTGTAGAAGTCGATCAGATATATCATCTGGCTTGCCCTGCATCTCCAATTTTCTACAAATATAATCCTGTAAAGGTGCAGACCTTCCTTTTATCTCTGTATGAATTTCTTAACTATTACGTACACATACCTTTTCACCATGTTTTCTCACCCTCCAGTCATCAAGTATCCTTTTTGCCTGGTAAAGCTTGAAATTTTCTTGTAACTCACTTCTTATAATTAATACCTTTGTCTTTCTTTAATAATCTCTATTTGTTTTTACTTTAAAATTTGGTCTCCATTACTCATCACTTTATTATGGTATGCTGCCTATGGGTTCATTACTATCTAACAGAACCTTTAGTTGAATGATCTCTAAAACCAATAATGTAATATACTTCCCTAGCTCCATTAAATAGATTATTCAGCTATAGCTCACTTACAAGTTTGAAATTGCATGATTTAAGGTCATTTTTGTTTTTTCCATCTCAATACTATGCTTTATGTTGTTACATCTTTCCTTTTTCTGGCTAAACCCGATTGTTTGCTCAATGTGTTGACAGACCATAAAGACAAATGTGATTGGTACATTGAACATGTTGGGTCTTGCAAAAAGGGTTGGAGCAAGGTGAAATAATTATCATTCATGTTATGCAATTTTTATTCTTGTGCAACTTGCTTATGAAACTTTTTATGATTCTTTTAATAATAGGATTTTGCTCACATGAACCTCAGAGGCATATGGCTATCCTCTTGAGCACCCCCAAAAGGAAGAGTACTGGGGGAATGTCAATCCTATTGGTAACTTGACCTCTTTTTTCCAGCTTGCCAAAGGATTAAATTTTTACACTTTTTGGATTTGCAGACCTAATATTCAGATGATATGGGGTGTTTCACTATGTTTATTCATAATTTTGCTGCTGGTTAAGAAGAAGAAAATTAGCTGTTGTAAAGAATTTATTCATAACAAAAAGTATGTCATAAGGCTTATTGGTTTAAGAAAACACATCGTAAACATGAGGTATCATACTTGGTGTGGTATTGCCTTCTTGTAGTTGACTTATTATAATTCAAAAATTAGTAGCAAATCAGATTTAGAAATTGCCAATTGCAAAAGTGTTATCATATTTCTGGCTTTCTGTCACCGAATTGAAGCCACTACAGCTTAAACTTGTGTTGAAATCACTAATAAAATCAGAATGACATAGCACAACAATAAGGAAATAAAAGGAATCATTAATGCCTAAAATAAGATGATGAACAAAGTTCCAAGAGAACAACACAACAACCACCTTTAAGCAATTTACCTCCCAAAAGCCAACTCGACAATTTGTTCTCAGTGAGGGCTGGTGAGGCACCTGCGTCACATCCATTAAGATTCAAGATATCCCAAGCTTGCAATTTTTTTCCTTTTTTTTTCTGTTCTAATCTTTGTAAATTCACACCTGTGTGAGCTGGTGGTGGTTCTTGAAGAGGTGGAGGCATTGGCAGTGGTGCTGGTGGAGATCATAGAGGAGGTAAAGGCAGAGGCGGAGGTGTAGGCAGTTGTTCTGACTTAGCATCGACAATGGCTATAGAAGAGGTGGTGGTTCTGAAGGTGGCGACAACATATTGTTTTCTCCGCCAACAACTTTTTTTTTCCTATCTTTGTCTTACAAACGGGTCTTATAAGTTTAGTGATGTACCAACACTTATTTAATGGATGAATGGAACATCAGAGTTATGCATAAATCTAAATGCCCCATTATTGGCATGCACTGAAAATTCTATACAACAATAAACAGCAAAGATAGAATATTTGCTCCATCTTTACTCACAATGATGTGTTCTACTAAATGAGAAAGGGAAATAGTAACAATATATATATATATATATATGATATTTTCTGCTTATTTTTGTTTCATAAACCTAGCTTAATGACTGATGAACTATATTGTTAGGGAGACATTGGCCACTGCAGCTTCTCAGTTGAGGATTTTTAGTTCTGCCGATTATAAGAAGTTCAGAAATTTTTCTAGTCATCCTGTGAGTGTTTTAAAATAAACAAACCCCCAATAAACCTTCCACTCAAAAACACACGGAGACACACATTACAATGAACCCATGGACAGAATGGTGGCAAATTTCATCCACCAATATGTAGTTAAGAAACCAAATAAAGTGTGAGCTACTTTTTTTGTCCTTTTTGGGTTGGGAACTACCTACACTAACCTATTTATACAACCTTACTTTAGATTCCTTTAAAACTGACTGCTTGGTTTCAAACCTGAGACCTCTTAAACTTTGGTGTGCAAGGAGGGCCTTATTCAGCTGCTTCTGCAACACCCAATTAGAACATTGATAATATTATAATTCTATTTACTTGGTTGAAAGCAATAGCAAAGCAAACTAAACAAACTATATAGATAGCTCTTATCAACCAAACTCACTGGATTTAGGAAGAAACCAACACAAACCATAATCTTAATATGTTCACACAGAGCTTATACAATACAGAAGCCGTAGAAATGATAGAAGTTACAATAAACAAGTTAGTTTAGTTTAAAAATGAAATACTCATCCGATTGGCCTCCGGTTTGAGCTCGACGCTCAAAGTCACAATAAAATTGTTAGTTTAGTTTAAAAATGAAAAACTTAGGTTTGTGGGTCCAAAATTAGAAATACTCATCCGATTGGCCTCCGGTTTGTTCCATCACGGTCGGGGCGATGCGTGTGACTTGTGAAAACTGACGGAGTTCAATTCGGACTCCCGGTTTGAGCTCGACGCTCAAATTCACATTAAGCAAGTTAGTTTAGTTTAGAAATGAATAAATTAGCTAGGTTTGGGGGTTCAAAACTAGAAATACTCATCCAATTGGCCTCCGGTTTGTTGCAGCATGGTCGGGCGATGAGTGTGACTTGTGGAAATCGACGGAGTTCAATTCGGACTCCCGGTTTGAGCTCGACGCTCAAAGTCACAATAAACAAGTTAGTTTAGTTTAAAAATGAAAAACTTAGGTTTGTGGGTCTAAAATTAGAAATACTCATCTGATTGGCCTTCGGTTTGTTCCAGCACGGTCGGGGTGATGAGTGTGACTTGTGGAAACTGACGGAGTTCAATTCAGACTCCCGGTTTAAGCTCGACGCTCAAAGTCACAATAAACAAGTTAGTATAGTTTAAAAATGAAAAAATTAGGTTTGTGGGTCCAAAATTAGAAATATTCATCCGATTGGCCTCCGGTTTCTTCCAGCACGGTCGGGACGATGAGTGTGACTTGTGGAAACTGACGGAGTTCAATTCGCACTCCCGGTTTGAGCTCGACGCTCAAAGTCACAATAAACAAGTTAGTTTAGTTTAAAAATGAAAAACTTAGGTTTGTGGGTCCAAAATTAGAAATACTCATCCGATTGGCCTCCGATTTGTTCCAGCACGGTCGGGGCGATGAGTGTGACTTGTGGAAACTGACGGAGTTCAATTCGGACTCCCGGTTTGAGCTCGACGCTCAAATTCACATTAAGCAAGTTAGTTTAGTTTAGAAATGAATAACTTAGCTAGGTTTGGGGGTCCAAAACTAGAAATACTCATCCGATTGGCCTACGGTTTGTTCTAGCACCATCGGGTCGATGAGTGTGACTTGTGGAAACCGATGGAGTTCAATTTGGACTCTCGGTTTGAGCTCGACGCTCAAAGTCACAATAAACAAGTTAGTTTAGTTTAACAATGAAAAACTTAGGTTTGTGGGTCCAAAATTATATATACTCATCCGATTGGCCTCCGGTTTGTTCCAGCACGGTCGGGGCGATGAGTGTGACTTGTGGAAACTGACGGAGTTCAATTCAGACTCCCGGTTTGAGCTCGACGCTCAAATTCACATTAAGCAAGTTAGTTTAGTTTAGAAATGAATAACTTAGCTAGGTTTGGGGGTCCAAAACTAGAAATACTCATCCGATTGGCCTCCGGTTTGTTCCAGCACGGTCGGGGCGATGAGTGTGACTTGTGAAAACTAACAGAGTTCAATTCGGACTCCCGGTTTGAGCTCGACGCTCAAAGTCACAATAAACAATTTAGTTTAGTTTAAAAATGAAAAACTTAGGTTTGTGGCCCAAAATTAGAAATACTCATCCGATTGGCCTCCGTTTTTCCAGCACGGTCGGGGCGATGAGTGTGACTTGTCGAAACTGACGGAGTTCAATTCGGACTCCCGGTTTGAGCTCGACACTCAATTCATCTTAATGTGACCAAAATATATAGTGTGACCAAAATATTGACCGAAAGTGAGTGAATAAAAATCTATAAATTTAAATATTTATTGCTTATAATAGTATTTAATTTATGCTTCTAAAATAAGTTATTGCTTATAATAGTATTTAATTTTAACTTATTATTATTATATATGTATTGTAGGTTCCTTCATCGGGTGGCGTGGGAGGAGACGAGCACGAGCATGAACACGAGGACGAAGATTCATGATTTTCATTTCATTATTATTATTGTTGTAGACATTTTTAATTTATTGTTACATTTTATTATTGTGATGTTGTGGACATTTTATTATTATAATGTTGGGACATTTATTATTCTGATGTCGTGAACATTTTTATTATTGTTGTCGATATTTTATTATTGTTGTGTTGTGGATATTTTTATTATTGTTGTGTTGTAGACATTTTGATTATTTTTATCTTGTTGGACATTTATTATTGTTGTGGACAATTTTATTATTATGATGTTGTGGACATTTTTTTATTTTGTCAATATTTTATTATTGCTGTGGACATTCATTATTGTTGTGTTGTGGATATTTTGATTATTGTTATGTTGTAGACAATTTTCTTGTGGATAATTATTATTGTTGTGGACATTGTTATTTATTTTACACAGTTATTTTCCTAAAACGTATAAATTTAAAAAAATATTAAAAAATAGAGACCGATTAGTGACGAAAAATTCGGTCACTATTCGGTCCCTAAATAGGGACCGAATAGTAATCGATTTCAATCGGTCACTAATAGTGACCGATTGAAATCAGTCACTGTTCGGTCCCTATTTTAAGGATCGAATAGTGACCGAATGAAATCGGTCTCTATCAGTGACCGATTTAATTCGGTCACTATTCGTTCCCTAAAATAGGGACCGAATAGTGACCGAATATTTCGGTCACTATTAGTGACCGATTGAAATCAGTCACTGTTCGGTCCCTATTTTAGGGACCGAATAGTGACCGAATATTTCAGTCACTATTAGTGACCGATTTTATTCGGTCACTATTCGGTCCCTAAATAGTGACCGATTAGTGACCGAAACCCTTCAGTCACATATTTGTGACCAGAAATTCTTCACCGACGAATTCGGTCACTATTCGGTCACTATTCGGTCTCTGAGTCTTTTAGTGACCGATTAGGGACCGAATAGAGACCGAAAATGTCGGTCTCTAAATGCGCATTTTCTTGTAGTGTTATATGTTAGCAGTATTGTGAGATTGCAAGGTGTGCCGAAGTCTATTATCTCTGACAGAGACCCGTAGTTTACATCGAAGCTATGGCAGGGTCTTTAGGAGGCTTTGGGTTCTCAGTTGAAGCTTAGTTCGGCATTTCACCCTCAAACAGACGGCCAGTCCAAGAGGATGATTCAGACACTCGAGGACATATTGAGAGCGTGCGTGCTTGATTGGAAGGGCGATTGGGGCGTCACCTACCTCTTGTGGAGTTCGCTTACAACAACAGTTTTCATGTGAGTATCAGCATGGCTCGATTCGAGGCTTTGTATGGTCGGCCCTGTAGATCTCCTTTGTGTTGTGAGGAGAGAGGTGATAGGCAGTTGGTTGGTCCTAAGTTGGTGTAAGAAACTTCGGATAATATTCAGCTCATCAGGTAGAGATTGATTGCAGTGCAGGATAAGCAGAAGAGCTACGTCGACAACAGAAGAAGGATTTAGAGTTCAAGGTTGGCGAGCACGTTTTGCTCAAGGTTTCACCTACTTGAGGTGTGGTAAGGTTTGGCAGGCATAGCAAGTTGAGTTCAATATTTATTAGCCCATTTGAGATTCACAGGCGGATGGGCAGTGTGGCGTATGAGCTAGCTTTACCCCCAGCGCTAGCTAGTGTGCACCTGGTTTTCCATATGTCTATGCTCAGGAGATATGTGCAAGATCTATCACATGTTATCAATCATGAGCCAGTGGAGATTTAGCCAGACTTGTCTTATGTAGAGCGACCAGTAGCTATCCTAGATCGGAAGCTTAGCACCTCAGGAACAAGGCTATTGCATCCGTGAAGGTGTTGTGGAGAAATTTCTCACGGGAGGAGGCTACATGGGAGCTTGAGGACGTCATGAAGAAGCAATATCCCCATTTGTTTGGTTAGTATTTCTGTTCTAACTTCAAGGACAAAGATTTCTTTTAGGGGAAGAGGGTATAAGGCCGTCAAATTTTGTGCATATTATGTATGTTTGATGCTTTAGTTGTTCTGCCGAAATCCTTGTTTAACGTCAACATCCCTTGACGTTAAGAGCATGTTGACGACAACTTTTGTGCTGTTGGCTGTGTGGCTAGAAGAAATAGACATCCACATCGATTGACGCCTATTTCAGGTTGACGATAGCTATGTGGCCGTTTACTTCTCCCGGCTGCATTTGGGATTTTAGATCTGAAACCGCCCCGTTTTCTCTGGAGATCTTTTAGGAAACGTATTCCCAATGGTTAGGACTCTTAAGGCCTAGGTTTACCCCAACTCTATTGTCTATTTAACCTAAACACCTCGGTTAGGAGAGGACTTTTGCCACCTAGGGCTATTTGGGTTCCAGGAGAGAAAAAGAGAGCTTTGTGAGGGTTTGATTTGGCGATTGGAAGGCTCTACCGGCAGTTTTCTATGTTTAGAAGACTCTTCGGAAGGTGGAGGAGCTCTCCTAACACTGGGAGATCATCTGTGCAAGCGTAGAGACCAGATCAAGGTGAAAGACATCACCTTCTTGGCTTGGCCGAGGAGGACTTCATCACCAAAATATGATCTTTAGAGATTTTTAAGGAGGCAAGTAACTTAGGGGTTTCGTCCCAAGACCTATCACTTAGAGTTTAAGTATTTTTCTGGATTTTTAGATCGTGTCCTAGACCCCAAAATTTTGTGTTTTTCTGTGTTTCGGTCTGCATTGTCTGAAGGCAGGAGGTTGGCGACAACCTTATTGCTACCAAGTTCTTGAGTTAATGGCAATCTATTGTGTCATTAACCCACCTGACGACAAGCACCTTGCCGTCAAGTTCATCTGGTTTTTACAGAACTATAGATTTACATGTGTGATGTGATTTTCGAGAAATTTCTGGATGTTTGTGCATGTCATAAAATTTATGAATGTTCAAGTATGTTATTAGGTTAAACCGTGAATTTCTGTAAATTTTCTGATAACAATTGTGAATTATGATATTTCTATTAAGGTTAAATATGCATGTCTTGACAGAGTTAAATTCGAAATAAATAGATTTGATGCATGATATTGCTGAAAGAAATTTTCATGAACTTAGGGTTACTGTTTTCATGTTTTGAGATTATTAGACTAGACTGAGTACTTTTTATCATGTCAGATTGAATTATCTTATTAAATTACATGAGATCCCTGTTAAACGTTAAAAATAGGGTTACTATCATGAAAATTCATAAAAGTTAGTCATATAATATGCTCCATGCGTAGGGTTTATGGTTAAAATTTGGGACTGTTTTGATATCTTTAGATAGTGTTTGCAATTATAAAGGTATTAAAAGCCATATTATGCATAATTATTCAAGAAACGATAATTTCCAGTGATTAGTATCATGTTTAGGTACTGTTATGCATGAATTAATAGTGTTAGACAGTCATGATAGGTTCTGTGAACTGAAGTATATGTGTTTGAATGATATGCATGTGAATGGACCAAATAGTGCATGTAAAATGATGTAAATCATGTGATTAATTGAAATAATGTGATTAAGTGGAATGTGTGCCGAAATTGACACTGCTACCATAGAAGGTTGTGGAGTTGTACTATAGAAAAGTCCCTATGGGAAGGCTCAATGTGTATGTGATATCTTATGGGCATCAGGATGAAATCCTGGAGGTGGACAAGTACCACTAGTTAAGGTGGAGAGGGCTTCTCTCAGTTCTACACAGTTACCAAGATTCGTCACTATAATGCCTAGGTGACGGGTATGTGTTATGTGATATGTGTGTCCTTCTTTATGTTACCCAGATAGCAAGCTCAGAGGGGGGGTGAATGGATTGCTAAAAATTCTTCTTTCAACAATTCATGTAAATAAATACACTTGACAGACAATACTAAGATTGATAGTTAGAGTTATTGTTAATCAAAACGAAGAGAAACAATCACACAGACAACATGAAATTTTATCTTGGTTCGGATCTCCTATCCCAAGGAGTCCTACGTCCAGTCCCCAAGAAACCACTTGGGATTCCACTAAACATGGGTACAGTCCCCCTTAAGGACATTTACATATCTAGCAACAGCTGGCCTTCTCTTCTCTACCAGAAGAGGGATTTCTCCACCTGATGCAACAGGTCTTCTCTTCACACCCGAAGAGGAATACTAACAGAAAAATGAGTTGAAATAGAAAGGCCCCAAGACCAAGCTTATAATCACTGCTTGATCTGAGGCGAGGTCTGAAAGACACAAGATTATCTCAAATGAACTCTCTCAGATCAACGTAAGCTCTCAAAGGCAATGCAATATTCTACATAGAGCAAGGAGCTATAGAAGGTTGGAATGGACGAGCTGGCTCTTGTTTTTCTATAGGTGACTAAGATGTTCAAGCTTCTCAAAGGTTGAAAGAGTTGTGTGTGCTTGGAGTCACCAGTCTTCTTTTATCTTCTTTGAAATAATTTGACCGTTGAAGTATCCGTTGAAATATCTGTTGTCTCACACCTTCATGCACGTTGGAGTGTCTGGTTTGAGGGAAAGAGCAAGTGATCCTGCAGCCATTAATGCTCGGATAGACACACATACTCAAGGGAAGATTGTCTAAATCTTCTATCCTCTTGTCAGGTTGACAGGTCTATCTTTGGGACGTGCGTTTCCACCGGAAACCCTGCACACAATAAATGCTGACACCTAGACAACTTATCTTTGTCTAAACTATTAGTCAACATTAGTAGTTGTGCTGTATAAAGATACTCTAGAAGGGAAATGCCATTCTGTCATTGACTTTGTGTGTAATAGGTAGGCAAGACAGGTAAAAGATATATCGTGCAGAGTTTTGTACTGTCATAATAAATGCTAGAAAATATGGGATACAACATGATTTCATGAGAAAACTTGAAATCCACAAGGATTTGAATTATATTGAAATTCATATGGAATGGAACTAAAGAATGGTTGAAAATGATTTGAACAAGAATGTTTGACAACTGTATTAAACGTAGTCATTAATAGAGAGATGATGTGTTTAGACATGCTGAAACCAGAGAGAGAGAGTCGATGTTGACATTAAATCAATGAAATAATCATAATCAAGTGAGAATGTAATCCATGTTGAAATCAAGTCGATGTGAGCATAATCCATGTACTAATGAATCGATGTTTGAAACGAAGTTGATATAAACATGAAGTCGTTGTTTCATATGAAGTCATTGTAGACATGAAATCGTTGTTCTATAGAAATCGATGTATCAACCGAATCGTTGTAGCAACAACCAAATTGTTATTTAAGTGAAACAGAATCGTTGAAGCGACCAAATTGTTGTAGCGACCAAGTCGTTGTTTAAGTAAAACAGAATCGTTGAAGCGACCAAATCGTTGTAGTGACCAAGTCGTTGTTTAAGTGAAACAGAATCGTTGTAGCGACCAAATCGTTGTTTTAGTGAAACGAAATCGTTGTAGCGACCAAGTCATTATTTCTACGAAGTCGTTGTTTAAGTGACTTATGAAATCATTATAGCGATCAAATCGTTGTTTCTATGAAGTCATTGTTTAAGCAACCTATGAAATCGTTGTACAAATCAAATCGTTGTTTCTATGAAGTCGTTGTTTAAGTGACTTATGAATTGTTGTAGACTATTATATGGAAGTCAATGTATACTTAGACAAAATATATGCAATAAGCTTCAAATGACAGTGAGTGAAGATAACTTAAAGATTTTTGATTGAATTACTGCATGTGAACAATCTTCAGAAAATGTTATTAGATAAGTTTTGTTAATCACCAAATATATATATATATAATTAATAATAATTATATAGAGATGGACTGATCATCACTTTATGGTGGTTCAGACTATGTGTCACGGAAAATAAGTGTAAAGATGTAAAATGTATGTGGATGTGAAAAGTGTTCATGTTAAAATGATGTGATAATGTGTTACAATGTGAATCAATGTGAAACCATGTGATTATGATTTATTTATGGTAAAATAGCCAGAAAAATATGTGATTACGTGATATAAAAGTATGTGAAATGTGATAGATATCATGTTAGGATTGTTAGTAACCATGTGTTTAATTCCATGATCAAATTAATTGGAGAAATGTTGTGAATGAGTTGTATTTGATATCATGATTTAAGTTGAGACCATGTGTAGATAGCATGTTATAGGTTATTTATGTGTACTTGTTTATTATGACATGAACCATGTGTAAAACTTCTCTTGTTGTTTAAAAGAATAGCATGAATGTGATATGTGTAAGGATGTGCTAATGGGTTACTTGCTGAGTCTTTGTGAAGACTCATACTTGCTTTAACATACAAGTGAGACAGGTGTCCTGTGCTTGAGGAGGACATTGTGAGGAGCGACTCCGAGCGAGAGGAGTAGAGAGATTGTGGAGGACTATTGCATAGCTTGTACTTTCTTTTACTAGTATGTGGGCAATGATGTTATGTTATGGACTTGTATAATTATGGATTTTTGTTTATTTTCATTGCTACTATATAGACTGTGGAATCTGTGAATGATGATGGAATAAGAATCTCTTTCATTTCCGTTGTACTTTCTTTTGTTATTTATGTACCTCTCTACCTACTTTGTTGTGTTGGGTACATGTCCCACTGTGACGACACACTTTATATCAATGTGGATTGGTATAATCCTACCGGTATAAAGAGGGTCATTATATGTAGACTTTGGTTTTGATGATTCTAAATTTTCAACTTTAGATTCTACATCACTAGAGCTATTTTCTTTAGATTCAACATCTTCCTTCTCAGCTGCATTTGAAGTCTTTGACAACTTGGCCTGTACCTTTGTTTTGATTTAGCAGGCATTAACTTCTTAGGTTTAACAAATGATTGTGCAATAGAAGCAGGTATGTCAAGGTTCTCTAGAATTCTCATCTCTTTGAGTTTTTTTCTCCAATAGATCAAGATCTACAGTTCCATACTTAGAAATAATGTTTTGAATTAGCTGTTTCAGATGTAAACCAGAGACAAGTTAGAAGAACCTCAAAAAATGTAAGAAGTAGAATATACTTTGTTTGCACAAGGCATACCTCCTCATCTATCATTTCTATTTTTTCACCATGATGAGGAAGCAACTTTTGCATAACATCTAGACCCCATTTCTCTAATGCTTTAAGAAGAACTCTGTGGTTGGTTTATGCCACAGTCCTAGATGAGACATTACACAATAAAGAGCAAATGAGAATCTTTCAGCTAGGGTCCAAAGTTCAGCCTTTATAGACTTTAAACTCTTTGATAGTTGCAACATGAAAAACTTAGAAAGACAAAAAGAAAAGACATCCTTAAAACAATTGAAAATCATAATAATGAAAATAGATTTCTAGTATTATATGATGATATAATTTAGTAACATAAAACATTGAACCCATTGATAAAAATGTTTATGTTATGACATACTTGTGATTGATTGATCCACCTCTTACTATCAAACCATCCAACAAAGCTTCAAGGGATAACTAGGTCCAGGAAATAAAGCTGTAAAACAAATGGTTAGAAAAAAGCCATTTAGTGACCATGAACCTATATGGGATTCACTGACCACTATGCACTTATATCAGTTTTGGGCATCTCCACCCATTGACTGAAACCTTGCATCATGGTTGGACTCAGTGCTTGTTGGGTTTTCTCCTGTTAGGTTGCATCATATTTTTGGGTAGCACCACTTGCATAATATCTCAATGTGGTTCATCAAGAGTACAACACTCAAAATTGAGTTTATTACGGCATATTAATCAATCTCCACATTGAGAACCAAAACCAAGCCATATTGATGCACTTGATAGTTGCTACAACTTATTTGAATTCTGCATAGCCTCAAGTTAATTATGATATTTCATTGTACCAGCAAAAAAGCAATCTCAAAGAGAAATCAAGGAAATCTTTGTTGGGTTGAGTGTGAATATAATTCATTTCTCCTCACATTTTGATGATGACAAGTTATGATTTTAATCCATAACAATTGGAACATGTGAAATGCATCACACCTGAAATAACAATGTTCAAAAAGCATGTTTCCAAGCACATTTATCATTTATATTCATGATAATACATTTGACTAATGATTTATGTGTTTAATTCTCAGGGACAATCATTTATTACAAGGGTAGTGTCGACACACCCCATGATGGTGTCGACACAATGTTCCAAGCCCTAAGCCAAAATATGAAGAATTGGTCAACTAGTGTCGACACTAGACCAGGGCAGGTCGACACTAGAGGCAGATCCCAGAGAATCTTGTTCACAGGTCTCTTCAGTCAGGTCGACACCAATGCAGGCAGGTCGACACTAGATGGCTCTCCCAGAAGGCCTGTTTTGCTGTCTGGGACAGGGTGTCGACACTGGATCATCTCAGGTCGACACTAGAGACCTCTCCCAGGGAATTGATTTGCCAGTCTGGGACAGTGTGTCGACACACCTATGGGCAGGTCGACACACTCCGGAATCTCTGTGACTTAAATTTTGTCCTGGACACGTGGCACCCTAGGGATTGTTGGATTAGCCTTGGATCGTGTGCCCACGACCCCCAAGGGTACACTTGGACTATTAGGGGTATAAATACCCTCCTATTGGCCATCCAACATGCAAGAACCCTTTCAGAGCCTCCCAGAAACCCTGTTGGCGGCTAGAAGGTTTCTCCTCCCTGTTCTTGCCTTCCTGGTGCTTCCTCAAGCCAAATTCTCATCTGTTCAAGCATGAGAAGTGGAATTGATCGTTGAAGAAGCAATTGGATCACCTCAAGGAAGCAGATCAAGTAGAAGCCGACTCTTGTGAAGAATTCAAGGAAGATCCTGAAGATCAGATTGCAGAGCATCGCCCAGGAACTTCCAGAGATCAAAGCTCTTCACAATTCGACCTTCTACAAGGGAGTACATCTGAAGAGAAAAGCTATCAATACAATTCTCATTTTCCTTTTCTCTTCTGAGTGATTCTGAGATTGTGCATGGGTTGTTGCATGAGTCTCATGAATTAACTCTTGTTGGACTAGATCTGTTGCTAGAGGATCTGAGTCTTGTGTTTTTCTAGCAAGTTGTTTGTGAGCCGTCGAGCTCAGTGGTTTTGAGTCGTCGTACTCAAGTGTAGTTGAGCAGTCTTGCTCAGGGTTCTAGAGTAGTCTTACTCTAGAGTTTGTGTGAGTTGTAAACTCAGGTGGTTGGAGTTGTCAGGCTCCAGTGGGTGTGTTGTACCCAGGTTGATTAGTGGATCCTCACTGTGTGAGGGGTGGATGTAGGAATCACATGGTGTGATTTCCGAACCACCTAAAAATCTCTGTGCATTGATCTGATTGTGGTTTGAATTTATCCTTCGTTAGATGCATGCATAGGATCGTTTGAATTCATCTAATCAATTTGTTCACACACTCCGTTTGCACAACTCACTCAATTTATCTTCAGATCTGTGAAATCTGTTTTTCAATTTGCCTCTGATTCAAGAGTTTTTAAAAATTGGTTAAGCTTCCGCATTAGTAGGCCTAGATCTATTCAACCCCCCCTTCTAGATCTTGTCCTCATCATTTCTCGATCCTTCAATTGGTATCAGAGCGGGTTTACACTTGATCTGATTTGATCTGAGTAATTTCTGAGTGTTCTGTGTGATTTGTTTGCTTGCTGAGTGTTTCCTTCTTTGCACCATCTGTTTAATTAAATGGATTCCAGAGGATTCATAGCTGAGGGTCATTCCATTAATAGGCCACCATTCTTTAATGGAACGGACTATTCTTATTGGAAAAATAGAATGCAAGTTTTTCTTAGAGCCCAAAATTATGAAATCTGGAAAGTAGTGGAGGTAGGCCCCTATGAGAACCAGGGAGAGGAAGAAACCTGGACTAGGGAACAGATAAGAAGAGCTACATTGAATTACAGTGCCATGAATATGATTCAATGTGCTGTTCACCCCAAAGAGTACTCAAGAATCTCAATGTGCAAATCTGCCAAAGAGATGTGGGATAAACTTGAGTTACTCTATGAGGGAACATCTCAGGTTAAGGAAACTAAGGCTAACATTCTTGTCTCTGAATATGAATTATTCATGATGAAATCTAATGAGACAATTTCTGAAATGTTTGCCAGGTTTATGATCATAGTCAATGGACTGAAGGCCTTAGGTAAGGACTATACGGATGCTGACTTGGTAAGAAAAATTCTACGTTCTCTCTCTTCAATTTGGCACACAAAAGCCACTGTCATTGAAGATTCTAAAGATCTGTCCAAAATTTCTTTGGATGAGTTGATAGGATCTTTAATGACATATGAAATCAATCTAAAGAGAAATGAAGAACATATAATCAAAACCAAGCCAGTAGCTCTAAAGGCCTCATCTAGTAACAAAGACAAGAGTCAGGAGAAAACCAGTTCTGATGAGTCTGAGTCAAATGAGGATGAGATTGCCCTCATGACCAGGCAATTCAGAAAATTCTTGAAATATAGAAAAGGAAAATTTTCTGGCAAAAAGAAATATTCATCAGGTAAAAGAAACACTTCCTTTTCTAATGCTAATTCTAACAAGAATAAAAAATCTGACGAAATTGTCATCTGTTACAGGTGCAACAAGCCAGGACATATGAAGGGAGAATGTCCTGAAAACAAGAAGGAGAAGCACAAGAAGTTTCACAAGTTCAAGAAGCCAAAGGCCATGGTAGCCACTTGGTCTGATGAAGACTCAAGTGAGAAGGAAGAAGAGAAAAATCCTCAAGTTCTGAAAGTGAGGAAATCTGCTTCATGGCGAATAGTTCTGATGGAAAGGTAAGTACATCCTTCGAAGACTATTCAGTTGAGGATTGGCAAGATGCTTATGCAGAACTTGTTGAAAAATACACTGAAATGAGGAAAGAAAATAAACACCTCAAAAAGAAAATTGAAAATATTTACCATAACCAATCCTCAAACAAAAGAACTTGTGAACTAGAAAATGAAGTAACAGAACTGAATGAAGAAAAAGAAAATCTTTTGAATTTGATTGATGAGCTTAAGCTAGCCTCTCAAAAGGCCACCCTTGAATTCAAAGAACTGTCTGGAAATGGAAAACCATGATAAACAACAAAAGGTTGAAGAAATCAAAACCTTACAAAACCAGCTAAAAGAAAAGGATGAAGTTATTGAAACATTCACAAATGGTAAAGACAATCTGGAGGCCTTGCTGGGAGCAAAAATGAAATCAATTTCTCATGGACTAGGATTTAATAAACAAAAACCTAACAAAGACAAATCTTGTGAGAAGAAGGATAATGCACCATTAATTAAATTTCTCAAAGGCCCTAGTCTTGAGAACACAAAAATCAAACAAACATCAAGCAAAACACCAAAAATTCCAAAAACTCAGAATCAAAACAAGGCAACCAGGTCGACACAGTCACCTGATAGGTCGACCTGCTCAACATCAACAAAGACAAACCACAAAATAAAAATTCAAATAAAAATTTGAAAAATAAGAAAAAGTCAAAGGAAGTCATTCATGAAAAACCTTGGACTTCCAAGACAAGATATCAAGCTGATTGGAACCAATGGCATTACAACCCATGTTGGTATCATCCCCAATTCTTCTATCCAAATTTTCTGATGTACCAACAAAATCCTTGGATTCCACCTCCTCATCTAAACTCTCATGTTCAAATGAAAACTTCCCCTCCTACAAAAAAAAAACACTGGTGTTTTCATTCCTAAGGAAAGAAGAAAGTGAAAAAGACAGAGAACACCACTGTAATAAAACAAAAATAAAAAACAAATCAAATTTGGGTGAGAAAAGATTTGATAACAATGTCCAAACATTCTGATGGTCCCAACACTGTTTGGGTACCAAAATCTTCTCTCCATTGATTGATTTTGCAGGAAGGTCGTGCACCCAATTCAAATGTGTGGTTCCTTGACAGTGGGTGTTCACGACACATGACTGGAGATAGAGCCAAATTTTCATTCCTGATTGAGAAGGAGGGAGGTTCAGTAACATTTGGAGGTAAAAATAAAGGAAAGATCATTGGATCTGGAAAGGTTGGTCAAACTTCCTCAAACTCTGTTGATAATGTTTTATTAGTTGATGGTCTAGATTACAATCTGCTAAGTATTAGCCAACTATGTGACAAAGGTCACAAAGTTGTGTTTGAATCCAATTTCTGTAAGATCATTGATTCATCAACTGATAAAATAAATTTTTTTGGAAAAAGGGAAAACAATGTTTACATGATCGACCTTAATAAAAACTTTTCTGAAAATCTTTGCTTTGTTGCTAATAAAGATGAAATTGCATGGACTTGGCACAAAAGACTTGGCCATGCAAGTTTCAGAACTTTGAATAAATTGTTAAGGCTGAATTTGGTTAAGGGTCTTCCTGAATCTTTCTCTAACATTGAAAATCAAGTTTGTGGGATCTGTGCCCAAGGAAAACAAACCAGGAAATCTTTTAAGACCTTCAATGAGGTACTCACATCTAGGCCACTAGAACTACTTCACATGGACCTTTTTGGCCCAACAAGAATTCTAAGTCTAAGTGGCAAGAGATATGGGTTTGTAATCATTGATGATTTTACCAGATTTACTTGGGTTATCTTCTTGTCCCACAAAAGTGATACTTGCTTGAGTTCAGGAAATTCTGTACCACTGCCTTAACAAACTTTTCATATAAAATCAAAAATATTTTGACTGATCATGGGGGTGAATTTGAAAACCAATCCTTTTCTGATTTATGTGCTGAACTTCAAATTTTCACAAGTTTTCTTCACCAAGAACTCCAGAACAAAATGGAGTTGTGGAAAGAAAAATAGAACTCTTGTGGAAATGGCTAGATCCATGCTCTTAGAAAGCAATTTGCCCAAATCCTTCTGGGCTGAAGCTGTAAACACAGCAAATCACATTCTGAATAGAGCTTTGATCAGACCAAAAATCAGAAAAACCCCCTATGAATTATTGAAAAACAAAAAGCCAACTGTTTCTTATTTCAAAATCTTTGGGTGCAAATGTTATGTACACAACAATAATAAAGAAAATCTTGACAAGTTTGATGCTAAGAGTCAGGAAGCCATCTTCCTTGGCTATTCAGAAGTGTCAAGAGCTTTCAGAGTGTACATTCTCAAAAACAAAACTGTTGAAGAATCTCCACATATTATCTTTGATGAAAATTCCTTTTCAACTAATAATTCTAAATCTTGCAGGGAAAGACAAGACAGTGAAGAGGATGATTTCATTGTGGACTCTTCACCAACTGTTGAGGAGCTTGAAGACATTGGTGAGAACTTGAACATCAATTCACCATCTTCAAGTGGATCAGGTAACATTGCTCCAGATTTAAGTACCCCTCAACAGGTAATTTCTGAACATCGAATTTTGAGAGATCACCCATTAGATAATGTAGTTGGCAATTTGCATGATAGAGTTAGGACTAGATCATCATTCCTGCATGCTATTGAAGAAGACCCACTAGCTCTAATTTCCCAAATTGAACCAAAGTCAATTGATGAAGCTTTATCAAGTTCTGATTGGATTAATGCCATGAACTTCATCAATTTGAAAGAAATCAAGTATGGGAATTAGTACCTAGACCTAGTGACCAAACAGTCATTGGCACTAGATGGGTTTTCAGAAATAAGTTGAATGAGAATGGTCAAGTCATAAGAAATAAAGCTAGGCTAGTTGCAAAGGGGTACAATCAAGAGTTTGGAATTGACTTTGAAGAATCATATGCCCCTGTAGCTAGACTAGAAGCAGTTAGGATTTTCCTTGCTTTTGCATCCTCCATGAAATTTAAAGTTTATCAAATGGATGTAAAAGTGCATTCTTAAATGGATATATCAAGGAAAATGTTTTTGTTGAACAACCTCCTGGATTTGAAAATGAAAAACATCCTAACCATGTTTTCAAGCTTCATAAGGCTCTCTATGGTCTTAAACAAGCTCCAAGAGCTTGGTATGACCGTTTGAGTTCCTTTTTGCTTGAAAAAGGATATTCTAGAGGAAATGTTGATCAAACTTTGTTCACAAAAATAGTCAATAATCAAATAATTGCAGTCCAAATTTATGTTGATGACATAATATTTGGATCAACCAATAAAGGCCTGTGTAATGAATTTTCAAATCAAATGAAAAATGAATTTGAAATGAGTTTAATGGGAGATCTAAAGTTTTTCTTGGGATTGCAGGTTAACCAAACACATGAGGGAATCTTCATCAGTCAAACCAAGTATGTCAAGGAACTTTTGAAAAGGTTTGACTTTCAGAACCTCAAGCATTCAAACACACCAATTGCTATTAATGCTAAGCTAGAAGAAGACTCTCTTGGTAAGTCAGTAGACCCAAAGACCTACAGAGGTATGATTGGTTCTCTACTTTATCTTACAACTTCTAGACCTGATATTCAGTTTAGTGTGTGTTTGTGTGCTAGATTTCAATCAAATCCTAAAGAAAGTCACATGTTAGCTGTTAAAAGAATTTTCAAATATCTTGTTGGAACATGTGATTTAGGAATTTGGTATCCTGCTAATTGCAAGTTAGATTTGATTGCCTATTGTGATGCTGACTATGCTGGATGTAAATTAGATAGAAAAAGCACAAGTGGCTTGTGTTTATACTTAGGTGGGTGCCTAATTTCTTGGGCTTCTAAAAAGCAACATTCAGTTGCTCTGTCAACTGCAGAGGCTGAGTATGTTGCAGCAGGTAGATGTGGAACTCAAATTCTTTGGGTGAAACATCAACTTCTTGATTATAACCAAGACTTAGGTTGTGTTCCCATTCTATGTGATAACACAAGTGCAATAAATCTGTCTAAAACCCCATTCAGCATTCCAGAACCAAGCATATTGAAATTAGGCATCATTTCTTGAGAGATGAGGTAGCAAAGAAATCCTTTGAACTCCACTTCATAGAAACTGAAAAACAAATTGCTGACATCTTCACCAAACCCCTTCCTGACAGTAGATTCTCATCTTTAAGGAGAGAACTTGGTCTTTGTAAATGTCCATTTTCTTGATCTCTCTCTTTGGGATTGGGTTGAGTGTTAGGCATCTTCTGAGGGGGAGTTCTTTGCATCATCATATTCATTTGCTTCCTTGATTCATACTGATCATATCTCTCTCCATTTCACTTCTATTTCTTTTTGACAATGAACTCTTCAACTCACATTGTGTTGAACTTCTTGGTATATCAAATGGTGATTTGAAGAAGGACAAGTTCTGCTTGTCTGGACACTTTCACTATGCGAGAGTATATGTCTCCGCCAAGTACCAAGAAATGAATATGCAATTGTTGAGGGGGAGCTTTTGTTGTTCAAAGAGAATTATTTCTGATTTCAAAAACTTGCATATCTTTATTCTGATGAAAAGTGGTTGAAATCCTCATCTCAGGGGGAGCTAGAGAATTCACAAGTCATGTCTTTTGAAAAATTCAAAACTTTTCTTGCATTACATCAATTTCCTTGCATGATGTCCTCATTCAGGTGTCTAGAGTCTCAAAATGATCCTTTGAGTGATCTACTATATTCATTTGTCAACTCTCACCTATATTCTTCAAAACTATAGAAATTCAGATTTCTTTCAAAGACTGAAGGATAATGTGTGCCTTGAATTTAAACATGTTTTTGTTTGCAACTGATGTTGGATATAGATGATGTCTTTTTTTGTCAAAAACTCTCCAAAATTTGTCAATTCAACAGAGCAATGGCACATGTGCTGAGAAACTGCACACCTTCACAATGAATGAAGTGCCATGTATGTCATGAGGCACTAATGCTATCTCTGTTCAAAGGGTTCAAATAAAAATAAATGCAAAGCAAAATAAATATGTCCCCATTTTTTTGATGATGACTGAGTAACTGGAAATATTGGCGTCTAAAAACGTATATTTTCATGTCAAAAGGTCATCATTTACCCCTTTGAGACTTGATAATGGATAAATCTTTAGTATCCAGGGACTATAGTGTGTGAAAAGCATTAGTTCTTGAGTGAACAAGATGTATCTCATTTGATAGTTTGTTTCAAAAACAAAATGTGTATATCATTGGAGAATTGTTTTAAAAGAATCATTCTTATCCATCATCAAGTTGTTCTTAAAAAGTTGTTTACTTTCAACACACTTGATTTCAGTCTAAAAGATTTTTTTATTTCTTTGGACTTGAAGAATATGGTAGTGTGTAGTTGATTGTTAAATGTATTATATCCCTCAAATCATCATTTTAATGACTCAAGTCACTGAATGCTCATATCCTGTTGGATATTGTGTAAAACTTGAATTGTGTTGAATTTTTGCAAAATATAACAAATGAATTTTTTAGCCTCTTAAAAATCCTTGAAATGATTATTCCACCCATTGCTTATCATTATAAAGATATCCCAAAAGTCACAAATTTTTCCATACTCAAATCTCAATTTTTCATCAGGCCAGGTCGACACTACCTACATCTAGTGTCGACACACTTTAGCTCAGGTCGACACTCACCTCCTCTAGTGTCGACACTGACCCCCTGCCAGAGTCTTTTCGCCGTGGGCGCCGGTTAAGGATTTGGTGTTCCTGCGGGGTAGCTTACCCTAAAACCCCTTTTCTTCTCCAGGTCGACCCGACGGCCGTCCTCTTCCTTGAATCCGGCAGGCTTTGAATCCATTTCCACCTCTTCCCTCCTCCATTCCATCCCTGTCCTTCTTCTCTCATTCCTCACTCTCCATCCTCTCCTATTCCACTCCATCTTGCTCCCATGGCATCCAAGCAGGCCCCTCGCCGTGGAGCAAGGTCAAGGGCTACGACAAGGCCCATTCCGGCGGATGATGCTCCTCCCTCTGAAAGGAGAACCAAGAGGCGCCATGACCCTGCGGAGCAGCCAGGGCCTTCATCTGCCTCCCCGTCATCTGCTAAGAGAGGTAGACCTTCTTCTGGTCGAGGTAGAGGGTCTGCGTACCCTAGGAGGAAAATTCTGGATTCTTCTCCTGAAGTCTCTGAGCAGTCATCCTCTTCATCCTCTGAGTCTTCCCAGCCTCTAAGCCAACTCCTTCCAAACCACTTAGTGCAGGGAAAATATTTGAAACCTAGGGCTGTGGATTTAGAGGACAGTGAATTGAATGCTGCTTTTCCTAAGGTCATAAACTTCTTCAAATTTCAGTCTTGGCAACCCTTCATCTCAGAGTTTCGCATCATATACCCTAGACTTGTCCAGGAATTCTATCAGCATTTGGAATGCACTGATGATGGTTACAAGTCAAAAGTCAAAGGGATTGAGATTGATATGCCTACAGACATAGCAGCCACCATTTTTAAAATCCAGATGAAGGAGCTGACTACCATAACTTTGAGTTCAACCTTCATGAAGCATATACCATCTTGACTGGATTGCAGGCAGATGAGTCTGATCTCAAGCAAACTCATGTCACTAAATTCAACACCAACACTTTTCCACCAGTGTTGAGGCTTACCCATCATATCCTCACCACTATCATAACACCTCAAGGTGGTGGGAGAGACAGACTCACAGACATCCAAAGGTTTGTGATATACTGCATGACAAGGACATAAAGATCAACCTCCATGTCATTATGTACCAGATCATCTCTGAGACAACTAGGGCAGATTTAAATAGATCACTTCCTTATGCAGCCCATTTGACTCAAGTCTTCAAACACTTTGGTGTGTCTCTTGAGAATGAAAAGTCTCAAAAAATTCCTAAGTCCAACATTTATTGTTTCAAGCATGTTCAAAAATTCATGGGCTTTAGGATTGTGGGTGATCAGGTTAGGAGAGGGCCAGCTGCAGTAGAGGCCCCTGTGGTTCAAGAGGATCAGCCTCCAATGCAAGAGGATCAGCCTCTAGCTCAAGAGGATCAGCCTCAAGTGCATGAGGATCAGCCTCAAGTGCATGAGGACCAGCCTCAAGTGCATGAGGACCAGCCTCCAGTGAATGAGGATCAGCCTCATGTGGCAGTTGAAGTTGATGTACCCATTAATGCCCCACTTTCACCTCAACTTCAGCCCTCCTCCTCCCTGAACCCTGAAACTGAAATTCCATCTTTTTCTCCACAACCTCCAGTTCATGCATCCACATCCTTTGGTGGACCTTCTGTTCCACCAGAGTTATACACCTTTTAAATGACAAATTTGATGCTTTGAACACCTCCATTCAACAATGTCAGAAAATTTTGAGTTGAGGGTACAGAGGTTGGAGAACACTGTGTCTGCCAAATTTATTGAACAAAAAGCAGCTTCTGACCATGCAGTGCAAAGGTTCAACAGATGATTGGCACATTGGGAGATGCTTCTATTGAACTGAAAGAGCATCAAGAAGAATTGGAAACAGTTCTTAAGGGAATTTTGGCAAATTCCCAAGCTGATGTCTTCAACACCAAGGAGACACTCTCTCAGATTTCTAAGACAAGGCTGTCTTTTGCACATCTGGTAGATGACTTGGAGAGCATGAAGAACTTCTCTGCTCATATTGATGAAGAAATGTCTGATCTTAAAAGGAATTCAAAGTTTTGAATAGACATGGTTGGTCAGCTGGTTCCTCTTCATCTTCACAGCCAATGTCAACTGATTTCAGTGCCCTTCAAGCTACAATGTCAGAGAATTCAGAGAGAATGGAACATCTTTTGCATACAAGACTCTCAACTATCCAAGCTCAAATGAAGTTCAGTTTGACTTCAATGGAAAAGAGACTCACGGATATTGAGACCATCTTGATACCCATTCCTCCTCCTCCTCCTCCCCATTAATGTAATTTCTTTTGATGATGTCAAAGGGGGAGAAGATAGCAAGAAATTGTAATGCTTTTTAAATGTGTTTTTGAAGATTGTAATGTTCATATCCTTTTGAATGAAATGAATAGAAACCTTTGTGTCTTCAATGTGATTGAAAACTCTTGAATGAATGTGAATGTGATGAATGCTTGTCAAGCTGCTTGACCTTTGTGTGAAAATAGCTTATTTCTAGTAACATTGTGTCTTTCATGTGTGCAACTTTCAAATGTCACTAAAAATTGTTCAAAGGTCCTTGACAAGTATGAATAAAAGGAAATGAAAATGCTTAAAATCACATTTCATTGAAACTTTCTACTTCCATATGAATTTAATGTTGCCATCATCAAAAAGGGGGAGATTGTTGGGTTGAGTGTGAATATAATTCATTTCTCCTCACATTTTGATGATGACAAGTTGTGATTTTAATGCATAACAATTGGAACATGTGAAATACATCACACCTGAAATAACAATATTCAAAAAGCATGTTTCCAAGCACATTTATCATTTATATTCATGATAATACATTTGACTAATGATTTATGTGTTTAATTCTCAGGGACAATCATTTATTACAAGGGTAGTGTCGACACACCCATGATGGTGTCGACACAATGTTCCAAGCCCTAAGCCAAAATATGAAGAATTGGTCAACTAGTGTCGACACTAGACCAGGGCAGGTCGACACTAGAGGCAGATCCCAGAGAATCTTGTTCACAGGTCTCTTCAGTCAGGTCGACACCAGATGCAGGCAGGTCGACACTAGATGGCTCTCCCAGAAGGCCTGTTTGCTGTTTGGGACAGGGTGTCGACACTGGATCATCTCAGGTCGACACTAGAGACCTCTCCAAGGGAATTGATTTGCCAGTCTGGGACAGTGTGTCGACACACCTATGGGCAGGTCGACACACTCCGGAATCTCTGTGACTTAAATTTTGTCCTGGACACGTGGCACCCTAGGGAATTGTTGGATTAGCCTTGGATCGTGTGCCCACGACCCCCAAGGGTACACTTGGACTATTAGGGGTATAAATACCCTCCTATTGGCCATCCAACATGCAAGAACCCTTTCAGAGCCTCCCAGAAATCCTGTTGGCGGCTAGAAGGTTTCTCCTCCCTGTTCTTGTCTTCCTGGTGCTTCCTCAAGCCAAATTCTCATCTGTTCAAGCATGAGAAGTGGAGATTGATCGTTGAAGAAGCAATTGGATCACCTCAAGGAAGCAGATCAAGTAGAAGCCGACTCTTGTGAAGAATTCAAGGAAGATCCTGAAGATCAGATTGCAGAGCATCGCCCAGAACTTCCAGAGATCAAAGACCTTCACAATTCTACCTTCTACAAGGGAGTACATCTGAAGAGAAAAGTTATCAATACAATTCTCATTTTCCTTTTCTCTTCTGAGTGATTTGAGATTGTGCATGGGTTGTTGCATGAGTCTCATGAATTAACTCTTGTTGGACTAGATCTGTTGCTAGAGGATCTGAGTCTTGTGTTTTTCTAGCAAGTTGTTTGTGAGCCGTCGAGCTCAGTGGTTTTGAGTCGTCGCACTCAAAGTGTTGTTGAGCAGTCTTGCTCAGGGTTCTAGAGTAGTCTTACTCTAGAGTTTGTGTGAGTTGTAAACTCAGTGGTTGGAGTTGTCAGGCTCCAGTGGGTGTGTTGTACCCAAGTTGATTAGTGAATCCTCACTGTGTGAGGGGTGGATGTAGGAATCACATGGTGTGATTTCCAACCACCTAAAAATCTCTGTGCATTGATCTGATTGTGGTTTGAATTTATCCTTCATTAGATGCATGCATAGGATCGTTTGAATTCATCTAATCAATTTGTTCTCACACTCCGTTTGCTCAACTTACTCAATTTATCTTCAGATCTGTGAAATCTGTTTTTCAATTTGCCTTGATTCAAGAGTTTTTAAAAATTGGTTAAGTTTCCGCATTAGTAGGCCTAGATCTATTCAACCCCCCTTCTAGATCTTATCCTCACCTTTCTCGATCCTTCAATCTTTAGTTTCAAAGATCATCATGACTATGAGAAATAGCAAGTTGGTTGATATTAAATAACAGTCCAGAAAAAATTAAAGCTCTATATTCATTATTTTTGCTAGATTGGGTTTCAGAATTCACTTATGTATGAAATACACAGAATCCAGGTGATAGTTATGCATGATGATCATTCATGGCATGATTAAACTGTTTGAGAGTATGGATTATATTTTTAAAGGGTCAATTTTTTTATGAGATAACCAACAATTTGTGTATCTTTTTTTTCTAGGTTTTTTTTTACTATACTTCATAAATCAACCCGATACAGCATATCAAGAATTGGCATCTTGATCCGGATCTGAAATTGAATTTTAGATCTCGATCTAAATCTGGATCTGAAATGTGCCTTAAATTTGGATCTAGCAAGATACAGTGACCCTAGATGGATACTTCATGAGTCCCAATGATAGATATGTTGATGCCTTAGGGTCGACAAAACTGTTAAGCATGCCAACTACTGTTGCTTTTGTAGAAGCCCATGAGGTTTTAGCAGGGGGAAACCTTCAAATGCCCTTTACTAGGCATGAAGAATTTTCGAACGGGAATAACCACTTTGTAGATAAAGTACAATAAAATCTTATTATGTTGTAAATGAAAATCTCAGTAAGTTTTTTTAATCCTTTTTATTTAAATTATTGATTTCTAGTTTGCCATTCTTTATGCAAGATTTGACTAAACCATTTTTGTCTAGGAATCTTCCTTATTGCTATGGACTTAGTTTGCAAGAAAAATATCTGAATTAATAATTAATCCTTTTTAATTAAATTTTTTATTGCCAGTTTTCCATGGACAACCTTTAGATGAGGGGTTGCTTAAGATTACCATATTTCACTCTGATGATTATTTTTCCATTTTTTAGATTCTGGAAGAAATTACAACACTTAGATTCTTTGAGAACTTCTCTTTGCAACATTTGGAATTGCTGGGAGATTATGTACATAAATTCACTATATGCTACAATCACTTTCTTATTTCATTTACACTATAACACCTGATATGTTTCAGATTTAGTGGATGATAATGAAAAGGCTTCTTCTAATTTATTAATAAACTTGAACCATATTGTATGCCTATTAGCAATTAACAAGTAGTTGGAGTACAAATTGGGCAAACAAATACTTCTGTCATGAGGATGTTTTGTGCTTGGCATGTTTATTATAGAGGCATAATCTATGTGTAATCTTGATAGTTGTGTTTTTATTCTATCTATTTGAATCTTATAGGCTAAACATTTTGTTATGTCCATTATTTTCCCATGCCTTTGATTAAGTTCAATCTCTTCTGTACGACACTATACATGGTGATAACCAATTAACAGCCACTCTTATCAGACTTGGTATCATGTTCATCCATAATTTACCCTTCTACTAGTTCTCTCAACATATAGCAAGGTGCATTTCTCAAATATATCGATCAATAGTCCATTGCGGTGAATGCAAAGCTACGTGGGAGTTTGTATGATCAGTTATCTTTGTTTTTCCCCCGCATCTAACTAGAAATTTTGCTTTGCAAATCCGTGACTTCTCCAAGAATGAAGAAAAACCCTAAGTTCTTCATTTAAATTGTCATTTTCTTCTTCCTGGCATATGTCATGATTGTTTCATTCCTAAAATTGACCGATGTTTGAACTGTTTAAACAAAAGGTGGATATTTTTTAACAAGTTTTTGCTTGTTTTCAATATACATACTATATTTTGAATGTGTTTTTTTCTTGTATATGTGATTGTGAATATAAATGTACATGCATGGATGTTAGTGTAGATATACATGGATATGAGAGTGGATATTTATGTGGATATGTGAGTGGGCATGTGTATGTAAATGTTATTATGCTTATATGATGTAGATGAGTAGATATGTGGATTTGAATTTTATTTTAGTTATGTGGATGTAGATGTATTACATAGAATATTATATATGTATGCATATAACATGCATGTTTGTAGAATAAATTCTACATGTTTATATATGATCTAGGTATGGACACTTATGATCAAGTATGGATAGTTATGAATAGTTATATTTGTTAATAAAAGGAGAAAACACACACCTATGGTTTTTTGACTAAATATCATTACATACAATACTTTAAACCATAGGTATAGGAAGCCATGTATTGCAATATTTATACCTACATTTATTTATCATCATCTCAAAAAGCTATTACTACGGTTATGAACCATCAGTATAAGTATTGTAATATGTTGTTATTAGGGTACTATACCTATACTTTTGTTAACTTATACCTACAATTGTTATCGTAGGTATAACTCAATATATAGCTATGATTATTTTTACGTGAGTATAGGCTTTAGTCACGCGAGCATACGTGTCAGATTCAAACTGTAGCTCTTTTTGTAGGTAAAGAGTTTTACCTTCGGATTTTGGACGTATACCTACAGATATTACCCGAAGCTATATATCATTTTTGTTGTATTGAATAATCTATCAAATGAGCATTGTACTTCTCCATTATTCTTTCTGCTTAATATTTCCTATCATAAATATTTCAGAAGTTCAGTCTCATAGTTTATTCTTTCAAGATAACTACGTGTCTTATAAAGAAACCTGTAAGTGTCCTTCAGAATGCCACGTTTCTAGATTTTAAGGAAAAGCTCCTTTTGTAGTAGTACTTCGTGACAAGCAGGTGTCCATTCCTCCTTGAATGCTCACCTAACTATGTACTGTTCAAAGGACATACTTTCTCTGGAACTGATAGATATCCGTTAGAAACTACTTGTCTCCTACTTTTCATTATTATTATATATATCTCAAGACTAACCCCCATAAAAGGAAAAGACATAATATGGTGTTTGCAGATATTCAGGAAAGCTTTCGAAATTAGAACCATGCAGCTACATTCATAGCTTGGAAGCCATTGAGAGTAAAAGACTCAAAGGTCTGAAGATCTGATGATGGACATCTCAGTTGTCTCAAGTCTCAAGACCCAACGTTCAAATTCAAATGGCTACTTTCAAACGGGAAGTTGAAGACTCTGAAGACTATATATGAAGCTGAAGTTTGAAAGACAAGAACAACCAACATACATGAAACACACAAGTGAATGAGCATACATGACCACATACTTCAGAGAGAATAGAGAAAAGCTCACAAGATCTGAAGAAAGCCTTATGTTCAAGCTTCGACTTCTTGCTCTCTTGATTTTAGAAGTTCTTGGGTGGCAATGTGTATTCTAGATCTTCTCAGTATACCCTCTTAGAGTCAAAAAGAGTTAAAGCAGTCATTCTTATTTGTAATCTCTTTCTGATCTCATGTGTTTGCTCATTCTCTAAGCAGACACAGTGTGTTCTTTTCAGTGTTGTAATCTGCAGGGGGTTTGCTCCCTGTTGTACCCCTCTGTAAAGGGAAGACCTACAATGGTAGGTGGTTGTAATACCCCTCTGTGAAGGGAAGACTTGCTTGGGAGCAAGTGGGTTGTAATACCTCTTAGGTTGAGAGAAGGCCAAATGTTCTTGGCAGTTAGTGAAAATCCCAAGGGGTTCTTGGGGACTGGATGTAGGACTCCTGATTGATAGGAGGTCCGAACCATGATAAATCCTTTATGCACTTGTGTGATTGTTTCCGCCAAGTTTACACTAGTTTCTCACACACCACACTAAGTACTAACGATACTATTTAGTGTTATCCATTTTCAAATACAAATTTTAAAGTGCAAGAAGTTCTATTCACCCCCCTTTAGAACATCTAAAGCTCCATCTCGATCCAACAAGTGATATTAGAGCGAGGTCTTCTCAGAAGAATCGAAAGATTTGAGAAGAGATGGTGACTGAAGCTCACAACTATGAAGGACAGTCCGTTACAAGACCACCATTCTTTGATGGTGAAGATTACTAGTATTTGAAGATGAGAATGGATGCTTCATCTGAGGCACTGATTTTGATCTGTGGCAGGTAATAGAGCAAGGTGATTTTATTATACTTGTTGATGGTACTTCTGCCTTATCTATAGCTGATAAAAGAAATATGTCTCTAAACTACAAAACTAAAAACTATTTATGTTGTACATTATCTAAAAGATAATTCAACAGATTATCTGCTTGTAGAGTTGCAAAAGAAATGTGGGATAAACTACAAGTAACAGATAAAGTTAAAAAACTACAATAGATATTCTTGTGCCTCAGTATGAATAGTTCAAAATGCTACCTAATGAAAATATCACTCAAATGTATAATAGATTCACCAATATAACAGTTGGTTTGAGTTCACTAGGTAAAAATCTTACTAATGAACAAACAATCAAAAAAATTCTTAGATCACTAAATCATTCTTGGACTCCGGTCATGTTTGGTATCAGGATAGATCGGGAATAGAGTAAGGATATCCTCAAAATTTTGAGGATATCTTAAAATTTTTGAACATATCCTCAGTTTATCCTCGATCTATTTTAATACCAAACGGCCCCATTGTCACTGCTATTGAAGAGGCGCGTGACCTTACTGAACTTTCTATTGATAAATTAATTGGTTCTCTAATGGCTCATGAAATTAATATGGAAAGATTTTCTAAAAGTTCTTCGAAAAAAAAGATTCCAAATGCTTTGAAGGTTGCAGATTCCTCTTCTTCATCTTCTGATGATTCAAAATAAAAATCTAAATACAGTGATGATGAAACTATGATATTAAGAAAACTTCAAAGAATCCTTGCCAAGAAAAAGAAGTTTGGCTCAAAGAGACATTTCAAAACGGAAAAGAAGAAAGAGCCAGCGTGTTATGAATGCAACCAACCAGGACATTTCAAATCAGAATGTCCAAAACTCAAAAAGAAATATCAGGCTGACAAGTATGAGAAAAAGAAAGGCAAAGAAAAAAAGTTCAGAAAATACAAGAAGAAAGCAATGGCAGTAGCATGGGATAATGAGGAAGTGACAAGCTCAGATATTTCTAGCTCAGAATTAGAAGGAAAAGAATAAGTAAATCTAGCCCTCATGGTAGGACTAGATTAGGTAACCTCTGAAACATCTTTTACTTCATGTTCAGAATCTAATTCAGATAGTTTAGAAGATACATTTAGTGAATTGTATGATAAATATAAAACTATAGTTAAACAAATGAAAGCAGTTAAATTAAATCTGATAAACCAAGAAAAATCTAATACTTTTCTAAAAAATAAAGTAGAATGATTAGGACAACACCTATCTGAAACTAAAAGAACAAATGAACTATTATGTGAAGATTTAAAGACTAAAAATTGTAAAATTATGGAACTCAAAACAAATCTAAATGAACTAAAAAATGAAGAGAAGAAAATTGTTACTTGCGAACTTCTTTAGATAAATTAATTAACTACAAAACATCCTTAGTTGTAAAACTAAAAGGTGCAAGAACAGGTAAAAAGAAATATAGAGTATGATATACACGCCCAATAAATGTAGAGAAAAAATTTTATCCTAAAAGATACCCAACTACTAAGTTTGTAAAATAAAAAGTAATTAAAAATCCTAAAATGCTTAATCAATATATTTACAAACATAAACTTAAGTCTAATAACACCATAAATTCAAAGCATGCATATGATTTGCGTTGTAGTCATTATAACCAATTAGGACACACTGTAAATACTTGCACCACTAGACATTTACATTGGATTCCTAAAATTAACCATCAAGGACCCAAGAAAATTTGGGTGCCAAAAGTCTCAACTTAATTCTATTTGCGGGGACGCTTGAGAGCTTCTAAATGGTACTTGGATAGTGGGTGCTCAAGGCATATTCCATGAGACAGAAAATTATTTACAAGTTTCAGAAGTGAAGTTGGTCAAGTCACGTATGGTGATAATGGAAAGGGAAAAGTAATAGGATGTGGAACAATAGGAACAAAAGAAAAGGATTCAATAGAGGATGTTATGTGTGTTGAGGGATTGAAACATAACCTCATTAGTATTAGTTAGTTATGTGATAAAGGTCACTTAGTGAATTTTCAGAATGACAAATCTATCATCTTAAAGGATGGGAAAGTAGTTTTTGAAGCTCTGAGAGTTAAGAATCTATACACCTTTCAACTGGAAAAACTGAAAGAAGTCAACTTGTGCCTTGCAACTACAAAGAACGAAGAAACTGATTTATGGCATAGAAGACTAGGACATGCTAGCACATCAGTGATCGAAAAGATAATCAAGCATGATCTAGTTGAAGGTCTTCCAAAGCTGAAAATGAAGAAATCTAGAATATGTACAGCTTGTGCAAAAGGGAAGCAAACGAAGGCATTAGTTCAGTCCAAGACAATGGTGACAACCTCTAAACCATTGGAACTTATCCACATGGATCTGTTTGAACCAATAAGAACAATAAGTCTTGGAGGAAATGTTTATGGCTATGTAATTGTGGATGATTATTCAAGAGACACTTGGGTATCATTTTTGGAAGCCAAATCAGAAACTTTCTCAGCTTTTCTAAAATTCAGTAGACTAGTACAGATGAACCAGAAATATCAAATAAACAATATTAGATCTGATCATGGTGGGGAATTCAAGAATGAATAGTTTGTCAGATTCTATGAAGAAAATGGCATAGAATATAATTTTTCGGCACCTAGAACACCTCAACAGAATGGAGTAGCAGAAAGAAAGAACATAACACTACTGGACATGGCTAGAACAGTGCTTACAGAATACAATCTACCAAGATACTTCTGGGCAGAAGCAGTCAACATAGCCTGCTACATCATCAATAGGTGCATGGTCAGACCAATATTGAAGAAGACACCTTATAAGCTATACAAGGGAAAAAGTCACACATCAGTCACCTTCGACCTTTTGGTTGTAAGTGTTACATTTTGAATATTGGTAAAAATAATTTATGAAAATTAGATGCTAAAAGTAATAAAGGATTTCTATTCGGATATATTTCAAAACCTAGAGGATATATGGTGTTTTATATAAAAAATTTAGCAATTTAACAAACAGTTCATCTCTTAATTGATGAAACTAACCCTTCTACTAAGAAAATAGAAGAAGAAGATGATGTTGTAGAAGAATTGTGTAGAGATTTAGAACAAGTTTCTCTCGAAGAAAAAGGTGAAGATAAGGAAGATCCTCAAATAGAAGAACTACAACAACGGGAAGAAGCACATGAAGAACTTCTTAGAGAACTGAGGTATCACATAGATCATCTAAGAGAAAATATCATAGGTGATCCTCAAGATGGGGTAAGAACAAGAGGTATGACTATTCCCTGTGATTACACTACATTTATTTCATAGATTGAGCCTAGAACAATCAATGATGCATTGGCAAATGAATCTTGGATCTTAGCTATGCAAGAGGAACTTAACTAGTTCTGATGTTGCAAGTCAAGACTCTTGTACCTAGACCTTCTTACCATCTAGTTATTGGGACTAGATGGGTGTTTAGAAACAAGATCGATGAATCAGGGGTAATCACTAGAAACAAAGCCAGATTGGTAGCACAAGGATATTACCAAGAGGAAGATATTGATTTCGATGAAACATATGCTCCAGTTGCTAGATTAGAGGCAATCAAAATTTTATTAACATATGCATGTTCTCTAAATATCAATTTGTATCAAATAGATGTTAAAAGTGTTTTTTTGAACGGTTTCATAAAAGAAGAAGTTTACGTTGAGCAACCTCCTGGATTTGAAGATACTAAATATCCAAATCATGTTTTTCATTTAAAAAGGCACTATATGGTTTGAAACAAGCTCCAAGAGCTTGGTATGAAAGACTAAGTGTCTATCTTCTATCACATGGTTTTTCAAGAGGTAAAGTAGATAGCACCTTATTTATTAAGAAATTTTTAGAAGGGATCTTAATGGTACAAATATATGTTGATGATATTATTTTTGGTTCTACAAATGAATCACTTTACAAATTTTTTGAAAATCATATGCAAAGTCAGTTTGAAATGAGCATGATGGTGAGCTTAATTACTTTCTTAGCTTGCAAATCAAGCAGACCAGGGAAGGTACTCGCATTTGCCAAACCAAGTATAATTCAGATTTGCTTTCTAAATATAGTTTTGATAAGTGTAAGTCTTTAGAAACTCCTATGAGCTCAGGAATAAAGATAGACAGTGATCCAATTGATAAGAAAGTAGATCAAAAGATATATAGAGGAATGATTGGGTCATTAGTCTATCTTACAGCTAGTAGACAAGACATCATGTTTAGTGTATGTTTGTGTGCCAGATTTCAGGCTGATCCTAGAGAATCTCATATTAATGTTGTTAAAAAAAATTTAAATATCTTATAAATACAAGTAAACTGGATTTATGGTATGCAAAAGTTCTGAATTTAAATTGCTTGGATATAGTGATGTTGACTATGCTGGATACAAAATAGATAGAAAAAGCAGCAGTGGTACTTGTCAATTTCTTGCAGGATGCTTAATTTCTTGGTTTTTTAAAAAACTAAATTCAGTAGCATTGTCCACAACAGAAGTAGAATACATTGAAGCTGGAAGTTGCTGCACCGAACTGTTGTGGATCAAACATCAACTGGAAGACTATGGTCACAAATTGCATGAAATTCCAATGTTGTGTGACAATCAAGCACAATCAATTTGACCAAAAATCCAATCCAACATTCAAGAACCAAGCACATTGAGGTTAGACATCATTTCATCAAGGGCCATGTAAGTAATTGTGATATTTTACTTTAATTTATTGCTACAGATAATCAATTAGTAGATATTTTTACTAAAACACTCCTTGAAGATAGGTTTACTTCAATTAGAAGAGAAATAGGAATGTGCAATCCTGAATCAATACTTAAGACTTTGAGTACATTGTATGATCTATCTATCGTCAACTTTTTCTAACTCCTAGATAGTCGACTTTTAGGAAGTCGGAGTTTAGGAAGTTAGAGTTACTATTTTATTTTAAAATATATATATATGTATATATATGTATATATATATATATATTAGGGGGGAGAGTTTAATACTTATTGTTTATTCACTCAATCTCAGTCGTTTATCTCCCGATCTGCGATCCTCTATAGACTTCCTTCTTTTATATAAACTCCTTCCTTTTGTTTCCAAATCACCCCATTTGAAATCTCTCCGACTATTTCATCGCCGTCCTGGTTCCTGCATCTGTCTCTGACTTCGACGGAACCAGTGTCGTAAATCTCTTGATTTCCTCAAACTTTCTAAAGAATGGTAGGATCCTTGACCATTTTAGGATCATCTCACATCTCCTTTACAATCCTTCTTAGATTTTTTCCCTCGTATTTGTTCAGATGGCCTCTTCTAGGGCTCTGGATGGTTCCTTTTTCACTCCGGAATGGTTCCACAGACTCACCTCTGCCAAAGCCTCTATTTGTCCTAGTATGGTTGTAGATTTCTCCCAGTTGTCAGGCTGTATGAGTTCAGTGGTAGAAACACTTGAAGCTATGGGTTGGACAAGACTGTGCCAGATCAATGAACCAACCTATGAAGACGTAGTGAAGGCTTTTTATGTGACCCTTCAAGTCTGTGCAAATGGGTGTGTGGAAGGGTTTGTCAAAAGTACAAAGATTTCTATTTTTGAAGATTTACTTGTGGAGATTTTGGATTGCCCTAACTCCGGACACAAGATTAGTGATGTTGTGTCCTTGGAGAAGCAGAGATTGGGGATTATTGAAAACTAGGGTAGTATCTCCAAGAAGGGGCTTCTCATCAATGAGCTCTCTGTAGAGAAGAGACTCCTCCATACCATCCTCACCACCATTGTAACACCAAGGGCTAGGACACATTCGTCCATCACAGCCAGAGATGGCAATATGTTATTTTGGGCTATTCAGAGGCATCAAGTAAATCTTGCTTCTATTATCTTGGATAGAATGGCAAGGTCCAAATTTCTTCAAGAATCACTTCCTTATGGACCTCTGCTAATAGTCATTTTTAGAAGATATTAAGTGTTTTTGGCAGATGAACTTTCATTATCAGTGAAGGAGAAGATTGGGCTATCCACACTTCGCAGAAGCCACTACTCTTTAGAGAATAAAGCCTAGAATTTTTGGACCAAGGACTTTGCACTCATGACATTTTTCCTGATGAGGTATAGGGCACTTCCACTGCTTCTCCTGTTTAGTCAACAACAGTCAGAAGTGAAGCAGTCAGAGAAGAAGCTGGTAGTCCCAGAGAAGAAGAACTAGTTGGACCTTCGTTTGAGCAAGACCCCCCTGAAGTAACTATTAATCAAGTTCTTAGGGATCTAAAAGAGAAAGTAGTAGCTCAAGAAGAAGATATTCCAAGCCCTACACCTTTTGAGCCCGCTATACATGAAGAATTTCACCATGTCTCTCCACCACCAGTTGAGACTCGGCCAAGGTCTCAGAGGGAGACTAGTAGGACCATTGATGATGTATTGAACTTGGTCCTCAGACAGAAAGATATGCTCGACATACTTCAGATGAAGATACATCAGATTGATGTAAAGTTTGATTTTTTGTCAGAAGAAGTTCAGTAGATAAAGGATCTTCTATTTTAGTTAGTTTGCCAACAGAATAAGGGTAGCTTTCCAGCTCCATCTTAGCCTGAACCCCAGCAGCCAGATCAATCAGCTGAGCAGCCAGAGTAGCAGCTAGAGCAACAGCCAGATCAGCTAGAGCAACAACTAGAGTAGCCAGACCAACCTGAGCAGCCTACTGAGCAGATATAGTAGATATGAGTTGAGCCAGTAGCATAACCACCAGCTCAGTCGTCCCCAAGAGAAGTACCTCAGCCTAGTATTCAGACTTTCAATAGTAGAGTTAAGAAGAGATTAGCCAAATCTGGATCAGTTGTCTTTCCTTCCTCTCAACCTACACCCTCCTCTGATCCTCATACCCCATCTAAGTGTATACCTACACTCCTACACTTGTAAACACCCACCTCTCCATTCATTAGCCACTAAATTCTTCTCATCTATTCGTAATTCTTCTGCTCTTCCTACTCACTCTCTAGCTCAGATAGTGCCCAGTGTCGTACTTCCATCTCAAGTTGGGCAGAAGAGGAAAACTATACTTAACCGAGCATTTCTTCCTTTTTGGTATGCTTTCATTCATCACTATGAGCACCATTTTGCTCTCATTGAAGAATTTTTTAGAATTAAAGTCTTTCTAGAAGTCCATGGGTTGCCCAATTACAAATTTGAAGATTGGCTACCCCTTTTGATTAAGACTCAGGAAGTTCCTCTAGATGCCTTAAATCTTATCACTCAGAAGAGTCATAGTCTTTCTCCTAAGGAATTTTTATTAGCTTACCCCAGAGAAGCAGTAAAGTATAGAGAAGCTAGAACCAGAAGCGACATATTGAATGTTTCCTTCTATCTGGATCTTAGATTTTTTGAACTTTTTGAGAATTTAATAAAAGAGTAGCAAGTTAGTTTCAGCGAAATGAAGAAGCTCAATGAAGATAGATTTATATTTAATCTAGCTGAAGTTAGTAGAGGCCAGTGGGCCATGCTACTTAGAGGGCAAAGAGCCATCACTCCATCCATGACAGTTGGATTACCCTCTACTATGTTTCCCAGCCTGATAGGTGTAGTTTCCTCCAGAAAAGATTTTGCTCAGGTAGTGTTCAATAGGCACATCAGGCTAGCCGTCAGATTCAAAATCAAGTATAATAAAAAGCTATCCTTTCATAGGTTTGTTCTGTTGAATGCTACAAAGAATTCAGATTATCTCAAGGATTTCCAGCACAACTTTGCAGAATATGAGAGATTGACAGAAGAACAATGGGTCATATGTTATCCTGAAGAGGCTCAAGAGTGCAGAAAGAAAAAAATATCTCCCTCTTCATATCTGAATAAGAGTTATGATACCCTTTGGAGTTCTGTCTCTCTGAAATGGAAAGACAGATATAGAATTTACAACTAGGCCAAGGCAGCAGCTTAATCTCAAGGACTTCAATGGAATATCACTATCCATGAATTTTTGCACAAGGCTGCCAGTAGACAATTCATTCCTTTAAGGCAGACTATGGGCAGTGATGCTTTTCATAGGAAACTTTCTTGGTATCATCGCAAGCACCTTAAATCCTATAGGAAAATTCCCTTAGTAGGACCTTCGTATAATATAGATAGTTCTATCTTTGCTCATGTATTTCCTGATAATGAGAAGAAGTTGTGGGATCTTCTCCAACCCTTCTTTGATTAAATCCCACCTTCTCTCTATCTCCCAAAATATTCTTGATCAGTTGTACAAATGCTTTTCAGTAATATACATTGTTCATTCTACTCTATACCTTTCTCTCCCTTTCTCTCTATTTTATTGTTTCTATTAATGCCACAAAGGGGGAGAAAGATATATAGAAATATAGTAAGATATTATTTCTCTAAGAAAATGCTTTAGCAAATTATTTTCATTGTCTACATAAAAGATTATTTTTTTCATTAACAAAAAAGGGAGAACTGTTGTGCAATTATCTTTTTACAAATGCTTGATTATTGTTTTTGTTTATGACAAAATCTTTATCTTATTATAAAAGACTCTTTACACTGGTAAACTTTCATAAATAGTATAATAGACAATTTCTAGTAAACATGTATTATACCATATCATTTATGTTCAGTCAATTAGTGTCGACACACAAAGCTCTGGTGTCGACACACTTTCTTCTTTATCAGACAGTTGGTGTCGACACTGTCACGTCCCGAGAGTTACGTAGCGGATATTAATAATGCGGAATATAATTCGAGTCGATATCCCGAGACGTGAACAGTCGGCAAATAAGCCTCTAGCTAGCATGCACTAAATGTATAACAACATACATCATCATAGGGCCCAAATATTGAACTCAACTAATCTTTTATTCAAATCTCAACTCATTGTATTCTAAATGGAAACTATTACAGTTCTTCATCTAGATTTGATCTTTCATCTCAGAACTCATCCTTCTTTCTACTTTCATATATTTGTGTGTGTGTGTACTGATTGGAGATCAGTACGTGGCATTTGTCGAAGTGTGTGGTTTGTGATCTGTACAAGGGTTGTGTATAGATCACAGTGTGTGGTGTGTTGGTCAGATCAAGGCTAGAGGATCTGATCTATTGTGGACTTAATCTAGCGTGTGTGTGTGTGGTTGAGCCGCTGTGCTCGTGTGTGTATTGCACTCAGTCTTGAGTAGTGTGTGCCTCACAATCATCGTTAGATGCATGCATAGGGGTTCGATTAAACTCTTAACATTCACACACTAGTTCATATAATCTGATTGTTCAATTGTCTCACACAGTTTGCGTACTTAATCACATCAGATCTGTGGGGTTTTAATTGAGTAGATTCATTATTTCAAAGTAATTTTTAAATTGCTTAAGGTTCCGCTGCAAATCTATTCAACCCCCCCTTCTAGCTTTGCCATCATCGAATATTCGATCCTATCAATTGGTATTAGAGCGGGTTTTCTGTTCATCGGTTGTGATTTGGCAGATCTATTTTTGTGTGCTTAATCGCTCATCTGATTCTGATCTGATCTGATTGCTTGTGATTAATCTTTTGGAACATCATTTGATCTATTTGAAATGATTAATTACTTGTTGATCTGACTCAATATTCTGTTGACTGGTCTAATCATCTGAAGCACACTTAAAAATATGGCTAAGTTCTCAAGTATCATAAATAGACCGATGATAATTGAGTTTGATGACAAGGTTGATAAAATGCAGGTCTCCTATATGAAAACAAGCAAGTCTGGGAAGGAAACAGAAGAAAAATGCTACATGGCTCATGGCAGCTCAAAAGGCTCTTTCCGTTCAGACAAATCTCAAGAATTATATATGTCAGAGACATCAAGAAACTCTCAAAGGTCAGGTAAATCCAATTCAGGCCCATTTGATGTATCTATATATAACTCTGATTCAGAAAATGATATATCCTATGATGAATTGATAGAATGCTATGAGCACTTGTCCAATCAATTTAAGAAAGTAAAATCTCAAAACAAGAAGCTAAAAGAAAAATTGGATAAGAATGAAATGAGAATTGATAATGCTCAAGCATTCTACGAAGAAAATGAAAAATTGAAAATGAAGAATGAAAATTTGGAGAATGAAGTCAAAAATTGTGGAAACAAGCTTTCTAAATTGAAAGAAGATCATGATCAGGTTGAATCTGAAATTTTGATTTGAAAAATGAAAAAGAAAATTGATTGATCATAATGAGAATCTTAAACTTGATAATGATCAATTGAACAAAAAAATCTCCAACATGGCTCATGATCATCAAATAAAAGAAAAATGCAACCAATTGGTTGAGGACAATAATCATCTGAAAAAGAAGATTGAGTGCTTGTATCATGACAGACCATTAAATGATGAATGGAACAATTCTAAGAGGAAAATCAAGTTGTTCAAAGTGAAATTGAAAAGAACAAAATGAAAAATGGTCTGGATGTCATGACAAACCAACTTCAAACTTCTGAAAAAGAAATTGATGCATTGAAAGCTGAAAAATAAAATTGACAAATGAACTTGAAGTGGTTAGTAAACAAAATCAAATTTCTGAAAAGAATGTTTTTGAATTGAACAAAATCATTGACAACTAAAAATCTGCTCTGTCTAAGTTTCTTCAAGGAACACAGAATTGAAATGTTGCAGAAAAGCTGCTATGTAGAAATCTAGAAGGGGGGGTTGAATAGATTTCTATGATTTTAAAAATTCACTTCGATTAGATCTTAGTAAAGTTAAAGTCGATTAAAAAAAACACAAACTAATGATCTATGACACTTCTGAACAAATCAAACCAGTTGGATGATGAAAAGCAAGCGAGCCTATCAAGCATCTAACGATATAGACAAGCAAACCACAATGACAGAGAGATTTATGGTGGTTCGGAGTACACAACTATGTATCCTACATCCACCATCCACACACACACACAATGTAGCTGATCTTGCCAGTTCAGAAAGACTTCCCACAACACACACTCTGAGATTTTGAAATCCCAGACAAGACCACACACACACGAAATTGGGCACAAGAATTGCACCAATTTCACAACACACAATATATGAAATGAGTTTGAGAATGAGGAACCAGATTGATCAACCAATTGTAGATGGAAGAGGACTGATTCGAATCTCCCTGATTGTGCTTCAAGAAGGGAGTTGAAATCTTCTACTCTAGCTTCAGATTGAAGACTCTATGGATTGGATTGACTTCTTCAATGGATAATCCAAGGCGATGAAGTCTTAAATTCTTCAGATCTGGGAGAAATTCGCCAGGATGAAGCCTTCCTCAGAAATTGATTGGAATTCTCTGGAGTCTTGAGGGAGCAGAAGTGTGTCAATGGATTCCTTTATGGCTAAGTGGATAAGGAGTATTTATATCCCCATGGGTCCACAAAATATCTTGGGAGTTGTGATCTTAGGGATTCTCGCCCAAATCAGCCATTCCCAAAAGCATCCACGTGTCCCTGTTCATTACATCAGAAAAAATAAGCTGACTGTGTCGACACAACTTACCTATATGTCGACACCCTGTCCCAGATATCACAAAAACAATGTCTTGGAATCTGGAACCAGTGTCGACACCACTGGGTGCTTACTGATGACTTTGTTCTGGGACAGTGCACTAGTGTCGACACACAGTAGAGCTGTGTCGACACCACAGACCATTTCTTGAGCTGTAAATCAAGGAAACATTGTGAGAGAAAAATGTAAGCATGATAATCATGATTTCAAAGTATTAATGAATCACATTTAACTATCATTAAAATAAGTGATCCAACAATCTCCCCCTTTTTGATGATGGCAACTATGGTTCATTAAGTAACTTTGACTTTCTCACAGTTATGACTTTAAAAAATACCTATTCACAATTTCAAAGCAAGTCATAGGCATAACAATGACATCCACAAATTTTCATCAATAGCATCCAAACATTTTCATTTCTTTGCAAACAAACATGTCATTCACTTGTAACAAATCAGTTATACAAACATTCAGCAATGCAGGACATGTGCTAGCATTCACATAAAAAAGAAATGTATTGCCCCCAAGAAGTTTAAAGATTATCACCAAACCTTTCAAAGTTTTTCTCATTTCCACCAAACCTTTCAAAAGTTTTTCTCATTTCCCAGATGCCAAAAAGGAAATCATGAATCCTTCTCCCCTTTGACATCATCAAAACAAAATATATTAAGCAGAAGGGGGTGGAGGAAGAAGAATAGGCAATAAATGGTTTCCATGGACTTCAATCTTGCTTCTACAGCAGCCAAATTTGATCTTAATTGAGTCTGCATTGTTGAAAGTCTGGTGTGCAAAAGATCTTCCATCCTTTGATGATTTTCATACATATTTTCTTGAAATACAGTAGTTGCATTATGAGATGAGGAAGATGAGCTGGGAACAGTGCCATGGTGCATGAAATTTGCAAAGTCAGACTTTAGAGCTGTCATCTCTTATCAATGTGAGTCATTAAGTTTTTCATGCCTTCCATATCATCAACCAAATGTGCAAAGGACAATCTTGTCTTAGAGACTTGAGATACAACTTCTTGACTGTTGAATAGTCCCTGTTGTGTGTTAAGTAAAATGCCTTCAAGAACTGCTTGAATCTTGTCCTGGAGATCCTTAAGTTGGGTACATACATCACCCAAAGTACCAATCAACCTATTGAATCTTCTAGTGGCATGCTCAACTGCCTCATGCTGTCTCACAAACTGACCATTCACTGAATTTTCTAGCCTCTGAATTCGAAGTTCAAATCTGTTGGACATTTCTGTCATGGTGGAATTGAGAGAGTCAAACTGAGTTTGCAGAAATGTATATAGCTCAGGTGGAATGGGAGGTCCACTAGATGAAGTGGAGGCTAAGCTGGGATGTTGGGTGAGTATGGTTGGAGGAACATGTATGTCTGATGGAGAGGCATGAGGAGGAAGCACAGTTTGTGGTTCAAAAGGAATTTCAGGATTCTCAACTTCAATTTGTGGCTGGTCCACTAGATCACCTTGACGTCCTGCATCTTCTGGAGGAACTGGTTCTTGAATATGGTCAATAGGAGGCTCTGGCTCTACAACCTGACCTCTGAGAACCTGATCTCCCTCAATTCGAAGTCTCATGAATTTCTGAACATGATGTAAGCAGTAAATGTTGCTTTGAGGAATTTTCTTAACCTTCTCATTTTGAAAAGAAACTCCAAAGCGTTTAAAATTGCTGTGAGGTGAGCAGCATATGGCAAGGATCTGTGTAAATCTTTTCTGTTTGTTTCAGAAAAAATCTGAGTCATAATCAAGTTGAAATTAATCTTCACATTTTTCTTCATGCTATACAACACAAATCTCTGAATGTCTGTCAATCGATTTCTGCCACCACCCTGTGGTGTGATGATGGTGGTTAGAATGTGATGAACCAGCCTCAGAATTGGAGGAAAAGTGTTTGTGTTGTATCTTGTCACATGTGTTTGCCTAGAATCATTTTCATCATGAGGAAGACCAGTAAGAAGAGAATAGGCCTTATGAAGATCAAATTCATATCCACTCCAGTCTTCACCATCATTAGGAATACCAAAGAGTTCTGATGCTAATTCAAGTGTGAAAAGAATGCTAACAGTTTTGACTTCAGACTTAAAACCTTCTTCAACATTTGTCAAATTCAAGTAAAATTCCTGAACCAACCGTGGATAGAATGTCCTAAATTCTGAAATGAATTTCAACCAGCCTTGAAATTTAAAGAAGGGAATGAGTTCAGGAAAAGCAGTCGAAAAGGCTTCATCATGAATATCCACAGCCCTAGGTTTCAATATAGAGCGACCTTCAAATGCAGTTTGGGATGGAGTGACTGCTTGGTCCTCAGATGAATCAGAAGATTCAGAAGATGATTCTCCAGAAGATTTAGTAGAATCCGGTATGAGTTTTCGTCTAGGGTAACGTGAGGACATGGGAGACTTGCCTTTTCTGAGAGAAGATACTCTTCCCCTTTTAGATGGGGTGCCTGAAGGAGAGTCCTCACCTTTTCTCTTGGGTTGATCATGACTGAACTTGCTTCTTCTTTCTGGTTGAGGCTCTTCAATGGTGATACCCTTTCCGCTGACCTGGTCTTGGCTCCTCTCTTTGGAGTGTGCTTGGGAGCCATGGATGAGGCAAGAATGAGAAGAAAGGGAGAATGGAGATTTGGAAGAGAAGAAACGGCCAGATAGGGGATCGGTCGTTTGAGAGTGTGATGAAGGGAGGAGTTCAAATGGGGAAAAGAACAAGTGGTAGGGTCGACCTGAGGGTTAGGGTATATAAAAAGGAGGTTTGCTCTCTCAAGACGGGAGTTAAGATAAACCCTCAGTCCAAATACCGTAAACATGATCCGCCTATCAAGCCCAGGTGTGTCGACACACAGGATGAGTGTGTCGACCTGACAAGGTCAATGTGTCGACACACATGGAGAATGTGTCGACCTCATAGATACAAGAATTTGTATTTTTGAGAGAGATGAAGAAGAAAGGATATATTTAATATGATGAACTATATCTGAAATCAATTATTCAGGGATTTTTAATATGTTAAAGAAATCATTTCCATTTTTTTTCTCAACATTATCCCATTTATTATTTAGTGGGCTGAAAATATCTGACATGAAATTGATCACCAAGAAATTCTGAAGAATTGGAGTGTTTGCTTAAGTGATATAAACTATTATATACAGTCAATTTCAACATTTTCCACTTTTCTTAACCAAAAGTGATGTGATTGCTTTAGGATTAAGACAATATAAATGGAGATTGAACACTTTTAGAAGAGTTGATTCAGGTTTAAGCTGTTCATTTTCATTGACCGTAATTTCTTTCACTTTCAAATAATGAGCAGTCAAATATAGTAAATCTTTTTCACTCAAGTAAATATGTTTTTTACACACCAGAATCCCTGGATACTAAAGATTTACTAATTATCCTGCCTCAAAGGGTGAATGAAAACCTTTTTACATCGAAATATATGTATATCAGACGCCAATATTTCCAGTTACTCAGTTAACATTATTTATTTTGACTTTATTTTACCCCTTAGAACAGAGATAACACAACACTTCATGACATACATGGCACTTCACTATTTGTGAAGGTGTGCAGTTTCTCAGTGTTATGCCATTGCTCTGTAAAACATTTTCTTTAAAATGAACATTGAGACTTTTGACATAGCTTTACCTTTCATCAGTCTTGAAGGAAGTGTTTAAAATCAATACATAATGAGCACAAATCTATGAAAGAAATCAAATTACTTGAGGAATGCAAAGTAAAAAAAAAGAGTGTTAATAGAAAGAACATGTTATAGCATTTAAGAAATCATCCCTTATGTTCTTCAGAAGAATGAATGAACATTTCATGTATTAGATATTCATCAACACACTGAATTAACTTTGGTTTAATGAGAGAAAGATGGTAATGAATTCTTTAGCTCCCCCTGAGCTATTGATCTCATCTATTTGTCATCACAAGTAAAGAAATCCTTCTTCAATGAAGGAATGAGTAAGATGATCAAGTGAATTTGATGAAATTGAAATTGAACAGATAATGATTACAAGAATGAGCATGAATTGGATAGAATTCAGTGTGAGATATGTTCACCACACAGAAGTTTTCAGCAACTCAATCAGATTTCAGCATTATCTTGATCAACTCCAGTAATTTGTTCTCAAAAGGACTTCATAAACAGTTCTGATTCTGAATTCAATTCTCAGACCTTACCTGTGTTTCTCAAGCAACAAGCTCCCCCTCAATATGTGTATTAATGAGCCATTCAACATTCAACTCAATGACATCCAATTGACATTCAATGTCAGAAAGTAATCATCTAGGATCAGTCAATCTTCAACATTAAGTTTTTGGCAGTCAAATTCAACAAGTAAACATACATGATCAATTATGTTTCAAGCACATGAATGACAATCACAACACAAAAGAAAGAACAGAATGATTCTTACACATTTTAGATCATGGGTACTTGGTGGAGGAGTTTCCTCAACACATAATGATAGCTTTCAAACAAGCATAACTTGTTCTTCCACTAATCACCATTTGATATACCCCATAATCTTAGCATAACGAATCACAAAGTTCTCTTTTTTTATTTTTATTCCAAGTTCTCTTCTTAAGGAAGTGAATCTATCTTCAGCCAAAGGTTTTGTGAAAATATCTGCAATTTGTTTTTAATAGGGATGAACTCTAATTCAATGCTTTTATTTTCAACTTCATCTCTTAGAAAATGATGCCTGATCTCAATGTGTTTTGTTCTAGAGTGTTGAATTGGGTTTTTGGAAAGATTGATTGCACTAGTATTGTCACACATGATAGATGAACATCCAATATCTATGTTGTAGTCAAGCAATTGACTTTTAATCCACAACATCTGAGTTGCACAACTTCCTACAGCAACATATTCTGCTTCTGCAGTAGATAGTGCAACTGAGTGTTACTTTTTGGATCCCATGTTATCATGCAATTTCCTAAGAATTGACAATATCCACTAGTACTCTTCCTGTCAAGTTTACACCCACATAATCAACATCAGAATATGAAATTAGATTAACAGGCCATCCAATTTGAAACCATAAACCCAAATCACAAGTTCCACAGAGATATCTAAAAATCCTCTTAACTGCAAGCAAATGACTCTCTTTTGGACTAGACTGAAATCTAGCACAAAGACATACACTAAATTGAATATCTGGTCTACTTGCAGTAAGATACAAAAGAGATCCAATCATACCTCTGTATTGCTTTGCATCAACCAGTTTACATTTTTCATCTTTTTCCAATTTGATGCTAGTACTCATGGGAGTAGTTGCTGGTTTGGCTTGTTCAAAGTGAAATTTCTTGAGCAGCTCTTTGACATATTTGGCTTGATTAATAAAGAATCCATCCTCATGTTGTTTTGTGACGACCCTCCTTATACCGGTACTGTTACACCAACCCACATCGGTATAATGAACGTCTCTATAGTGGGACATTTACCCAACAAAATCGATAGACTGAAATGACACAAATATAACACATAACAACGGAAAAGAAAGAGTCATATGTAATTTCTTATTCCATCATCCACATTGTATTCACAGTCCATATAGAGGAAAAGAAAACTAAACATTTAATAACTGAGGGATGAAAAATAAATACATTGTCCACATTGTCTAGACTGAATTACAAGATTTTCCTTTATTACATACTATGAAAAATAAAAGGTACATGACTATCTCCTCGGATGAAGTAGAAATCTCTGCACCTGTACGCCAAAGCAAGAGTGAGTCCAAAAGACTCAGCAAGTAACATCCACTCACATTAAATATACATACGCCACATGGGTTATTCACATTTTCATATCACACGAGTATCATATAAATATGAACTTGAATAAACTTTTAAAGAAAATCTAAACATGATTTCTACAACTTACCATACATGATAAATAACATGTAACAAAATTGCAACACTTTAAAACCTATCACATGCTTTCTACACATTCTTCTACATGCTAATCTAAGTCTCCCTTACTCACAATTATAATCTAAGACAATAGTTAACTTGAACATGGAGTCTACACATATTACAAGAGATATTCCTAGCATGGATTCTATCATCATTTTCACATCTATACACATGAATAGCTTGCTGTTTGACATGGATATGATAGGTTCATATAATGAATTATCATCTTTACATGCTATTCTATTGATTTATAATCTCACATGATCATTTACACAATTATACAATTTACACATTCACTATTCACATAAACACAAGTTCACACTTTATTATATGCCATGACACATAGTCCAAACAACCTCTAAAAGGACACACACTTATTACATCACACACATATCTATCATCTAGGCAACACAATGATAGACCTTAGTTACTACGCAGAAATGGGAGAAGCACTCTCCACCCTAACCAGCGGTACTTGTCCGCCTCCAGGATTAATCCTAATGCCATGGGATATCACACACTATGAACCTTCCCGTGGGGACTTTACCACAGTACAGTTCCTCAGCCCTCTAAGGTAGCAGTGTCACTCATTGGCACAATTACACATTTTCCAATTAAACACACACAATTCCACACCCTTTTAACACGTTATTATCATATTCACATTTATGCACATGGTTCAGGTTCCCTAAGATGGCACTACTGTTACAAGAACTAATCAGTAGCAACTAACATTAATAATGCTGTAATTATTTGACTTAATCAATAATTACAATAATTTTGCACTAATTTGGTCATTCTTCATTAAATAACAAATCAGTGCCTACGATTATCGAATTCACATGAGATTTTAACCACTGAATGTTTACGGGTCATACATCATGCATACCAAATTTCATATTTTTTTCTGAAATACACACTAATTACGGAAATTCAAACAGTAGTATTATATAAGGTAAAAATAGTCAATTTGGCATGGATTTTCATTGTTCAGACCCACAACTTATTTTACACATGTACTCTGACAGTCCTAAACATATGCTAACTTCTAGGAATTTAACTATTTTTCTACTATTTAATTAAATTTTGACACTAATAAAACATGCTTACTGTTCTACAGTTCAGAAAATGTAATTAATTGTACAGATATCAGAAAAATCCCAAATTTCTATAGCATGAATTTGAACCCACAATCAATGCACGGAAATTTTATGACAGTTAAATCCCACACATATTGCACAAACAGAATTTTTGCAAGATTTAAAACCTATTGGCCAGACATTTCAAAAATTCCTAATAATTAAAGCATTCCACAAAATTTCATAAAATTTCACAACATACTCCTTAAAAGGTATTTACATATCTTATAAATTTTACCATATATCCTCATGCGAAAAATCTCGAAAATTAGGTCATATAGATCAGACATGCACATTGTGGCAGTCTGGTAAACTTGACGGCATGTAGGTGGCCGTCTACCAGGTTAACGGCAACAAAGGGCGCCGCTAACTCATGATCTTAACGGCAAGGGATCCCGCCGTTAAGTTCCTTTCTGTGCAAAACACAGACTGCATGCAAGAACTTGGTGAAATTGGGGTTCCAGAACACGAATAAAAATCCAGAAAATTACCTAGGACCTACTAGACGTATGTAGGAATGATGTGAAAGGGGTACTTGCCTTTAGAAAATTCCTCAATCGATGATTAGAGTCGATGAAGCCCTCCTCAGCCCGAGCCAAAGAGCCTTCAAAAACTCCCTCGATCCGGGTTCTGTGATGGTCTTTAGGGTCCACCGGGGTTGGGAAGATTATCCTTGATGTCCAGCCTTCCTTCCAGTCGCAGAAGATCACCAGATGAAGCTTCCAATCGCCGGATTTCAGAGCTCAAAGATTTGGTTTTCGCACAAAGAACTAGGATTTTGACTCAAGAGCCAAAAAGGGTTAGATCTGGCCGGGATGGGGTGTTTTATAGAGCTAGGGTTGGAGACGTACTTGGGTAAGGCTGGGTTACTGTTGGGGGACAGTTTCCTAAACAGGGGGCAAAAATCTCGGGGCATTTCCGGATCTACAACCTCAACAGATCTGGGAGGTTAACGTCAACATCATGGGCCGCCTATTCTGAGTTGGCGTCCATCGATGTGGCCGCTGACTCCCTATAGACGTCAACTCATGTTGACGCCAACAGGTCGTCTGCACAGAACTTAAAACTGCTCAAACAAGCACACTTATACACATTCTCATAGCATACATGATCAATATACATCTTACATATAATATATACCTTAAATGCAATAATGCTCATACCATACAAATAAAAAATTTATATAATAGATATACATTCATATATTTACAACAATACATCAATTAGTTATATATATATATATATATATATATATCCATACACACCAGCATCCATTTTCACACAATTAAACACGTACATAGGAGAGGAAATTCTAGGGCCTTACACCCTCTCCCCCTTAAAGAAACTTCGTCCTCGAAGTTAGACCGACACTACTCAAATAACTTAGGATACTTCTTCTTCATTGCATCTTCAAGCTCCCAAGTAGCCTCCTCTCGCGAGAAGTTGCGCCATAAGACTTTCACCGACACAATGCTCTTGTTCCGGAGATGCTGAACCTTCCGGTCAAGAATAGCCACTGGTTGCTCCACATAAGAAAGATCTGGCTGGATTTCCACTGGCTCGTGACTAATAACATGAGATGGATCTCTAACATACCTCCTGAGCATAGATATGTGGAAAACATGATGAACACTAGCTAACGCTGGGGGTAAAGCTAGCTCATATGCCACGTTTCCCAATCGTCTGAGAATCTCATACGGGCCAATGAATCTAGGACTTAGCTTACTATGCCTACCAAATCTAACTACCCCACGAGTTGGCGAAATCTTTAAAAAAACATGCTCACCTACCTCGAACTCCAAATCTTTCCTCTTGTTGTCGGCACAACTCTTCTGTCTATCTTGTGCCGCAACAAGCCTCTTCCTAATCAATTGGACCTTATCCAAAGTCTCTTGAACCAACTCCGGACCAATCAGCTGTCTATCGCCTGTCTCCTCCCAACACAAAGGAGATCTACAAGGCCTACCATACAACGCCTCAAATGGAGCCATACCAATACTTGCATGAAAACTGTTGTTATATGCGAACTCCACTAGAGGTAAATGGCGCTCCCAATCATCCTTCCAATCCAGAATGCACGCCCTCAACATATCCTCGAGCGTCTGGATAGTCCTCTCGGACTGTCCATCTGTCTGGCGATGAAACGCCGAACTGAGCTTCAACTCCAAACCTAACGCATCCTGAAGACCATTCCATAACCTCAAAGTAAATCTCGGATCTCGATCCGAAATGATCGACTTCGGCACACCATGCAACCTAATAATACTACTAATATACAATCTAGCTAAACTCTCTACTGACTGCTTCTTCTTCATGGGCAAGAAATGCGCAGTTTTCAAGAATCTATCTACTACTACCCAAATCGAGTTGTTACCCCATCTAGATCGAGGCAAACCCGTAACAAAATCCATAATGACCGCTTCCCACTTCTATACTGGGATCTCCATCTTCTGCATAAGCCCAGATGGTCGTTGTCGCTCGGCCTTCACTTGCTGGTAAACTAGACATCTAGACACATACCCTACTACATCCTTCTTCATGCCAGACCACCAAAAAGATCTCTTCAAATCCTGGTACATCTTAGTGTTACCCGGATGAATAGAGAATCTAGACCTATGAGCCTCCGCTAAAACGTGCTCATGGACATCTACAATGTCTGGAACACAGACACGGTGATGGAATCTAATCACGCCATCCTCATCACGAGCAATGCCCGCCTTGCCCACTAACTCTTGGAGTCTAGGGTCGGCTTTCTACTGCTCGATCACCTCATCCAACACCGAAGACCTAATGGACAACTGATCTACACAAGCCTGGCACAATGATGGTTCTAACTCAATCATCGCACACGCTGCATCCTCCAACATCTTCCAATCCTGCTGGAGAGACGACCTCTTCCTACTAAGGGCATCTGCTACGACATTCGCCTTTCCAGGATGATACTGGAGGTCGAAGATATAGTCCTTCAGGAACTCAATCCATCTTCTTTGCCTCAGGTTTAATTCCTTTTGGGAGAAAAGATACCTTAAGCTCTTATTGTCAGTGAACACCTCAAATCTGTCACCATAAAGATAGTGTCTCCAGATCTTCAGTGCATGAACCACTGCCGCATGCTCAAGATCATGAGTCGGATAGTTTCGCTCATGCTCCTTCAATTGACGAGAAGCATACGCCACTACCCTTCCTTGCTGCATCAATACACAGCCAAGGCTAATCTGAGATGCATCCGTGTAGATAGCAAAACCCTCTACACCACTCGGCAAAACTAACACAGGAGCCGATGTGAGCTTAGTCTTCAATAATTGGAAACTACTCTCACACTCCTCAGACCAGACAAACTTTACTCTCTTCCTGGTTAGCTGAGTCAATGGGGAGGCGATGGATGAAAATCCCTCAATAAATCGCCGATAGTAACTCGCCAAACCAAGAAAACTTCGAAGGAGTCTTGGGACTCTCCCAATCCATGATAGCTTGGACCTTTGCTGGATCGACTGCTACACTAGCAGCAGAGATTACATGCCCAAGGAAATGAACCTCGCGCAACCAAAAATCGCACTTGCTGAATTTTGCATACAGCTTGTGCTCTCGGAGAACCTCTAATACTATCCTTAAATGCTGACGATGTGTGGCCTCATCCGGAGAGTAGACCAACATGTCATCAATGAAAACCACGACAAAACTATCTAAATACGGTCTAAACACATTTTTCATGAGATCCATGAACGCTGCAGGGGCGTTGGTTAGACCAAAAGGAAGGACCAAAAACTCATAATGTCCATAACGGGTTCTAAAAACCGTCTTGGACACATTGTCACTCATAATCCTGAACTGATGATAACCAGACCATAAATCAATCTTAGAAACGAATGATGCATCTTGCAGTTGGTCAAACAAATCATCAATCTGAGGTAAGGGATACCTATTCTTTACCGTCACTTAGTTTAGCTTTCTATAATCGATGCATAACCTAAGCGACCCATCCTTCTTCTTCACAAATAAGACAGGTGCTCCCCAAGGGGAAACAGTAGGGCGAATGAATCCCTTATCTAACAAATCTTGCAACTGCTTCCTTAGCTCAGCTAATTCCACAGGGGCCATTCGATAAGGTGCCTTTGAGATAGGAGAGGTGCCTAGAAGCAACTCTAGAGTGAACTCTACCTCTCTAGCCGGTGGAAAACCAGATAAGTCATCAGGAAAGACATCTGGAAACTCTCGCACTACATCTATCTCCGCAAGAGTAGGTGACTCATCAGCCTTGGGTACTAATACCACGCTGGCAAGAAAAATGTCACAGCCCTTGATCACCATTCTCATTGCCTTCATGGCTGAGATGACAAACTTCCCCGCTAGGTTCCTTGGCAATGGATGAGAAAACTCATCCTCACCAGGAATGCGGAAAACTATCTTCTTCCCACGACAATCCACTACCGCATAGTGCTCTTCTAGCCAATCCAGACCAAGAATAGCATCATAGTCCTTCATCTTAAGCAAGAAGAAACACCCTTCTAGGACTCTATCCTCAATGCACACCGGTAAAGACGGAATACACTTCCAAGTCGATATTGTACCTGCGGGTGTGTGCACAGATAGAGAAACCTCAAACTCCTCAGACTCTAGTCCTGACTCTAGGGCTAATTGCCTAGCAAAACGCTTGGAAATGAACGAGTGAGTAGCACCCGTATCAAATAGAACCCGAGCATGCACACCTAAGAACAAAACCGTACCTTCGGTAACATGCTCCGCCTGCTCAGCGTCCTCACAAGCTAACGCAAACACTTGAGCTGGGGCTCAAGGTCTCCCTAGTCGTCCTGTCGTTGGCGTTGCTGTTGCTGCCGCTGGAGCCGCTCCACGCAGAACTCCCTGCTGAGGTTTGGGGCAATCCTTGATCTTTTGCTCACTGCTCTCGCACTTCAGACACTTCCCCGCTATCTGCCAGCATTCCGAACCAGCATGTGTCCTCCCGCAATGAGGACACTCCTTCTTGCCACTAGGGGAACGTTGAGAAGATACCTGACTGCTTCCCCATGCCACGGGATGCTGCGGTGACTTGAAAGCCGCCTTCTTCCTATCCTGCCTCTGAAAAGGAGCCGCGGGCCTCTTCTGAGAAGCCTTCTTCTCCTCCAGGTACTGCTCCATCTCTCCCTCCTTCCGACACGCCGCGCTGAGCACCTGCTCGAGGGTACGATGGTCGAAAGCCACCAACCTCGTCCTCAGTGATGGTCTCAGACCCATCACGAACTTCTTCGCCTTCCTGCGCTCATCAGCTACAATATGAGGGGCATACTTCGATAGCTCGGAAAACCTGGCCTCATACTTCAGTATGGTGATGGAGTCCTGAGTCAACGAGAGGAGCTCCTGCTCCATCTTATCCTGGATGTGCTCCGGAACAAACTTGGCTCGGTAGAGCCTCACGAACTCATCCCAAGCAATCTCCACAGCACCATCCTCAAACCGAGTACGTAGTATCGAGGACCACCACACGTCGGCTCGCTCCTGCCAAAACCATCCATAAGGACCAAACCAACATAATCTATACTTTAAGAAATAGCCACCAAATTAATTTACACACCTGTAGCATGTAGGTGGCTAAAGTGACTTTGTCATCCTCAGCACACCTAATAGCCCGGAAGATCTTCTCGATCTCCCTCAACCAGCTCCCAGCAAGTAACGGATCTCTCTCCCCCTTAAAAGAGGGTGCCAACATCCTCTTGAACCGTTCCATGATGGACGGTCCACCATGGTCAGCCTGGGGAGCTGGCACTTGAGCCTGCTACAATAAACAACATAAGCAACACATATAGCATAGCAACATAATAAACGGATCATCAAGTAAAATAGACTACTTTATCTATCATTCTAACCTGATCCTGCTGAGCCTCCAGCTGAGCCTGGAGTGCAGCCTGGGTGTGGGCCTGCGTCTGCAAGGCCTGAACTAAACCTGCATGAATAGTCCATAGTCTACTAGTGGCGGTGGAGGAAGCACAGGACCCTGGGGTGCTGGGGCCTACTGCTCACCCTGATCCTCACGCGGAGGCTCATCTCTCCTCTGCTCACCTCACGAGCAGGAACACTACGCCTACCATGTGAAGCCATATCCTACAAAATGATTTAATTCATCATTTAGTTCTACGCTATCAAATTCCTAACTATTTACCTAGCTATGTGGACAATCTACATAGACTTAGCATATAATGAAGATGATGGTATATGCATATTTATGTACAATTTCAACCTGGCTCAGATACCAATCTCTATGACGACCCTCCTTATACCGGTACGGTTACACCAACCCACATCAGTATAATGAATGTCGCTATAGTGGGACATTTACCCAACAAAATCGATAGACTGAAATGTACACAAATATAACACATAACAGCGGAAAAGAAAGAGTCATATGTAATTTCTTATTCCATCATCCACATTCTATTCACAGTCCATGTAGAGGAAAAGAAAACTAAACATTTAATAACTGAGAGATGAAAAATAAATACATTGTCCACATTGTCTAAACTAAATTTCAAGATTTTCCTTTATTACATACTATGAAAAATAAAAGGTACAATGTCGAAACTCCACAAGATCTCCTACTCCCGCACCGAGTCACATCTGACTATCTCCTCGGATGAAAAAGAAATCTCTGCACCTGTATGCCGAAGCAAGAGTGAGTCCAAAAGACTCAGCATGTAACATCCACTCACATTAACATACATAGACCACATGGGTTATTCACATTTTCATATCACACGAGTATCATATAAGTATGAACTTGAATAAACTTTTAAAGAAAATCTAAACATGATTTCTACAACTTACCATACATGATAAATAACTTGTAACAAAATTGCAACAATTTAAAACCTATCACATGCTTTCTACACATTCTTCTACATTCTAATCTAAGTCTCCCTTACTCACAATTATAATCTAAGACAATAGTTAACTTGAACATGGAGTCTACACATATTACAAGAGATATTCCTAGCATGGATTCTATCATCATTTCACATCTATACACATGAATAGCTTTCTGTTTGACATGGATATGATACGTTCATATAATGAATTATCATCTTTACATGCTATTCTATTGATTTATAATCTCACATGATCATTTACACAATTATACAATTTACACATTCACTTTTCACATAAACACAAGTTCACACTTTATTATATGCCATGACACATAGTCCAAACCACCTCTAGAAGGACACACACTTATCACATCACACACATATCTATCTTCTAGGCAACACAATGATAGACCTTAGTTACTGCGCAGAACCGGGAGAAGCACTCTCCACCCTAACCAGCGGTACTTGTCCGCCTCTAGGATTTAATCCAATGCCCATGGGATATCACACACTATGAACCTTCCGTGGGGACTTTACCAAAGTACAGTTCCTCAGCCCTCTAAGGTAGCAGTGTCACTCATTGGCACAATTACACATTTTCCAATTAAACCACAATTCCACACCCTTTTAACACGTTATTATCATATTCACATTTATGCACATGGTTCAGGTTCCTAACATGGCACTACTGTTACAAGAACTAATCAGTCGCAACTAACATTAATCATGCTGTAATTATTTGACCTGATCAATAATTACAATAATTTGCACTAATTTGGTCATTCTTCATAAAATAACAAATCAGTGCCTACGGTTATCCAATTCACATGAGATTTTATCCACTGACTGTTTACGGGTCATACATCATGCATACCAAATTTCATATTTTTTCTAAAATACACACTAATTAAGGAAATTCAAACAATAGTATTATATAAGGTAAAAATAGTCAATTGGCATGGATTTCATTGTCAGACCCACAACTTATTTTACACATGTACTCTGACAGCCCAAACATATGCTAATTTCTAGGAATTTAACTATTTTCATACTACTTAATTAAATTTGACACTAATAAAACATGCTTACTATTCTACAGTTCAGAAAATGTAATTAATTGTACAGATATCAGAAAAATCCCAAATTTCTATAGCATGAATTTGAACCCACAATCAATGCACAGAAATTTTATGACATTTAAATCTCACACAGATTGCACAAACGGAATTTTTGCAAGATTAAAAACCTATTGTCCAGACATTTCAGAAATTCCTAATAATTAAAGGATTCCACAAAATTTCATAAAATTTCACAACATACTCCCTAAAAGGTATTTACATATCTTAAATTTTACCATATATTCTCATGCGAAAAATCTTAAAAATTAGGTCATATAGATCAGACATGCACATTGTGGCAGTCAGGTAAACTTGACGGCATGTAGGTGGCCGTCTACCAGGTTAACGGCAACAAAGGGCACCGCTAACTAATGATCTTAACGGCAAGGGATCCTGTCGTTAAGTTCCTGTCTATGCAAAACACAGCTTGCACCCAAGAACTTTGGTGAAGTTGGGGTTCCAAGACACGAATAAAAATCCAGAAAATTATCTAGGACCTACTAGACGTATGTAGGAATGATGTGAAAGGGGTACTGCCTTTAGAAAATTCCTCAATCAATGATTAGAGTCGAAAAAGCCCTCCTCGGCCCGAGCCAAAGAGCCTTCAAAAACTCCCTCGATTCGGGTTCTGTGATGGTCTTTAGGGTCCACTGGGGTTGGGAAGATGATCCTTGATGTCCAGACTTCCTTCCAGTCGCAGAAGATCACCAGATGAAGCCTCCAATCGCCGGATTTCAGAGCTCAAAGATTTGGTTTTCGCACAAAGAACTAGGATTTTGACTCAAGAGCCAAAAAGGGTTAGATCTGGCTGGGGATGGGTGTTTTATAGAGCTAGGGTCGGAGACGTACTTGGGTAAGGCTGGGTTACCGTTGGGGGACGGTTTCCTAAACATGGGGCGAAAATCTCAGGGCTTTTTCGGATCGCAACCTCAACAGATCTGGGAGGTTAACGTCAACATCATGGGCCGCCTATTCTGAGTTGGCGTCCATCGATGTGGCCGCTGATTCCCTATAGATGTCAACTCAAGTTGACGCCAACAGGTCGTCTGCACAGAACTTACAACTGCTCAAACATGCACACTTATACACATTCTCATACCATACATGATCAATATACATCTTACATATAATGTATACCTTAAATGCAATAATACTCATACCATAGAAACAAAAATATATATATAATAGATATACATTCATATATTAGAACAATACATCAATTAGTTATATATATATATATATATATATATATATATCAACTAAACAAAAAATGTAACTTATAAATTTATATTTTATATATTTGCCTTTTTTTTATTTTATAGAATAATTATATATAATATATTTTTTTGAATAATGCAAAATAATTATATCTATAATATAGCTAAACTACCATAATATAAATAAAATAGGTATTAGTTAGCAACAATGGTTAATAAGAATTAAGTAAAAATAACATATAATGTACACATATTCAATCAACTAAAAGTGTAACTAATGAATTTGTATTTGTCTTATTTGTTTTTTAAATAATATATAAACTATATATAATAAATATAGATAACTATATCAATAACTAAGCTACTAATAAACAATATAACTAATAGTTAGCAACATCGGTTAGTTAAGTATAAAATGGGAAGAAAATTCTATGTGTCTCTAATGGCGACGGAAAATTTGTCGCTAATTAGGGATGAAAATTCCGTCGCTGATCTCTCGGTGATTCCACGCAAATCTGTCGCTACTCAGCGACGGATTAGCGATGGAATTTTTCCTTCGCTAATAATGATTTTTCTTGTAGTGTTATGACTGAAATAAAATCAGTCACCATTCAGTCCCTAAAATAGAGACCGATTTATTTCAGTCACTATTCAGTCACTATTTAGGGACCGAATAATGACCGAATCTAATCGGTCCGAAATATAGAGACCGAAAATTTCAGTCACTATTCGGTCCCAATTTTGGGACCGAATTGTGACCGAATCTAATCGGTCCCAAGACTGAAAATTTCGGTCACTATTTGTGACTGAATTGTGACCGAATTTAATCGGTCCCAAAGTATAGAGACCGATAATTTCAGTCACTATTCGGTCACAAAATAGTGACCGAAATTAATCGGTCCCAAAATTATAGAGACCAAAAATTTGGTCACTATTCGGTCCATATTTTTGGGACCGAATAGTGATTGAATATAATCGGTCCCAAATATAGAGACCGAAAATTTCGGTCACAATTCGGTCCAAAATTGGGACCGAATTGAGTCCGAATCTAATCGGTCCCAAAATATAGAGACCGAAAATTTCGGTCACTATTCGGTCCCAATTTGGGACCGAATTGTGATCGAATTTAATCAGTCCCAAAATATAGAGACCGACAATTTCGGTCACTATTCGGTCCCAATTTTGGGACCGAATTGTGACCGATTCTGAATCGATCTCTAAAACTTTTATTTAGCGACTGATTAATTTCAGTCACAATTCGGTCACTATTTGTGACCGAATAGTGACCAAAATTTTCGATCTCTATATCGGTCTCTATAAGTGTTTTTTCTTGTAGTGATATAGCCACGCCAAACTCTCCGCAGACTATTTATTGTTCATGGGCAAGAAGTGAGCAGTCTTGGAGAAACGGTCTACAACCACCCAAATTGAGTCATTGCCCTTAGCTGACCTAGGCAAACCCGTCATAAAATCTATGGTGATTGCCTCCCACTTCCATACAGGTATCTCCATCGTCTGCATAAGGCCTGATGGTCTCTGACACTTGGCCTTAACCTGCTGACACACCAAACACCTGAATACAAACTCTACCACATCCTTCTTCTGCCTGACCACCATAAAGATCTCTTCAAATCATAGTGTAGACACGCAAATTTGGCTCCACCGAGGGCAAATTTTCAAGTTGCGTCGTAACACCAAAAAATGGCCTTCTTTTGCCTCACAAGAGTGTTTTCCCAATATTTCTAGATTTCGCCCACTTCTTCCTCGGTGCTTCCCCAGGGGGTCTTGTCGAGGATCCAAATATTTTCAAAATCACAAACAAATCCAAAAATTCCAAAACCTACAAATTCAAATACTTTTCAAAATCTCAAACAAATTCAAATATTTCCAAAATCTCAAACGAATTCAAAAATTTCCAAAACCAACAAAAAATTCAATATGTTTTCAAAAAATCCAAAAAATCCCCGATGGTATTGCATGGCAAGCACATTGCCTCCTGCTTACGCCAAGATCGCATCAATTCTTCCAATCATGGGTTCCTCCCACACCTGGCACTCCAATATCTTTTGGCCAAGTCCAATTATTCTCATGGTTCAAATAAATAAACCAAATGAGCTATTTATTTAATGCTTTATTAATGCTCCAAGACATGCTTTGAATGAATGATGTTTTTTTTCATGATATGTGTTTTTTTTTTGCTAATGAGTTTTAAGTGCAGGATTCGAGTTACCTCATCCGGCGCAATCAGGCTGCTGCTGCCCCCCACCATCACTTATCTGCATCTACTATAATTATACCCTCAGAGCACACCAAGGACCTTGTGGCTCTGAGGAATCTGGGATTTGAGTTCCCCTCTATCAAAAAACAAGAGGATCCTTAGCTGCACGGATTGGCCGTTATGCTTGGCATGTGAGGACGATGGACCCATGCATAAAACCCCGGTCCTGACTCACCGGCGTAACAATATTATCCTTGGTTATTTTCTACTCCTCTTTTAAGTCTTATTTTTCTTTTAGCCCAGCATACATGCATATTGAAATCACTGTGGAAATCCACTCTTCCATGCCATCTGAGGGCCATCCGCGCTCAAACTCGAAAGCAATTGAAATATTCCATTCCGGGTTAAGTACCCAACTCCCTTTGTTGTCGCCTCTAGGCTGATTTCCTTTAGAATCCTTTGTTTGGACTTATCCCTTTTATTTCTTTGTTCCTAGAGATCCACCTGAGGCAGTGGTAGCCACTCCTGATTGTGTAACCTAACGGATTGTGTCCTTAGGTTACTTCCCCTTCGCTGGAAGTTGATCTCTCCTTCTCTCCCAAGACCCACCTGGGGCAGTGGCAGACGCCCCCAATGGTGAAACCTAACGGATTGTGTCCTTAGGTACTTCCCCGACGCTGGAAGTTGGTCTTTCCTTTTCTTTTCCTTCATTATCCCTTTTCTTTGTCCAAACACTTGCTTCTCTAGGTCTTCTTCCTGGTGGTGGATTTCCTTGGGTGTTGATAAAAGACTCTTATCAGGTGGCAGTCACCCATTGATTTGCGCGTGTCTATTTTTCACCTTGACGTCTACTTTTAGTCCACTCCGCTTCACTCCTGCGCTACGCTACAATTCACGTCCACTATAGTGGACGTTTTTTCATCGAACCGCCTCTCAAATCGTGTCCTGTATCCCGGACGCGATTCTGAGTCTGACAGTGGCCCAGAAAGTCATCGCGCGCAGGCCCGTAATCATGATAAAATCCTTGAATCACGTCCTGTATCCCAGACGCGATTCTAAGTCTGACAGCGGCCCAGAAAGTCATCGCGCGCAGGCCTGTAATCATGATAAAATCCCTGAATCGCGTCCTTGTCAGACGACGCGATTCAGAGATGTCAAATCCGAATGTCACGTCAGCAGACAGCGCATTCGTGAGTCGGTTGCCTCGAAACCATGCAAGTCTTAATCGCATTCGGTCGTCCTGCCGCGATTCAAGTCGCGACGGCATGCCCCGACTCGATTCAGAGAGGCGGTGCAACGATTCCCGCACGTATGTCCCATCAGACCGACCTTCTTAATCACGGCCTGCAGATCGGACGCGATTTAGCCTTAAATTGCAGCTTCTGTCCTAGACGCGATTTTTTCCCAGTGCCTATAAAAATGAAGTCGCAGGGCCAGGGCGGGGTTCGGCTTCTGGAGGGTCGACAGCAAGAGAAAGAGAGGGAGAGGGAGAGAGGAAGAGGGGAGGGGGGAAATCTCAGAGCGGCGAAGCCCTTCCTGTTTCTCACCTCAACGTCCGGTCCAAGGAGGATTCCCACGCCAACCCACGCCGTCCTCGTCCCTTGGAGCTCGACGCCGTCTTCTTCCTCGCCATCCACATATATCGGTGCGGAGCACCGGCCCCTCCTTCTTCCTCTCCATCCTCGTCATCCAACCGGAAACGCAGTCGCGTCGTCCGGCATCCAGAGAAGCAGCCCCCCCTTTTCTATTCACTTTTTCCTCCTCCGAACCCCGCGTGGTCCTTTACATTTCATCTCCTTCGGGCCACGTGCCCCTTTACCTTTTTAACACACACACATGCATGCATACACACACCAACACAACCTATCTTAGGGTTTTAAAGGCCACCATCCGGTAAGCCACCCCCCATGTCATTCATTTTTTCATTTATTTTTAGAATTGCATACTACACATTTTGGGCTAATCCCCTTCTTTTATTTGTCTTATTTTTAGGGTAATCAAACAAGGAAACACCCTCTACCATGGCCGACCGTCGGCTTGTAGAGGAAGAAAGGACCCATATCATTCCCTCTCATCTCACCACGCTCCAAAAGGTACGCTCGCGATCCCCTTCCACTCACACCCCTCGCGCCGTGCATCTCCATTCGGCACCCTCGTGTGCCTGGCGATCACGATCCTTTTTATTTTCCGTCATTTATGTTTTCCACTCCATATCACACATACACACTCCATCTTCACACCACTCACGTATACCGTACCAGTATTCATTCCACCCTCTTTGTGGCCTGTTATTTCGCCCCCTTGAAAAGGGAGCGGGAAAACAGTGTCTACACATAGTACATCTTAGTGTTTCCTAGATGAATGGAGAACCTCGATCTGTGAGCTTCTGCAAGTACTCACTCACAAACTTCCACTAAATCAGTTACACATACTCGGTGCTAAAATATGATGACCAATGTCCTCATCTCGAGCAATGCCTGCCTGGCCCACCATCTCTAAAGCCTAGGATCATCCCTTACTACTCGATCACTCATCCAACACTGGAATCAGATAGACAATGAGCCACGAAAGCCTGACAGAATTGTGGCTCTAACTCAATCATAGCACATGCCGCATCCTTAGCATCTTCCAATCCTGATGAGTAGACCTCTTCCTACTAAGCGCATCTGCCACGACACTCGCCTTCCCTAGATGGTATGAAGCTCAAAGTCGTAGTCCTTAAGGAACTCTATCCACCTTCTCTACCGCAGGTGCTACTCCTTCTGAGAGAAAAGGTACCTCAAACTCTTGCGGTCAATAAACACCTCGAAATGGACACCATAAAGATAGTGTCTTCAGATCTTCAGTGCATAGACCACCACCGCCAACTCCAAATCATGGGTGGATAGTTACACTCATGCTCCTTTAATGACGAGAAGCATAGGTAACTACCTTACCATGCTGCATAAACCAACATCCAGGCCCATCTGAGAAGTATCAAAATAGATAGCAAAACCCTCCACTAGGGAAGATCAACACGGGTGTAGATGTCAGCCTTGTCTTTAGCATCTAGAAAAAATGCTCTCACAATCATCAGACCACACATACTTAACCTCTTTCATGGTTAGCATAGTCAAAGGTGCTGCGATAGAGGCAAAGCCTTCATGAATCGCCTGTAATAGCCTACTAACCCAAGAAAACTCCTGATCTCGGATGGTGTCCTCAGAGTATCCCACTCTAACATGCCTAAACCTTCGTTGGATCAACAGTAACTCCAGCGCCTGAGAAAAACATGCCCAAGGAAGTGAACTCAGGCATCCAGAAGTCACACTTGCTGAACTTTGCATACAGCTTGTGCTCTCGGAGAACCTCTAGAACAATCCTCAAATGCTCAAGGTGTGTAGCCTCATTAGGGGAATAGACTAACACATCGTCTATGAACACCACTATAAAGCTATCCAAATATGGCCTAAACACCCTATTCATGAGATCCATGAATGTTGCGGGGACGTTAGTCAGACCAAATGGAAGCACAAAGAACTCATAATGTCCATAGCAGGTCCTGAACGCCGTCTTGGACACATCTTCTCCCTTGATCCTCAAATGATGGTAGCTGGACCGTAGATCTATCTTGGAAAACACGGATGCATTCTGCAGCTGATCAAACAAATCATCTATGTGCGGCAAGGGGTACTTGTTCTTCACTGTCACTTGATTGAGCTTCCTGTAATCAATGCACAGCCTGAGGGAACCATCTGTCTACTTCACAAATAGCACAAGTGCATCCCATGGTGACACACTACGGCGAATGAACCCCTTATCAAGCAAATTCTGCAACTGCTTCCTCAGCTCGGCTAACTCCACAGGTGCCATTCGGTAGGGAGCCTTAGAGATAGGTGAGGTGCTTGGAAGCAACTCTATAGTGAACTCTATATCCCTTGATGGTGGCAATCCAAACAAATCATCAGGGAACACATCTGGAAACTTCTGCACAACCTCGATCTCCTCTAGGGTAGGTGACTGATCGGCCTTAGGAACTAAGACCACGCTGGCAAGAAAAGCAACACAACGCTTGTTCACCATCTTCATAGCCTTCATGTGGAGATCACAAACCTTCCTCTAGATTCCTTGGCAAAGGATGTGAAAACTCATCCTCTCAGTAATACGGTAAGTAATCTTCTTCCCCCTATAATCAACCAAGGCATAGTGATCCTCAAGCCAATCTAGACCAAGTATAGCATCATAGTCCTTCATCTTGAGCAAGTAGAAGCACCCGAACAAGCCTCAAACCTCAATGCACATAGGTAAGGATAGAATGCACTTTTTGGTCGCTACCGTACCTGCTAGTGTGTGCATAGACAAGGGAACCTCTAACTCCTCTGTCTCAACTCCAGACTCTGCTGCTAACTGCTTAGCAACTGCTCGGAAATAAATGACTGTGTGTAGCACCCGTATCAAATAGTACTCGATCCTGCGCACCCATAACTAAGACCGTACCTTCAGTGACGTTATCGGCCTGCTATGCGTCCTCACGAGCTAGTGCATACACTCGGGCTTGGCCCGAGGCCTTCCTAGTTTCCCTGTCACTGGTTGCTGCTGCTGCCGCTCCTCTCTGAGCAAGCTGCTGAAGTCTGGGGCAATCTCGGATCTGGTGCTTAGTGCTGCCACACTTCAGGCACTTCCCTGCAAGCTTCCAATGCTCTATGCCACCATGTGCCCTTCTGCAATGGGGACACGACTTCTTGTTGCTGGGCCTGAAGCTGGGTGTTTAGGGTACAACTGCCTACTGACTCAGAGCTACTACTGGACGCTATGGCGACTGGTACACCACTACCTTCTGAGCTACCCTCTTCTCATCCATGTATTGATCCATCTCACTCTCCTACCTGCATGCTGCGCTGAGAGCCTCATCTAAGGTCCGATGGTCAAAAGCAACCAGTCTCGACCTGAGTGATGGCTTGAGTCCCATCACAAACTTCTTGGCCTTCCTGCGCTCATCTGCAACAATATGGGAAGCATACTTGGAAAGCTCGACAAACCTGGCCTCATACTCTAGAACCGTCATGGAGCTCTGAGTGAGAGATAGGAACTCCTGTTCCATCATGTTCTAAATGTGCTCGGGGATAAACTTGGCACGAAAGAGTCTAGTAAACTCGGCCCAAGTCACCTCAATATCACCATCCTCGTACCTCGTACGTAACATAGAGGCCCACCAAACATCAGCTCTCTCTTGCAAAATACAACCCATAAGCACCATCCAAACTAAATTCTTAACCTTATACAAGTATATATATTTAAGTGCCTGTAGCATGTAAGAAGCCAGACTAACTTTATCCTCTTCTGCACACCTAATAGCGGAAAATCTTCTCCACCTCTCTCATCCGCTCTCTACCAAAAGGGGCTGACTCTCTCCATAAAAGAAGGTGGAGCCATCCTCTTAAACCTCTCCATGATGGACGGACCACCATGGCCATGCTCCTGAGGGACTGGAGCTGGAGCCTGAGCCTGAGACAACAAGCAACACATAAGCAATTATACAACCAACAAAATAGACTACTCCCTATTTAACAACTCTAACATGTGCCTACGACTGAGTCTGCAGTGTAGCCAGAGTCTGCGCCTGAGTCTACATCGCCTAGACCAGGCCCTGCATGAACACTCCATAGCACACAGGTGGTGGTGGAGGAAGTACCGTGAGACCCTGGGGTGTTGGGGCCTGCTGCTTACCCTCTCCTCAAGCCTCTGCTCGTCCTCCCGCACCTGGGTTACTGCGCCTACCATGGCTCGCCAATGGCTATAAAGCAATTAACTCAGTTAGAATCTAAGTTACTTGTCCTAACCATTTTCTTAACTATCTTTAATCCATTATAAGTATTTTTTCACATGTATGGACTAATTCTATAAAGACTTTGCAATATTGTGTAGATGATGGCTTATTTACGTACAATCTCAATCGTTTCTAGGATACCAATCTCTGCAACGACCCTCTTTATACCGTACAATATACCAATCCATATCGATATAAGTGTGCCGTCATAGTGGGGACATGTACCAACACAGCACAGTAGGTAGAGATGTACATAAATAACAAAGAAAGTACAGCGGAATGAAAGAGATTCTTATTCCATCATCATTCACACATTCCACAGTCTAATAGTAGCAATGACAATAAACAAAGTCCATAATTATACAAGTCCATAACATAACATCATTTCCCACATACTAGTAAAGAAAGTACAAGCTATGCAATAGTTCTCCACAATCTCGGCGGACACCTGTCTTACCTGTATGTTAAAGCAAGTATGAAGTCTTCACAAAGACTCAGCAAGTAACCTATTGGCACATCCTTACACATTTCACATTCATGCTATTCTTCTAAACAACAAGAGAAGTTTTGCAAATGGTTCAATGTCATTAAAACAAGTACACAAAAATAACCTATAACATGCTATCTACACATGGTCTCAACTTAAATCATGATATCAAATAAACTCATTTACAATATTTCTCCAATTAACTTGATCATGGAATTAAACACATGGTTACTAACAATCCTAACATGATATATATCACTTTTCACATGCTTTTATATCACGTAATCACACATTTTTCTTACTATTTAACATAAATTAATCATAATCACATGGTTTCACATTGATTCACATTGTAACACATTAGCACATCATTTTCACATGAACACTTTGCACATCCACACACATTTCACATCTTTACACATTATTTGCCGTGACACATAGTCCGAACCACCATAAAGAAGGACACACATATCACATAACACATACCCATCACCTAGGCATTATAGTGACGAATCTTGGTAACTGCACAAAAACCAGGAGAAGCCCACTCCACCCTAACCAGTGATACTTGTCCATCTCCGGATTTCATCCTGATGCCCACAGGATATCACATACACATGAGCGTCCCATAGGGACTTTTCTATAGTACGGCTCCACAGCCTTCTATGGTAGCAGTGTCAATTTCGGCTCACATTCCACTTAATCACATTATTTCAATTAATCACATGATTTACATCATTTTACATGCACTATTTGTCCATTCACATGCATATCATTCAAACACATATACTTCAGTTCACAGAACATATCATGACTGTCTAATAGTATTAGTTCATGCATAATAGTACCTAAACATGATACTAATCACTGGAAATTACCATTTCTTGAATAATCATGCATAATATGGCTTTTAATACCTTTATAATTGCAAACAGTACCTACAGATATCAAAATAGTCCCAATTTTAACCATAAACCCTACGCATGGAACATTCATATAGCTAATTTTCAGTATTTTCATGACATTAACTCTATTTTAACATTTAACAGGGATCTCATGCAATTTAATAAGATATTTCAATCTGACATGATAAATAGTAATCAGTAGGGTCTAACAGTCTCAAAACATGAAAGCAGTAACCCTAATTCTTGAAAATTTCTTGTAGCAATATCATGCATCAAATCTATTTATTTCGAATTTAACTCTGTCAAGACATGCATATTTAACCTTAACAGAAATGTCATAATTTGCAATTGTTATCAAAAAATTTACAGAAATTCACGGTTTAACCTAATAACATACCTTAACATTCATAAATTTTATGACATGCACAAACATCCAGAAATTTCCCAAAAATCACATCACACAAGTAAATCCACAGTTCTATAAAAACCAGATGAACTTGATGGCAAGGTGCTTGCCGTCAGGGTGGGTTAATGGCACAATCGATTGTCGTTAACTCAAGAACATGGCGGCAATAAGGTTTCTGTCAACCTCCTGTCTGCAGACAGTGCAGACTGAACACAGAAAAACACAGAATTTGGGGGTCCAAGACACAATCTAAAAATCTAGAAAAATACTTAAACTCTAAGTGATAGGTCTAGGGACGAAACCCCTAAGTTACTTGCCTCCTTAAAAATCTCTAAAGATCATTTTGGCAATGAATCCCTCCTCAGCCAAGCCAAGAAGGTGATGTTTTTTGCCTTGATCTGGTCTCTACGCTTGCATAGATGATCCCCCGAGTTAGGAGAGCTCCTTCACCTCCAGAAGAGTCTTCTAAATGCAAAAAACCGCAGTGGAGCCTTCCAATCGCCGGATCAAACCCTCACATAAGCTCTCTTTTTCTCTCCCCGGAACCCAATAGCCCTAGGTGGGAAAAGTCCTCTCCTAACTGAGATGTTTAGGATAAATAGACAATAGAGTCGGGGTAAACCTAGGTATTATGTGGCGGAACACCTCGGCCAAGCCCGTTAAACCGATAACGTACTTGATCCGAGTCCGCCTCCCGCGAACGGGCCGAAGCCTCGCAAGGGAAACCAAACCACAGTCCGTGTAAACATAAAGGAACACACCACACATTCCACACAACCTATACCACACTGAACCACACTGGCCTCACAACGGCCGCCACAACCACAACACACACGATCGCTTGGATCAAAAAAGCACGCGACGTTACATTACTATCATCTAAAAAGAAAATTTCGACCTCAAAATTCATAACACAACTCAAAGTTAAACAACTATACATACACACCTTACAAGCACTATCATCTAAAAAGAATATAAAAGCTTATTCAAACAGATAGGGATACCCCTTAGCCATTTCCTCGGCTAACTCCCAGGTCCTCACCACCCACCTATTCTCCCATCTCACTTTAACTAGCTCAATTTCTTTATTTCTCAGCTTATTTATCTTTCGATCTGTGATCTGCACCGGGTATTCTGGCATAGTCATATCCGGCCTCAGGTCACCACCTTGATACCTATTTATTTGAGAGTTTCCCCAAGTAAAGGTATTATGAGGTTTGGTAAGACTGGAAAGTTGAGTCCAAGGTATGTGGGACCTTTCCAGGTGATTGAAAGAATTGGGGAAACAACTTATAGACTGGATTTGCCAGTGGATTTTGCGGATGTATTATTTGAGCTGGATCTTCAACACACTTTCTCAACATAGAGACATGAATTATCATGAACATTTGCAAAATCTGCTGGCAAATCCAGCCTATAAGCTGTTTCCCCAATTCTTTCAATCACTGGAAAGGTCCCACATATCTTGGACTCAACTTTCCAGTCTTACCAAACCTCATAATACCTTACTTGGGGAAACTCTCAAGAACACAAAATCTCCCACTTCAAACTAAAGTGGTCTCCTCCGGATATCTGCATAACTCTTTTGCCTGCTTTGAGCTGCCTGCAATTTTCCTTTAATAAACTTCACCACTTCTGTGGTTTGCTGAATCAATTCAGGATCCATTAATTGCCTTTCTCCCACTTCATGCCAGTTCAATGGAGTTCTACATGGCCTTCCATATATAGCTTTATACGGTGCCATCCCAACACTGGTATGATAACTATTATTATAGGCAAACTCAACCATTCCCAAATGATGCTCCCAGCTACCTCCCCAAATAAACAACAAGCCCGCAACATATCTTCAATTGTCTGGATAGTCCTCTCTGTCTGACCATTTGTCTGGGGATGATAAGCGGAGCTTTACCTCAGCTTAGTACGAATTACTCTTTATAGACTTCTCCAAAACCAAAAGTAAATCTTGGATCTCTATCAGACACAATAGTCTTCGGTATACCATGTAGTGGAACAATTCTTTCAACATAAATATTTGCTAATCTGTCCACTGTCCAAGACATACTTACTGCCACCAATCTGCACACCTTGGTTAATCTATCAACAAATACCCATATTCCATTATGCCCGGAACTCGATCTTGGTAAACCTGCCTGAGGTGGAGGAGTCACAGCAGAGCACTGGGTTCATGAGATTGAAAGAGTTTTTGCAACTATGAGGTGTCCGGCAGCAGATAGAGTTGTGTTAGCTGCTTATCAGTTGAGAGGTTTTGCGTTAGAATGGTGGCGACTGAAGATGCAGACGACCTTTGCAGGCTGGACAGAAGAAGCTCTGATACCAACTGTAACAGAACGCCTCGGCCAAGCCCGTTAAACCAATAACGTACTTGATCCGAGTCCGCCTCCCGCGAACGGGCCGAAGCCTCGCAAGGGATACCAAACCACAGTCCGTGTAAACACAAAGGAACACACCACATTTTATATATATTTCACAAGTTACATAACCATATTTCCACAAAACTGAAAGGAAGTACAAGAGCCTGGGGCATACCCCGAGGTACAACTGAAGAAATAAACAACTATCTACACTACACTGCTGGAGCTGCTACTACACAGTTGGAGGTACCGACCCTGCACCACTACGGCGCGGCTCTGAACTGGACGTCGGTCGTGAAACGTCCTCCTCGCTCTCACCTGTGGGGGTAGGGGTGAGCCTCACTAGTCACTGGCTCAGTAGGGAACTCCCCCAACACCGAGCAAACCAAAACCACAGGTACGAAAGCAGTAAACAATACCAACAATATATAGAACAGCTAAGCAGAATATGAAAGCTGTAAAAGTACTCACCGTCTGCCGACTATGAAAAACAACTGTAATAATTAAATGGCAAACCAGTACAGGTGTACAAGCTAAAGTAGAGACAGCCAAACACGAGCCACGTGAACTGGTTCGTGACACCAGAAACTGACTCGGACAAGCTAACACAGGTCTACCTCTCAGTCTCGCAGCCAAGAACAAAAGGTCTAGCTGCCGCTCCACGTGAAAAGGTCAAGCAACTGTGGAGACCAACTAAACACCACCACCTGCGGACCACACGGTCATAGGCCCATGCCTGGCACCTCTAGAGATCGTGGCCCGGAACTCTCTGGAGTGAGGCACTGGAAAAGGACTAGCTGGGGTCCAATATGTCTACTGGTGTTCGTACCCCCAACTACGAGTGCGCTACAAGTGACTAAAGACAAACACAAGTGTCACTGTCCCACTGTCGTCTTTCCCTCAGCCGGATGTGCAACTCAAACACAGGAGTGAGGGTGTCTAGGTCAGACGACACAGACCTCGACGGTACAACACAAGTACCGGGACAAAGCCCCGAGCTAACAGCCTGGCTCACAAAGAACCTGGGGCACCCAACTGGAGAGGTAACCACAGTAGGCGTTGTACTACTCGCCACGTACACAAAACCACATGCACGTCACACACAAACCACGTGAAAACTCACGTAAACCACAAGTAACAACGGTCCACCACACGTGAACCTAACTGAACTCGCGTGAACAACACGCAACCTTGAAGTGTGTAACTAACTGCATATTTCGTATGCTAAACACGGAAACTATGTGCACCACAGGTGCTACGCGCCATACATTATCGATAAATACCATAAATGGTCATTCTGCTTATACACAAGTTGGCGACAACATCGACTGCCGCTTATGGAAGATAGATGGCAAGGGATTTGGCCGTTTGTATCCGGCTGATGAGCTTGGCGACAAACGATGTTGACGCCAAGTTCTTCGGCCTCTATCCCTGCAGAAACCCTAAACCGATTCTACAGGTTTTACAACCGTTAAAACAACGGAAAGACATGCAGAAATAAACCCTCTATCATCCATACACTATAATTAAACTACAACAGCATGCTTACAACTTGAATTCATCAAATCACCCATTATCCCACATGGTGCAACTTAACCCGAAAATGCATTAAACATGCTGATTCAGGTGGTTACGTCGTATTTAATGATCCTACAGATCTAACAGGGTTCGTTCCCTACTTCAGAACATGCTTAAACCTTCCGAAATCTCCTGGTGCACACTGAACCCTCTGCGAGCTCCCATGGGAATTGCACCACGCCACGGCGTTTCCTCGCGTGATTCGGCAACGCCACACGTCCTACGATCCTCCAACCACTCTCCTGTACCTGTTGGAAGCTTTAGGGACACGGGAGCGTGAAGCTGGGGCAAGGGGAAGAGAGAACAGGGTAGAAAACCTGCCCTCGGGTGACCCTATAACCTGCAGAATTCTCAGGTTGGCGTCAAACCCTCTGCCGCCTAGAGCAACCGCCACCCTAAACGTCCACATCCAATGCCGCCAAGATCATGAAATCAACGGCACCTTACTTGGACGCCAACAAGTCAACGACCACCCCTGGCCGCCAACTCCAACCTAACTGCAGCAGGTCCTATTCATTTGAGGACCAAACCTGCACTTCACCTGAACAAACCACACATCCACACCAAACATTCCACACAACCAACTCACACTGGCCTCACAACGGCCATCACAACCATTACACACATGATACGCATGGATCCGAAAAGGACGCGACGTTACATTACTATCATCTAAAAAGAAAATTTCAACCTCGAAATTCATAACACAACTCACAGTTAAACAATTTAAACATACACACTTTTACAAGCACTATCATCTAAAAACAAAATACAAAGACTTATTCAAACAGATAGGGATACCCTTTTGCCATTTCCTCGGCTAACTCCCAGGTATCCTCACCTTGTTCTTTGCGGGTTGCCGAGTTCTGAAGTTGAAGAACAAGGTGATCTCCCTATTTTGTGTTGTTAGCAGCGATACTCAGGTGGGTGTGTTGACCGGTGAGTGGGATGCACGTGTAGTTTTGTACCTCTGTGTTGCTATCTCTTCCTCTTGTGTGGCTTGAATTTCGGGGGCGAAATTCTTTTAAGGGGGGAGGGTTGTAACATCTCGGGTCTTCTCGAATCTTAGTGGGTCTAGTTGAGGTTCGGGTCTGGTGATGGCAAAGGTGTTGTCGTCAATCAGGGGTTGGCATCCAGGGGTAGGTCGTTGTCCTAGGGTTGGCATCTAGCGTTGTGGACGTTTTTTGTTGGTTCAGGATTGTTCCTGCGATGAACTTGACGGCAAACGGTCTTGACGTCGACTCTTTGGCGGTTCGAGTAGACGACAAGTAATGTTGACGTCTACTTGTTGCGCCTGTTGAAATAGGGCAGACCCGTGAGCAGCCATTTCCTCTCCTTTTCCTTTTTTTTTCTCCTTTTTGATCTTTGTCCGTTTTCACTCGTTCAGGTGGTTGACGGGAGCTCGTGGAAAGACCTTGGTGCGTGAAGCAGAGTTAGATCAGGCGGAAAACAACGGATCGGGTGGCGGTTTTCGCGAGGAAGCTTCTAAGGGTTCGGCGTGAATTGAGGTTTGGCAGGACTTCTTACACGCTTCGGAGGTAGGGACTCGACCCTTAGTGTCCTTGTTGTGTTAATTTCATGCTTGTTGCGTGTGATTTGCGTGAAATCGTGCTTTGAGGAGGTTTTCCTTTTTTGCCGGGATTTTGAGTGGTTTGACCGATCCGTGCGTTGGATCGTGATTTTTGGTGTTGTAGTAGTGTAGTATGATGTGGGGGAGAGTTTCTCCTTCATCATTTCGTTGGTCTGAGGGCTGGATGCTCTCTTTAGGATCAGGGTATGCCTGTTTTCAGCTGCTGGAAGTTGGAAAGCTAAACGTCAAGGGTTGTTGACGTTGAACTCTTCAGGGAAGAAGTTAATGGCTGGAGCCCTTGCCGTTAAGCTCTTCAGTGGAGGATCTAGACGGTGTGTTTTGTCATCTAATTCTTCATGGTAGGATATAAACGACAAGATCGTTTGTCGTTGAGTTTGAGTGAACGGCCAACGCGTGACCGTATACCTTCTTATAGACGTCTAGGGTGTTGCCATTTACTCTTAGTAACGACAGTCGATGATGCCGTCTACTTGCAGGTGAGTTCCCAGCAAGCTGTGCTTTCCCTTCTTCCGTAGTTTGAGGTGTTGACATGCGGTGTCCGCTTGTTAGCACAATCCGCCAAGTGTAGAGAGTGTCTCTACCTGTGCTCGTGTTGTGTTTGACTGTGTCGAGACGTGACACGGGGCTGTTTGTTAGTTGTACGGGGTTTCAGGCGTTGAGTGTGTTCTGTCTGTTGTACGCGCGTTGCGTTACCGCGTGCCCGTTTCTGTTGTGTTTCCCAGGCGTGGGTGCGACTCCGTCTAGATGACTAGCGTGTGGTTGTCCTCCGCTAGTGAGTCAGGACGCCGAGTGCGACTCTGTCCTGTGCGTACTCCTTGTGGTGGTTTTGAGCCGGTCTCCGTGGAGCCCCTTCTCTACCGCTAGGTCGGGCGTAGGGGAAAAATCGGTCGTGGACCAGACGTGAGAGAGAGCGTCTGTAGTGTGCACACGTGGCTAGGGTTGCGAGACTCTGTGGTTTCAGGACGCTGAACAGCAGACCCTAGTTGAGTCCTATTTGTGAGTACTGTGTGAGCTCTTGCGTGCGAGCTTGTGTGTGTGTTGTGCTTGTAATGTTGTCGAGCCAGCGAGGTTCCAGTTTCTCTCAGTGTGCTTCTGAGGGAGTGCGCACTACGTTACCGGTTCCTGAGTGTGTTGACAGAGTGTGCGCGTTTACTTACAGTCGCTTTCTGTTTAGCACTGTTTAGTAGCTCTGTTACCGGTGGGGGTTAGTTGCCCTACTGGGTCTCTTTTGTGAGACTCACTCCCTTTCCCTCAGGTGGTTCGTGGTTGGCTTACGAGGTTCGAGGAGCTGTGTCTCTCCGTGGTTGGTCTCGTCTTGCTGTTGTGAGTAATACTTACTCATGTCTTATTGTACTCTTACTTTAATGTTGTCTCTGAGTTATGCTAGTTTGAGATGCTTTTAAATTGTGATGTGTACATTTGTTTATATGTTCTCCTCAGGCACTTCTTTTCTTACCCTTTCGAGTTTCGACTCGTGGGTTAGCGGGTCAGGATTCGGGTTACCGGTTGGTTACTGGTAATGCGGATCTTGGGTCGTTACAGTTGGTATCATAGCCTGGTCTGTCGAGACATATAAGGAAATGTTTTGATAACTCAGAGTTGGTAGAGTACAGTAGCAGCAAGTGGTCTGAAGTTGTTTTGCATTTTGATTTTTGTGCATGTCCTGTGTAGATTTATTATGGCTCCAAGGCGGCGGCGTGAGCGAAGGGTGGTTGTGCAAACATCTCAGCAGGAAACTGGAGATGCCCCGCCACCATCATTGGCTCAGTCTAGACCTCAGGACATGCACGGTGGTGTAGCGCCATCGTTTCCCCCTTAGGCTACGCAGGGTTTTGATTGGACCTCGAAGTTGGTTGGAGGGTCGAAGCCGGAGCACTGGCAGGTGTTGTTAGGCTCGTGTTCCCGACGTTGTTGCGGCATATTTCTATGCTGCAGTGGTGGAAGCTGACTTTTACAGACCCAGGTGCAGGTTGGAGCAGCGCAGGCTCAGCCAGGTTCGTCTCGACAAGTACAGCAGCAAACTGGTTTACAGTCAGATTCGAGGGTTCGGAGGAGGTTTCGTCATTCCAGGAGGTTGACTGAGCAGAGGCATACCAACTGTGGCGGAATGCCTCGGCCAAGCCCGTTAAAACCGATAACGTACTTGATCCGAGTCCGCCTCCCGCGAATGGGCCGAAGCCTCGCAAGGGAAACCAAACCACAGTCTGTGTAAACACAAAGGAACACACCACATTTATATATATCACAAGTTACTTAGCCATATTTCCACAAAACTAAAAAGAAGTACAAGAGCCTGGGGCATACCCCGAGGTACAACTGAAGAAAATAAACAACTAACTACACTACACTGTTGGAGCTGCTACTACACAGCTGGAGGTACCGACCCTGCACCGCTATGGCGCAGCTCTGAACTGGACGTCGGTCATGAAACGTCCTCCTCGCTCTCACCTGTGGGGGTAGGGGTGAGCCTCGCTAGTCACTGGCTCAGTAGGGAACTCCCCCAAAACCGAGCAAACCAAAAACCACAGGTACAAAAGCAATAAACAGTACCAACAATTTATAGAACAGCTAAGCAGGATATGAAAGCTGTATAAGTACTCACCGTCTGCCGACTACGTAAAACAACTGTAATAATTAAACGGCAAACCAGTACAGGTGTACAAGCTAAAGTAGAGACAGCCAAACACGAGCCACGTGAACTGGTTCGTGACACCAGAAACTGACTCGGACAAGCTAACACAGGTCTACCTCTCAGTCTCCCAGCCAAGAACGAAAGGTCCAGCTGCCGCTCCACGTGAAAAGGTTAAGTAACTGTGGAGACCAACTAAACACCACCACCTGCGTACCACACGGTCACAGGCCCATGCCTGACGCCTCTAGAGATCCTGACCCAGAACTCTCTAGAGTGAGGCACTAGAAAAAGACTAGCTGGGGTCCAGTACGTCTACTGGTGTCCGTACCCCCAACTACGAGTGCGATACATGTGACTAAAGACAAACACAAGTGTCACTGTCCCACTGTCGTCTTCCCTCAGCCGGACATGCAACTCAAACACAGGAGTGAGGGTGTCCAAGTCAGACGACACAGACCTCGACGGTACAACACAAGTACCGGGACAAAGCCCCGAGCTAACAGTCTGGCTCACAAAGAACCTGGGGCACCCAACTGGTGAGGTAACCACGGTAGGCGTCGTACTACTCACCACGTACACAAAACCACGTGCACGTCACACACAAACCACGTGAAACCTACATAAACCACAAGTAACAACTGTCCACTACACGTGAACCCAACTGGACTCGCGTAAACAACGCGCAGCACGAAAGTAAGTAAGTCACTGCATACTCCGTATGCTAAATACAGAAACCTTGTGCACTCAGTGCACCAGAGGTGCCAACGCACCATTCATTATCGGTAAATACCACAAATAATCATTTCTACTTATTCACTAATTGGCGACAACATCGACTACCACTTATAATAAGTAAACGGCAGTGACTCTGGCCGTTATATCCTGGCTGATGAACCTGGCGTCAATCGATCTTGACGCCAAGATCTACAACCTCTATCCCTGCAAAAACCCTAACCGATCCCACATGCATTCCTGATCCCGAAACCATGAGGAAATAGGAGGAAACAGTTCCTCTAACTTCCATGCACTATAATTAAACTAAAACATCATGCTTTACTACTTAAAATCATCAAACCACCCATTATCCCCGCATGGTGCAACTTAATCCGAAAATGCATTAAACATGCTGATTCAAGTGGTTACGTCGTGTTTTAATTTTCTACAGAGCTAATAGGGTTCGTCCCCTACCTCAGAACACGCTTAAACCTCCTGAATTCTCCCGGTTCACACCGAACCCTCCGCGAGCACCCATGGGAATGCACCACGCTACGGCGTTTCCTCGTCCGATTCGGCAACGCCACACGTCCCACGATCCTCCAACCACTCTCTTGTACCTGTTGGAAGCTTTAGAAACACAGGGACGTGAAGCTGGGGCAAGGGGAAGAGAGAAACAGGTGGGAAACCTACTCTCGGGTGACCCTATAACTTGCAAAATTCACAGGTTGGCGTCAACCCCTCTGCCGCCTAGAGCAACCGCCACCCTAAACGTCCACATCTAATGCCGCCAAGATCATGAAATCAACGGCACCTTACCTGGACGCCAACAAGTCAACGACCACCCCTGGCCTCCAACTCCAACCCAACTGCAGAAGGTCCTATTTCATTCCAGGACCAAACCTGCACTTCACCTGAACAAACCACACATCCACACCAAACATTCCACACAACCAACTCACACTGGCCTCATAACGGCCATCACAACCATTACACACATGATCCGCATAGATCCGAAAAGCACGCGACGTTACATTACTATCATCTAAAAAGAAATTTTCGACCTCGAAATTCATAACACAACTCACAGTTAAACAATTAAACATACACACTTTTACAAGCACTATCATCTAAAAACAAAATACAAAGACTTATTCAAACAGATAGGGATACCCTTTAGCCATTTCCTCGGCTAACTGCCAGGTATCCTCACCACCCACCTATTCTCCCATCTTACTTTAACTAGCTCAATTTCTTATTTCTTAGCTTCTTATCTTTCGATCTGTGATCTGTACCGGATACTCTTGCATAGTCATATCCGGCCTTAGGTCACCACCTTGATATCTGATTTTTGAGCTGGATCTTCAATGCACTTTCTCAACATAGAGACATGAAATATATCATGAACATCTGCAAAATCAGCTGTCAAATCCAGCCTATAAGTTGTTTCCCCAATCCCTCAATCACTGGAAAGGTCCCACATACCTTGGGACTCAACTTTCCAGTTTTGAAACCTCATAATACCTTTACTCGGGGAAACTCTCAAGAAAACAAATCTCCCACTTCAAACTGAAGTGGTCTCCTCCGGATATCTGCATAACTATGAGATTGAAAGAGTTTTTGCAACTATGATGTGTCCGGCAGCAGATAAAGTTGTGTTAGCTGCTTATCAGTTGAGAGGTTTTGCATTGGAATGGTGGCGACTGAAGATGCAGACCACTTTTGTAGGCAGGACAGAAGAGGCTATCACTTGGTCGGAATTTCTTGATGTATTTAATGATACATTCTTTCCGATTCAAGTGCAGCAGGTGAAAAGAGAGCAGTTTCGGACTCTCCAGCAAGGTAACTCTTCAGTTTTAGAGTACCAGATAAGGTTTATGGCGCTTAGCCGATATGCACCTTATGTTGTATCAGATAATAATATGATGGTTGAGTATTTTATTAGAGGTTTGAGAGTGGAATTGTAGAATACAATAGTGCCTCTCATGTGTAAGACAGTGGAAGAAGCAGCCCAGAGAGCAGCTACATTAGAGAGGTCTATTCGGACTCGTCAAGTGAGCGAGTTAGGTTCAGGTAGTTCCGGCTACCGCAGCAGTCAGTAGGTGCAAGTAAGGGTAAAGCACCAGCAGGACCTTCTTCATCAGGCTTTGGTAAATGAGGCCAGAAATTAAAGCAAGCATTTAAAGGTAAAGGAAGAGGATGGGGAGGGTCGTCAGCAGTTTCAGCAAGGCCGAGGTAGGCCTGAGGTGGAGGAGTCGCAGCAGAGTACTGCCAGGCAGCCGTTACTCCACCAGGATATAGATGTTATAATTGTAATCAGCTGGGACATTTGATCCGCAATTGTCCCTATCTGAGAGAATATGGTTATGGAAGAGGTGTGCAGCAGCAGCAGCAGCCTCAACAGTTTAAGCAGCCACAGTCAGGTCGTGGCAGAGGAGCACCGCAGCAGCGAGGAAGAGGCCGGGTTATGGCTATCACCGAGCCCAGGCGAGGCATCGAATATGATAGAAGGTACTTTACATCTTTATAATTATTCAGCAAGAGTTTTATTTGATTCGGGTGCCTCTCATTCTTTTATTTCCGAAGAATTTCTGCATTGTATAGATCATCCTTTAGAGGAAAAGTCTTGTGAGTTAGTAGTGGAGGTTCCTTCGGGTGAGTTCCTACTCACTTCAAGCTATATAGATGAAGCTCCTGTTATGATTGAAGGGAACCAGATGCTGGGTCGGTTGTATGCACTGCAGTTGTCAGATTATGATATTATTTGGGTATGGATTGGCTTGAGATGTATGGAGCAATGTTAGATTGCAGAAAGAAAAGGATCAGATTTTGTCATCCTAATGGGAAGTTTTTGGATGTGTATTGATTATAGAAAGTTGAATGATGTGACATCAAGAATAAGTACCCGTTGCCATAATAGATGATCTGTTTGATCAGTTGCAATCAGCAAAGGTATTTTCTAAAATTGATTTGAGGTCCGGGTACCATCAGTTAAGAATTAAAGAGGAGGATATAGATAAGACAGCTTTCAGAACTAGATATGGTCACTATGAGTTGTGGTATGCCATTTGGGTTGACTAATGCTCTGCAGGTTTTAGGATTTGATGAATAGAATTTTTCATCCATATTAGACCAATTCGTTGTGGTCTTATCGATGATATTCTGATTTATTCAGCATCTGAAGAGGAGCATGCAACTCATTTGAGGTTTACTTGCAGTTGTTAAGAGATAACCAGTTGTTTGCTAAATTCAATAAGTGTGGATTTTGGCTGAAAGACATTCGTTTCTGGGTCATGTTATCTCAGCTAAAGGAGTAGCAGTGGACCCAAGTTAAAGTGGAAGGCAGTGATGAGATGGGAGTGCCTAAGACAATAACCGAGATTAGAAGTTTCTGGGATTGGCAGGTTATTATAGGCGCTTTATTCAAGATTTTTCTAAGATTGCAGCACCTATGACTAAATTGACCAGAAAAGGTGTGCCTTTTGTGTGGTTTGGTGAATGTCAGAAAAGTTTTATGGAAATTTGGCTATGTAACTTGTGAAATATATATAAATGTGGTGTGTTCCTTTGTGTTTACACGGACTGTGGTTTGGTTTCCCTAGCGAGGCTTCGCCGTTCGCGGGAGGCGGACTCGTATCAAGTACGTTATTGGTTTAACGGGCTTGGCCGAGGCGTTCCGTCACATATTAAGAGTCTTGACCATTGGGGATATATTTCTTAAACGATCTCCAGAGAAAACAGGGAAGTTTCAGATCTGAAATCCCAAGCGCAGCTGGAGAAGTAAACGGCCACATATCTACCGTCAACCTGAAATAGGCGTCAATCGATGTAGACGTCTATTTCTTCTGGCCACACAGTCAATGGCACAAAAGTTGTCGTCAACATGCTCTTAATGTCAAGGGATGTTGACGTTAAATAGAGATTTCGGCAGAACAACTAAAGCATCAAACACACATAATATGCACAAAATTTGAGGGCCTTAGACTACACCACAAAAAATGGTCCGCATGGCAAAGCTCTGTGTTGTTGGTGGCCATGCAATAATGGTGTTGTAGAAATTCATAGTGACATAGTGAAAATTGAGGTTTTAATGACTTTTACAAGGTAATGATGCTTTAAATGATCTGTTTTTGACATTTTCCTACCCATGTTTTAATGAAATCTACCTAGTTACACCATAACTATGGCTTTAGCTTGATTTTTTTAAAGGGCAATTAGCCATATTATTTGGCCTAAATGCATGGAGAATTTTATTTTCTTCTCCTCATACATTGATGTCTCTCATCTTATTGGCAGATGTGGCCTGAAAAGTTTCAAAATAAAACAAATGGTTGTGACCCCCAGATGATGGATTCGATTCTGCAATCCTGATCTGACTGCAATTCTAACCAAGTGGCTGGTGCATAATATGGGTATGAATAGTGAGAGACTGGCAGAGCTCCGCGTGTGATGCCCCCAATTTATATTTTAGTAGCGGAATAAATTGTAGACACGACGAAAGCTAGCTTTCAGAAGCTATAAACCAATGGCTATTACAAATAGGGCGCACAATGCAATAATCATATTTTCTTCCTTTATTATCAAGAAACGAATATTACAAACCTCCAATGTCAAATGGAACACTCCTTGTACCATGATTATATATCTCTCAAAGAAAAGGGAAATTCCCATTAATGACCAATCTAAATAAAAATAAGAATGGACTCTCTAAGTGTATTCACGCTCGAGCACAAGTCCCATCACTTAGATTTACCTTCACTACCTGAAATGTTAAAGAGAGCAGGTTATGAGCGCACTCGCAGTAGTATTTACATTCTTACAGCAATGATATAAGTCATTTGACTTTTAAAAAGCTATAAGGTATGAACATGATATGACAATGCAATTAATGTGAGACCCCAAATTTTTTTTTTGTCATTTTATAATGTGCATGTCATTTTATAATTTAATGTCATAAATATAGTGTACGTATTAAAAATATTACATACTATAACTATTAAATTGTTCATGCGCATATATGTGTATGTATATTATTTTCGTGAATATAAGTAATTAGCTAGTTTTATAATGATGTACTTATTTAAATACCAGGTATGTTGTACTTAATTATATTTGTACGCATATAGATGTATAAAACTAATGTGGTACATTTGATATTTACTTATTGAAATAATAATTACTTGATTATAACATGTATGATATCTATATAATAGTGTGTGTATTACATTTATATTGATGTTCGTGCTAAATTCATGCAACTATGGTGTATATGCATATATGTGTATGTTACTTTGTGTATATTATTTTTAATTGAGAATAATGTAAGTTATATTTATAAATGATGTGTAATACATATAATTTATGTAATTAGTGTAAAAATATTTAATTATGTTCATACTATATTTTTAGAGCTTCGATCTATGTTAAATCGGACGAAAACATGATTTTTGGCTGTCTGGCACTGTTGACCGCCAGACCTTGACGTCAACCTCAGTCTGACCGCCAGACCTTGACGTCAACCCCATTCTGACCACCAGACCTTGACGTCAACCTGCCAGTTAACTACAACCGATGTTGACGTTAATATCATCCTGCGTAACGGTTCCAGATTTTAATGCTCGCTTTATGACTTGTTCCAGTTTAGGAAACCCTTCCTAAATCCTTGGTAACCTACCCTAGTGCGTACCCAACCCATCTAACTTTATAAAAACCCGTTATTTGGCCGTACCAAGCCTTTTTGGTGATTGTGGAACCCTATTATTCCCTGTGAGAAAATCTGATTTTCCCGAGCTTTGATCCGGCGATTGGAGGACTTTCTGGGAGATCTACCACGACTGGAGCGTAGTACAACCATCCAAGAAGCATCCCCAACCCCGAGGAACGTTCTACGTCGACGGGAGAAGAAGATCCAAGGAGTTTCCGAGCACCCTCTTGTTTTGACCGAAGAGGGCTTCAACGGCATAGATTTGATCTTCTAGGATTTTATTAAAGGCAAGTAACCTTTGTACATCCTTCCTATACATGTCCCTTAGGTCCTAGAATTTTTGTGAATTTTTCCTCGCGTCCTGGACCCTCAAACTTTCCCGTACATGTGAGTATGTATGTGCAGATTTCTGTCTGGAAGTTGAAGTCAACATCCCTTGCCGTCAAGTTCATCAGTTAACGGCAAGAGATGTGGACGTTAACTTAGTTGGCGGCCAGGGGTATGCAGTCAAGTTCTTCAGTGACCAGGAAATTGCTATTTAATTCTATTAAATGCATTTAATTGATTTTTCGACATGTGTGCAGCCTGAAAATTTTATGTAAGGTAAAAGTTGATTGTTAGGTCATGTCATAAGGATATCATGAATTTTCTTGATTTATGTAAATTATGAAAATTCTGGAGAGTGAATTATGAGCATAAAATAATGATGTTTAATCCATGAAAATAGGATTATTGTGAGTTCGGATTTGGTAAATTTTCTGTAATGATATGGTGATTGTATGAATGTGGTGACATTGTCATAGTAGATTATTTTATTGAAAATTTTGTTTAAGAGAATTTAGCGATAAATGCATCTGTACAATGATTTAATTGTTATAAATATGTTTCTATTTAGGAAATTCTGAAAAATTGAGAATATGTTCTATTTACTGTCCTTAATCTGTGATAAAAATTTTGTGAATTTCTGATGACAGTAGGTAATTTCATGAGTTTAATTGTGAAAATAGCCATATTAAGCATGTTAGAATTAATCGTGTGCAAATCAGAGGTTAGTAGCATGTTAATGTTTTGTTTTGAGTAATTTACCATTGTTAACAGTAAAGTGAAACTCTGTAAATGCAAATGTGAGTATTATGCAAGTGAATGTAAATTTGGAATGAAATTTGTGCATATGAATGAGTAATAAACTGATGAGAATGATAATGTGATTAAGATAAAATGTGTGCCAAGGGTGACACTGCTACCATAGGGGTCTGAGAGCTATACCATAGAAAAGTCCCTATGGGAGGCTCAACGTTATGAGTTAAATCCTAAGGGCATTAGGATAAAATCCTGGAGGTGGACAAGTACCGCTGGTTAGGGTGGAGAGTGCTTCTCCCGGTTCTGCGCAGTTACCTAGATTTGTCACCGCATTGCCTAGGTGATGAATATGTGAAAGTGAGTGCTAAGTGCTAAGTGATGAGTACTCAGTGCTAAATGTGATCGTTTTCCTCTACTTGGTGGTTAGGACTATGTGTCATGGCAATTTAAGAGATTGAATGTGATATTAGTACAAAGGGATAAATGTAAATGAAAGAGTAAGTGTAATGCAAGAAATGTAAATTGGTATGCGTGGAAGAGTAAAAGATAGCAAAAGTACAAATTATGTGAAAACCAAAGTACCATTTCATGTGTATTTATTTATGTCATTAATGTGTTATTGTCATCATGATTATAATAACATGTTAGTATCATGTTTAATGTTATGTAATATAGTTTAATAATGTTTATATGATGGCATGTATGAATATGTGCATGTAAATATGTAAAGAAATGCAATGTGAAAGAACGAGTATGTAAAATTGACAAAGGAATAAGATAACATGAGAATGAGTGTAAATCCATATGATTAAGTTTAATTCATGTCAAATCAGCAAGCTAAATGAGTTTATGATCTTGGTAATCACATGAAATAATGTCCATCTTCTATGATAAAATTTCTACTTGTTTAGTTGTAGTTCCATGCTTAAATTGTAGATGTTTGCCATTCGATTTGAAATATATTTTAGATCTTCAATTCATGTTTAATTTAGGTGGTATCATGGTGAATTATTTAAATTAAAATAGCAAATGAAACATGTAAATAAATGAGAAAAGTGCATGAGAACAATGAATAGAGATCATATTAGGTGGCCATTTTCTTTAGGTATAATTGCATGTTCTAAATGGGTAGAGTTGCTACACCATAAGGAAAAGGTTTAGATTTATAAATCATGTTACATGCTAGGTGTTTAAAAGTGTATATGTTCATGTCATGCATGTGTTAATTGGATTATACTTAACTAGTTTAGAAAGATTCCTATCATGTTATGAAATTGCTAGAAAACATGTGTAAGTGACATAAGGGTATGATAAATTTGACCTTAAAACAGCAAGTTAGATGTATGATAAAGTGATATGAATACATGAGAAATTGACTAAATAACATGCTAAAAGTATTCATCATCCTGTATATAACCTTGTGTTTAAATTTGATTAAATTCTATCATGATATAATAAAAATTTGAAGCATGTGTTATAGAATATATCATGTGTAGAAATCTTGTGTATATGTAGGTTATTTTATGATCTAATATGAGCATGTGTTATATGTAGAATGTATTTGGGAGATACATGTGTTATTATTGTTAAAAAGCTTAAGTTATGTGAATAGTTGTGACGAGTATGATGTGTACGAGTTTTATTATTGTTGGTGGTTAAATGTGTACGAGATATGTATGAGTTTGATGTTTTAGATTACTTGCTGAGTCTTGTAAGACTCATACTTGCTTCGGCGTACAGGTGTGACAGGTTTTTCCGTAGCTGAGGAGTTTAGAGGAGATTGGAGCAGCACTTAAGAAGTAGTAATTGAAGATTTTATTTTCAATAAGCTATTTATTTTATATCTGGAATAATGTCATTCATATGGACAATGTAATGAGCAATGCATTTTCTTTCAAATTGTAATAATGTGGACTCTAGTACTTTCTTTTGCTATATAGACTGTGAAATGTGTGATGGTGATGGAATAAAGTAAAGTATTTCTTTCATTTCCGCTGTACTCTTATTGTATTCATGGACATATCAACCTTATCGCTTAGTGTTGGGTTACTATCCCACTGTGATGATGCTCTTTATACCGATGGGGATTGGTATAATCGTACCGGTATGAGGAGGGTCGTCACAGAGATGGTATCAGAGCCCTAAGGTTGAGACTGTACATGAATAAACCATCATCTCACAATATTGCAAAGTCTTTATAGGAAATTGTCCATATGTGTAGAAGGTAATAATAAATGAATGAAAGATAGTAAGAAAGATAGATAGGATTTGGTAAGTTAGACCTTAACTAGATTGAATTATTTTGCAGGCAATGGTGAGTCAAGGAAAGCGTGAGGCTAGGGCTAGGGAGCATGAGGAGAAACGCAAGGTGAGAAACTTCATAATGAGGCTCAGGCCAGCAGCGAGAGCGAGACTTTTGGAATGCGATCCCCGCACCCTAGATGAGCTTCTTTGCATGGCAAAGTTTGCGACCTCTACATCTAGCGGGAAACCCATGTGTATGCACTGCAATAAACACCATGGCGGGAATCAGTGTTGGGCAAAGGAAGGAAGGTGCCTCAAATGCGGCTGTAAGGACCATCGGATTAAAGAATGTCCGAGGTTGAAGAAGTTTGATCCCCGAGGTGCCACAACATCGACATCAAGGGAGCCAGTAGCAGAACTTCAAGAACCAGTCAAGGAGAATGAGGATTTCATTCTTTTTCCGGAGATGGCACCGAGGACGTCACCAGAGGTACGCGATGCGATCTTCGAGGACGAAGATCTTTTTCTAGGGGGGGAGAGTGTGAGACCCCAAAATTTTTTTTTGTCATTTTATAATGTGCATGCGATAATTTCATGTCATAAATATAGTGTACGTATTAAAAATATTACATACTATAACTATTAAATTGTTCATGCGCATATATGTGTATGTATATTATTTTCGTGAATATAAGTAATTAGCTAGTTTTATAATGATGTACTTATTTAAATACCAGGTATGTTGTACTTAATTATATTTGTACGCATATAGATGTATAAAACTAATGTGGTACATTTGATATTTACTTATTGAAATAATAATTACTTGATTATAACATGTATGATATCTATATAATAGTGTGTGTATTACATTTATATTGATGTTCGTGCTAAATTCATGCAACTATGGTGTATATGCATATATGTGTATGTTACTTTGTGTATATTATTTTTAATTGAGAATAATGTAAGTTATATTTATAAATGATGTGTAATACATATAATTTATGTAATTAGTGTAAAAATATTTAATTATGTTCATACTATATTTTTAGAGCTTCGATCTATGTTAAATCGGACGAAAACATGATTTTTGGCTGTCTGGCACTGTTGACCGCCAGACCTTGACGTCAACCTCAGTCTGACCGCCAGACCTTGACGTCAACCCCATTCTGACCACCAGACCTTGACGTCAACCTGCCAGTTAACTACAACCGATGTTGACGTTAATATCATCCTGCGTAACGGTTCCAGATTTGTTAATGCTCGCTTTATGACTTGTTCCAGTTTAGGAAACCCTTCCTAAATCCTTGGTAACCTACCCTAGTGCGTACCCAACCCATCTAACTTTATAAAAACCCGTTATTTGGCCGTACCAAGCCTTTTTGGTGATTGTGGAACCCTATTATTCCCTGTGAGAAAATCTGATTTTCCCGAGCTTTGATCCGGCGATTGGAGGACTTTCTGGGAGATCTACCACGACTGGAGCGTAGTACAACCATCCAAGAAGCATCCCCAACCCCGAGGAACGTTCTACGTCGACGGGAGAAGAAGATCCAAGGAGTTTCCGAGCACCCTCTTGTTTTGACCGAAGAGGGCTTCAACGGCATAGATTTGATCTTCTAGGATTTTATTAAAGGCAAGTAACCTTTGTACATCCTTCCTATACATGTCCCTTAGGTCCTAGAATTTTTGTGAATTTTTCCTCGCGTCCTGGACCCTCAAACTTTCCCGTACATGTGAGTATGTATGTGCAGATTTCTGTCTGGAAGTTGAAGTCAACATCCCTTGCCGTCAAGTTCATCAGTTAACGGCAAGAGATGTGGACGTTAACTTAGTTGGCGGCCAGGGGTATGCAGTCAAGTTCTTCAGTGACCAGGAAATTGCTATTTAATTCTATTAAATGCATTTAATTGATTTTTCGACATGTGTGCAGCCTGAAAATTTTATGTAAGGTAAAAGTTGATTGTTAGGTCATGTCATAAGGATATCATGAATTTTCTTGATTTATGTAAATTATGAAAATTCTGGAGAGTGAATTATGAGCATAAAATAATGATGTTTAATCCATGAAAATAGGATTATTGTGAGTTCGGATTTGGTAAATTTTCTGTAATGATATGGTGATTGTATGAATGTGGTGACATTGTCATAGTAGATTATTTTATTGAAAATTTTGTTTAAGAGAATTTAGCGATAAATGCATCTGTACAATGATTTAATTGTTATAAATATGTTTCTATTTAGGAAATTCTGAAAAATTGAGAATATGTTCTATTTACTGTCCTTAATCTGTGATAAAAATTTTGTGAATTTCTGATGACAGTAGGTAATTTCATGAGTTTAATTGTGAAAATAGCCATATTAAGCATGTTAGAATTAATCGTGTGCAAATCAGAGGTTAGTAGCATGTTAATGTTTTGTTTTGAGTAATTTACCATTGTTAACAGTAAAGTGAAACTCTGTAAATGCAAATGTGAGTATTATGCAAGTGAATGTAAATTTGGAATGAAATTTGTGCATATGAATGAGTAATAAACTGATGAGAATGATAATGTGATTAAGATAAAATGTGTGCCAAGGGTGACACTGCTACCATAGGGGTCTGAGAGCTATACCATAGAAAAGTCCCTATGGGAGGCTCAACGTTATGAGTTAAATCCTAAGGGCATTAGGATAAAATCCTGGAGGTGGACAAGTACCGCTGGTTAGGGTGGAGAGTGCTTCTCCCGGTTCTGCGCAGTTACCTAGATTTGTCACCGCATTGCCTAGGTGATGAATATGTGAAAGTGAGTGCTAAGTGCTAAGTGATGAGTACTCAGTGCTAAATGTGATCGTTTTCCTCTACTTGGTGGTTAGGACTATGTGTCATGGCAATTTAAGAGATTGAATGTGATATTAGTACAAAGGGATAAATGTAAATGAAAGAGTAAGTGTAATGCAAGAAATGTAAATTGGTATGCGTGGAAGAGTAAAAGATAGCAAAAGTACAAATTATGTGAAAACCAAAGTACCATTTCATGTGTATTTATTTATGTCATTAATGTGTTATTGTCATCATGATTATAATAACATGTTAGTATCATGTTTAATGTTATGTAATATAGTTTAATAATGTTTATATGATGGCATGTATGAATATGTGCATGTAAATATGTAAAGAAATGCAATGTGAAAGAACGAGTATGTAAAATTGACAAAGGAATAAGATAACATGAGAATGAGTGTAAATCCATATGATTAAGTTTAATTCATGTCAAATCAGCAAGCTAAATGAGTTTATGATCTTGGTAATCACATGAAATAATGTCCATCTTCTATGATAAAATTTCTACTTGTTTAGTTATAGTTCCATGCTTAAATTGTAGATGTTTGCCATTCGATTTGAAATATATTTTAGATCTTCAATTCATGTTTAATTTAGGTGGTATCATGGTGAATTATTTAAATTAAAATAGCAAATGAAACATGTAAATAAATGAGAAAAGTGCATGAGAACAATGAATAGAGATCATATTAGGTGGCCATTTTCTTTAGGTATAATTGCATGTTCTAAATGGGTAGAGTTGCTACACCATAAGGAAAAGGTTTAGATTTATAAATCATGTTACATGCTAGGTGTTTAAAAGTGTATATGTTCATGTCATGCATGTGTTAATTGGATTATACTTAACTAGTTTAGAAAGATTCCTATCATGTTATGAAATTGCTAGAAAACATGTGTAAGTGACATAAGGGTATGATAAATTTGACCTTAAAACAGCAAGTTAGATGTATGATAAAGTGATATGAATACATGAGAAATTGACTAAATAACATGCTAAAAGTATTCATCATCCTGTATATAACCTTGTGTTTAAATTTGATTAAATTCTATCATGATATAATAAAAATTTGAAGCATGTGTTATAGAATATATCATGTGTAGAAATCTTGTGTATATGTAGGTTATTTTATGATCTAATATGAGCATGTGTTATATGTAGAATGTATTTGGGAGATACATGTGTTATTATTGTTAAAAAGCTTAAGTTATGTGAATAGTTGTGACGAGTATGATGTGTACGAGTTTTATTATTGTTGGTGGTTAAATGTGTACGAGATATGTATGAGTTTGATGTTTTAGATTACTTGCTGAGTCTTGTAAGACTCATACTTGCTTCGGCGTACAGGTGTGACAGGTTTTTCCGTAGCTGAGGAGTTTAGAGGAGATTGGAGCAGCACTTAAGAAGTAGTAATTGAAGATTTTATTTTCAATAAGCTATTTATTTTATATCTGGAATAATGTCATTCATATGGACAATGTAATGAGCAATGCATTTTCTTTCAAATTGTAATAATGTGGACTCTAGTACTTTCTTTTGCTATATAGACTGTGAAATGTGTGATGGTGATGGAATAAAGTAAAGTATTTCTTTCATTTCCGCTGTACTCTTATTGTATTCATGGACATATCAACCTTATCGCTTAGTGTTGGGTTACTATCCCACTGTGATGATGCTCTTTATACCGATGGGGATTGGTATAATCGTACCGGTATGAGGAGGGTCGTCACAATTAAAATGTCAGTAGTAAGACGTGTGCAGTGTATCATGCAAGATAGTATGATCAAGAGATTATAATGATCAATCTAGCAATAAAGTTGTACTCAAGAGTTCAAGATATTGCGAACAATGATCTAGAAAGATGGTAACTTCATGAACAAGAGCAAGATAACATGTAACAAGATGGCCATTTCACTAGCAAGCATTTGAGTAACCCATTTGGAGCACTCCACAAGAATATCATGCAGGATCTACTAGTGCCTTATGCAAGTACGTCCTTTAGCCACTCGGGTTAAGGACCAGCACACAGTAGCAGGTAACAAGCAAGTAAGTTTATCATGTGTAACAAGTACGTGCCATGCCAAGCACCAATCATGATTCCGCACCAAGCCAGGCACGCGACTTTGTTAGGGGATCAACCTAACAATCAACTCCTGGGGTAACGAACATCTTTGGGAAAACTGGGCAATCAACACCTTGGGTTAAATAAGACTTTATTGGGGACTAATCCGACAATCACACCCATAGGTAACATGACTTTTCCAGAATCTCCAGGACCAGATATGGGCCCTCAATTAGGTTCGTATTGCGCAACACTTGCATGTGTCCCAATAAGCCCGTCGACTCATGGGTGACAAGAACGAGTTTTGAGTCCATGACTCCAATATCATTACTGTACTTCAAGAACGCATCACAAGAAGGCAATGTGTGTCAATAAGGATGGACTGGTCGAGAAAGTTCAGGACTATCATGTCATTAGTAATGATTATCGAGAGTGTCATGTCAATAATGATATAGAGTTCAAGGGTACGTTGGGAATATCAAGTCAAGAGTTCAATCCGGAAGCATAACAACGCATATACATAGATTCTATCTTTAATAACTTGGTTTCATGTGTTATACTCGATCACTCCGAGAAAGTCAAGATGAGGAGAGAAAGATCTCGTCAAGAATGTCGAGAGAGAAGAGATACGTGCACACTAACTTCCGGGTACTTCATTGGTACAACCTGCTCATCGGCCATGTGGGAATCCATGGTCAGAGGAGACTTACGGAGGCCTTGGTCAAGGGGTCACTAGTCTGGCAGAAGGAATATCCGACGGAGAGTTCATCACAAGCCAAGAAGGGGCTTTCCTATCGTGCTAGAGTGTATGCGCATGCAGCGTGTGAGAATCGCTCCAGTGCGTGTGTGAATCCGATTATGGAAACTCCAATTATAGAAACTTCATTTATGGAAACTCCATGCTTGGAAAGTATCATGAGTGCTAAATCAGGAAACGCTAATCATGCATGACCAATTTTAGCAAGTATCATTGTATGTTTAGCAAGTTCGGTAACAAGGCAAGAACGTGAATAATCGACAGGTAGAGAGCATGATCGTGAACTTAAGATCAATTAAAAATCATGTGAACATGTTTTAACTTTCATATGGGTTTTTAAATGCATGATAAGACTTTCTATAACCTTCCTAGAATAGATCAAACTCACACATGCAAGGAACGACACAAAACGACAAAAATTGAGATGTATGCCCCTTAGAAGGAAATGCAGTCCCATCGCTTCACTTCCTTAGGTCATACCTCATTGATTTTTTATTCAAAACTCACACATGAATATACCATATTTAAGCCCTTTGAATGAGGAATCCATCAAAGAAAACAGCTTATCAATCTGAGGTATATAGCAAAAGTTATGGCTGACTAAGTGGACATAGGCAGAAGGCGACAAGCAATGTGTCACCTTCAGAACATGAAGGCGACCATCATCTTGTCGCCTTCTGAAGAAGACCACAAAACTGTCTGATTTTTTTTATGGGTTGCGACCATGATTTTGTTGCAGTCTGGTAGCGACGTGTCGACCTGTCGCTACCTGCATATGACGTTTGGGTTGCTTTTTCTACCTATTTCCAACTCCGACTTGGATTGGGTTTGACACCTGTGGGTTTGAAAACTCAAAACAAATGCTAGGGTAATCCAAATCGGGTGAAACCACCTTTGTGATTTAGATTACTTCCAATACTTTATACAGTAGAAAATAATCGAGAAACAAAGATTGTTTGACTGGGTAATAAAATGTGTTGTGACTAACTATGTGATTCTGACATAGTGTTCATCTTTGGGCTCATAATCTCAATACGGTCAACGAAAATTGGAGAAACCAGTGCCAAATGAAAGTAGACTCATAGGGTAAAAGTTCTATGTTGAACACTCGGTCAAAAAACGACACCAAAAAGAGGTATGGAACTCGTAAGACAAGGCAGGTTAAATTGTGACTGTACAACGTCAAGATCATGCAAGATTTAATTCATGAAACTCTCAAGTTAAAAATTGGGGAAAACAGTAAGAACATGATCTATACATATAGATGCAAGCATGGATGAGTTTAATTTGAGTTTGGCATGGAGATGACCTACCTTTTAGGTGAATGAAAGTCGTGCTCCCCGAAAACCCTAGTTTTGGCACTAGTGCAAAGATCTTCTTAATACGTCCCACACACTGCCTTCAAATTGGGAAAAATAGTTTCATCTAAAAGTAGACTTGAAGGGCTTTCTATGGGTATATTATTTGATTGATTTGATTGAGATTTCACTAACCTTTGGTGATGATCAATCTGACTCTTATGTGCAGGTCGCTGTAGATCCGAATTGGGAAGAGCATGAGGTTCTCCTTCCTCCTGCCTTCTCCTCGAGATCTCCAGCCACCATAGCCTCCAAGCACGCCTCCAATAACCCTAGGAGTCATCCCATGGGAGAGAGAGGCTTTATTTATAGAGAGAGAGGTCTTTAGTTGCCTAATTGGATTAGGAAACTTTTAGGGACGAATTTGGGTGTATCCTTCCTCAAATTGGAGATTTCTCTCCCCCATTCATGATGGAATTGATATAGAAACTTATTTTAGGTTGTAACCACGAATTAGGCTCAATTTGAAGTCCAATAAATATGTGTTGGATGAGTATTTAACCTTTTAATCTTGATTAGTTAAGATTTTCAAAATTTGGGCTTATTTTTCTACTTGAATTTATTTGTGGCCCAAAATATATATTATGGCCCAATTCTTTCATTGGGTTGTCAATACCCAATGTTTGAAGTCCATCCATAATTTTTATTTTAATTTATGACCCCTTTATGTATATGTGATAATGGTTTTTCGACTTATTCCTTAATTAAGATAATAAGTCACAATAATTCTTAAACTCAATCCAAAAGATTTTTATTGGCCCAAATTTCTTTATGGTCACTAGAGAATAATGTTTAAAGTCTAATTATGATTTTTACGAAATTTTTAGATGTGTTTTTACATCTGAGATAATGGTGCATACATATTTAACTAGTTTTAAATTATTAAGTAGTCATATTTTCTATTTATCTCCAATTTTCAATTACTGAAATTCTCATGGTGCTACATCCGGAAGGTAATCTATGAGTTTCAACATAGTCCTTCCAATGCCAAGTACATTGCATTCCTGATCCCAAAGACTGAATAAAGAGCTGAGTAGAAATTATGTCAACCTTATATTTGGTCGTATTATTTCTTTCAATCATTTGGTCATTTTTTCCACTTGTCCTCCCTCTCTCTCGCACTCCTTACTTAAATTCTTTAATTGAATGTTCTGATTCTGCTGTCATGGATCACTCTCATGTCCATGTGATAGGCACAATGAGACAGGCCCCAACCAAATTCCAAGAAACTTAAACTGTCTGGAATTATGCTCACAACAAATTTCAAAAAGATGAAAAAAAGGTTTTTAAGGCCTATGTTGGGCAACAATGTAGTATAAAGATCTTTATGTCTTTTGGCATGTGAACATGACTCTCTCCTTTCAACCCCTTTGTTCAAACTCTTTACAGGTCAGATTGGAGCTATCTCTTTGCAGTCATGCAGAAGTTTGGCTTTACTTTCAGCTTGATTAATCTTATTAGAAAATTGTTTACTAATTGCTGGTTCTCTGTGGTTCTTAATGGTCAAGTTGGTGGACTTTTCACTTCTTCGCGTGGTCTCAGACAGGGGGACCCTTTGGTCCCTAGCCTATTCATCCTTACAGAGGAACACTTAACAAAGGTTTCCATCATTTATTTCAAAGAGATATCATTACTCCATTTTTCATTTTTGCACAGGGTCCTATCATTTCACATCTCCTTTTTGCTAATGATACTATCATATTTACCAATGGTTGTCAGGGTTCTCTTCCTAGACTTATGGCTTTTCTAACTATTTATAAGAGATGTTCAAGGAAAAAAAAAAGCAATGTTAAGAGTTCGTTCTACATTGCAAGCTACGATCCTACTAGAAGAATCAATCAAATTGTTGCAACTACCTCTATCCCACAAAGGCAATTTCCAATCATTTATCTAGGAGCACCAATTTTTAAAGGTGTTGCTAAGGCAGTGTATTTCCAACCTCTTCTGGACAATGTGAGGAAAAGGTTGGCTTCCTGGAAAGCTAATTTACTTTCAAATGGTGGCAGATTAATCCTTATCAAACATGTTTTGTCTTCAATCCTGATAAATATCCTTGTTGTGCTTAACCCCCCTAAGAGTATCATTAACTCTCTAGAGAGGTTATTTGTTACCTTCTTTTGGGGCTCCACCACTGCAGGTCCTCGCAGGCATTGGGTTTCTTGGAAACACTTATCAAGACCTACATCTGAAGGTGGTACCGGAGCTATAGAAGTCGACAACTATCACTTTGCAGCACCTAGTTAAATTCTGCATAATCATAATATAAAATAGCAAGTAGCTAGATATCTAGACTAGGACACAAAACAAACAGAAGAAAAAAGAAAACAAGAAGTTCAGATACTAGATAATCTAACTCAACTGTTAATACCCTCCAGTCCATAGCCTATGAACTAAAGGTGCTAATGAGGAATTGTGAAAATATGCAAAAACAAATGAAGCAAGAGTAACATGTTTGGTGCATATAAGAATTCCCTTCAAACAAAACTTCAAAGTAAAGATAAATAATTTTTTTTTTAGAATTATAAATTAGTGGGTCATTAAAAATTGTAATGAATAGAACACCATTCTTGCATGTTGACATATTTTAAACTAAGCACAAGAAAATTAAAGGAAAAAAAAACACAAAAGAATGATCTAAAAGACATAAAAAAAACACAAAACAATGACCTTTCAGATTAACAACATACATTCAAACACGACATGATGCACTTGTAGCACATCTTACCATTCTCAGCACTTTTAGCTTCAACATGTTTCTATCCCACATCTAGCTCACTCAAATCCACATTTATGTGTGGTGGTACAATATCAGTAGGGCAAAGATACTTGGTAATCCATTTTATTGTGCTCAGATAAGCCCATGTAAGAATGTAGGAACTCTAACATAAGCTAGTATATCAACAAATGAAGTGCAAGAAAGAACATAGTTCGTACCAAAAAAAAAAAACAAAATAGAAAAAAATAGTATGCATTCATTATAAAGAGAAAATGAACTTGGGGTAAAGCCTAGAACACTTCTCCAATCATCTAATTATAGGTCAAGTTGCATAAAGACAATAGCAAAATCCCTGATTCATAAGATATCTCAAGATATTCTTCAAAGATTGCAGGCAATGGGCTGAGAAAATCAAATTTGGATTTGCCTATGCTAATTTTGCATTTCATGATACAGTTCAAAAAATGTAATTTGCTGCCTTCTAAGCCGCCAGAGCAATTACTCTCAAAAGCGTAATACTGATCATGCAAATAAGCTTTAAATTCCTCAAAACTTAAGCATCCATCAAATCAACCACTTACACATGTGAAAGAACTTAACATGAGAGAATTTTCCAAGACAATATTGCATGCAGTGCCAAGGCTCATGAATAACCAATATCTCCTTCTCAATCATGCATGTCAGGGCATGAAAGGAGATTATTCAAAGTTGAACACCTGAACAGAGAGGACATTTATTATTCCTCAAATATGATTACATTGACTAAACAAGTGAATCTCATAAAATTAAACAATCTCATATATAACATTCAACTTCAATAGCATTTGGCATGTTTCATGGCAAAAACAATTGACATTTATCAAAATTATAAATTGACATGCATTTGGCCCTCAAGAGTTAGCAAAGAATATTAACAACAAATAGTGAGCTATCTTCTCAATTAAAAAAAAAGGTTAATGACTAGTACAGATACGTGGTGACAATATGCTTGACTAGGCAATCCAGACTCCTCTAAGTAAGAAATACTTAGTAGTTTCATATAAGCTCAACATTGTGCAACGTAAAAGTAGCATAGTCTTTGGTAAACAAAAAGCAAAAACAACCTGCTAAACATCATCCCAGAGTTTCTAATTTGACATCATGCACCAAATCAGGAAAGTCCCCCTGAATTTTTCTTCTGCTCTAGAAAAGATGACTATGCTTTCATGAAATCTGAACATTGTCCATTAGCATGAAGGTAGTAATCTATATTGTGAAAAAGGGAAAGGAAAAATTAATTGGTTAAAATTCACCAAAAACTGTTTCTTGCATGTTTTCCATTTTGGTAAGACTTCTCAATAAATAATTTTATAAGTAGTTTGGTTAGATTTAAAAGAATTAAAATAGCTTGCAGATAATTAGAGATGCCTAGAGAAATAGATAAAATTAGAACCTCATGGAGATGCCTAAGACTAACTATCGAAACATCATATAAAATAAAATCCAGGGAACAGACTATGTCATAGATAGCAAATGATAGAGAAGCTGATCTCCATGGAACAAAAGGGTAAACAGTGAAAGAACACAGAGAAGACCCATCTATTTAAAAACTAGAAAGAGAAAAACCCCAAGATTGAATCAAACAAAACAAACAGATCGATATACCCCTCTGTTGCTCTGCAAATGGAATTCGGTGCATGGTCGCATCACTCCACCATCCCCATCAGAGAGTCATCACACCTCAAAGTTAAAAGAGAGTGGTCTGGTTAAAAGAGAACATTAACCATGGCAAAAGCAACTGTGAGAAGACCCCCAGACCTTAGCCGATCAGACCAAGCAGAGCTCGCATGGCTTCTTGCTTCTTCGCCACTCTAGCCACCTTCACCACCCTCCCCACTTCCACCTCTCCACCGCCCCATTCCTCTTCTTCCTCTTCAGCCCCCCTACCACCTGCTTCACACCCTCTCATCACCACCCACGACTGCTGCCACGCTTCCCCTGCCACTGCCAAAAGGGGGAGCCCTCTATCCCACTTCCTCATCACCCTTTCCGACATATATGCCACCAAGTAAGCACCCCAGAATGACGCCCTAAGGAATCCCTTCTGCTTGCCCTTACTCACCCACCCCCCCAACCTTTCTTCCAGCTTCGTTGCAACCTCACCCATGTCACCACCGCCAAGGAGGGTTGCCACCTCTCCTAGCTCCCTCACCTTCCCAGCATTGGTTACATCTTCCTCGAACAGAAGTAACCCTAAAAGAAAACAAGATCTGCCTCTTGCTCTGAGGGCGTGGTTCATGTCGATACTGCTGTCGCTGCTGCTGAGGATGTGGTTCCAGAAGAAGGCCATGGTCGAGGGTGTCGGGGACGACGGCGGTGGCAGGGTGAAGGCATGCTGGACGACGACGTCAGTAGTCGAGCGGCTCGTGGATGATGATGACTACGGTCGAGGTCATCGTGATGGTAGTGACTGATGCGTGGATGACTACAATGGCACCCTAGGGTTGGAGACGATGGCGAAAAGCTACAAGAAATGAAAAGGACTAAAGTGGGAAAGAAGAGAAGCGGAAATGAAGCCCCAAAAATGTAAACCTTAGGAAATGAAAAGTAATGGCGCCATCTTCTATTTCCTAAGCTTCTATTTGTTGGGATGTTATTTATTGACCAATACATATACTTTAAAAAATTTATAAGAATACTCAAACTTTTTCTTACATTTTTAGTAAATGTGGCTAAAATAACTACTTTTACATATTGTTATACAAAATCGTAACTATATCTACTTATATGCACATAGTTAATATCTACTTATATGCACATAGTTAAAATAATCGTATGTGTAACCTTACGACATATGCTTTTTTCATATGTAATTCTCACTTGTACCTACGTATAACCCTACCGTAGGTAAAATCTGTGGGTATAGACCTAATTTGTTGTAGTGATTGTACATATAACAAAAAGAATATTTCAGTGTAGATCAATGTTCATCTTATTCATTACATGATCCCATAATGATTAAAAAATTAATCACAGTAATAATACATTAATAATTTTGCAAGAATGATAACTATCATTGAAACATCTATAAGTATCATGGATAACAAAAGTCGATACCTTACGTCAACTTTTAAATAGTCGGAGTACTACTCCAGTTGTTCAACAGTTGATATCATACTTCAACTTTAGAAGAGTCAGAGTAAGATCAAAGTAGTAATCGATGTGTGATCGACTATGAACCTCAAAGAAGTCGAAGTAGGTACTATACTTTGACTTTTTCAGAAGTCAGAGTGGAGTGATACAGTTGATGTGAGAAATGTTAGACTTCGACTTTAGAGAAGTCGGAGTAGGTACCACACTTCGGCTTTAGAAGAAGTCGGAGTGGGTATCATACTTTGACCTTTCAAAAGTTGGAGTCAGAATGGAACATATGGTAGTCAATGTGGACTTAGAAAAAATTAGCTTCCAATAAGGAGACTTCGACTGTAGAGAAGTCGGAGTAGGTACCACACTTTGACTTTTTCAGAAGTCGGAGTGGGTATGATACTTCGACTATTCTAGAGTCGGAGTCAGTATGATGTATGTATATGTTCTGGATTTAGAAAATTTTCACAGACGAAGATTGATGGTAGATGTCGACACTTATGCTCTATGTGTCGACACCAACTGTCGGATAAAGAAGAAAGTGTGTCTACAACAGAGCTTTGTGTGTCGACACCAACTAACTGAACAAAGATGACATAGTATAATACATGTTTATTGGAAAATGTCTATTATACTAATAATAAATGTTTACTAGTGTAAAGTGTTTTTTATAATAAGATAAAGATTTTGTCATAAACAAAAACAATAATCAAGCATTCGTAAAAAGATAACTGCACAACATTATATGGTCTGAAACAAACTCCCAGAGCTTAGTAGGAAAGACTAAGTCCATTTCTTTTAAAACATGAGTTTACAAGGGACAAATTAGATAGCACATTGTTTATCAAATCATGCTCTAAGAATACCTTAATTGTGTAAATTTATGTTGATGACATTATTTTCAGAGCTACTGATGAATCTCTTTACAAGTATTTTGAATAATTGATGTAGAGACAGTTTGAGATGAGTTTGATGGGGGAATTGACCTACTTCCTTGTACTTCAAATCAAACAAGACAAAGAAGGAACCCACATCAACCAGACCAAATACATCAAGGATTTGCTAAAGAAGTTTGGTTTTGAACAAGCAAAGCATCTAACCACTCCAATGAGCACTTCCACCAGATTAGACAGTGATCCTTAAGGTAAGAAAGTAGATTAGAAATCATACAGAGGTATGATTGCTTCTCTACTATACTCAACTGCCACTAGACCAGACAATTTATTTAGTGTATGCATGTGTGCTAGGTACCAAGCAGATCCTAAAGAATCCATTTAATTTCAGTCAAAAGGATTTTTAGATATTTAGCACATACATGTGAATTAGGTGTGAAAACCCAACCAGCAAACTGGCCCAACAACCGTGCTAGTTGGTGGACTTCCTAGGAAGGTCACCCATCTTGAGACTACCCCCAACTGAGCACGCTTAACTTCAGAGTTCTTTTCCTACTCGAGCTCTGAAAATAACTAGTCCAAGTTGTTGGTAGTCTACTAATTTTGTCCATTTAACATATTCTTGTATGGGGTGTTACAATCTACCCTGCATATATAAGCGACGTTCTGGTCACTGTTCACATATAGCACACAATCAAATTCTAGGCAGACAAGATTCTAGAGGTGGCCCCCACACGCTAAAGAGGTGGCTCCCGCTTTGTAGCACTTTGCGCCATTATGGCCTCAAGAGGTGGCTCCCATAGCGTAGCACTTTGCCTTTTGTGGCACTTAGTAACTGTACTTCTGGCTGGGCAAAGCTCTGATACCATTTGTGACGACCCAACCAGCAAACTGGCCCAACAACCGTGTTAGTTGGTGGACTTTCCATGAAGGTCACCAATCCTGGGACTACTCCCAACTGAACATGCTTAACTTCAGATTCTATTCCTACTTGAGCTCTGAAAATGACTAGTTTGAATTGTTGGTAGTCTACTGATTTCGTCCATTTAACATATTCTTATATGGGGTGTTACATTAGGTCTATGGTATCCAAGATCATGTATGATGAATTTAATTAGTTATACTGATGCTGATTATGCTGGATGCAAAGTAGATGGAAAAAACACTGGTGGTTCCTGTTAGTTTCTTGCAGGGTCTTTGATTTCCTGGTTCTCAAAGAAGCAGAACTCTGTGGCTTTGTCAACAACTGAAGCTGAATAGGTTGCTGCACTCAACTACTATAGATCAAACAACAACTTGAGGATTATGGACTAAACATCAAATTTGTACCACAGTTATGTGATGACACTAGTGCAATCAATCTCACAAAGAATCCAGTACAACATTCAAGAACCAAACATATTGAGGTTAAGTATCATTTCATTGGAGATCATATGGCAAATAGGAACATTAGCATTTCATTTGTAGACACTGAAAATCAGTTGGCAGACATCTTTACAAAAGCCCTACCTGAAGAGAGATTTACCTATCTCCGAAGACAGCTGGGCATGTGTAATTTGTAAAGATGTGTTTCTACAATAACTAAAGATAATTAATCTTTCAGAGTTCCGTGGAATAATGCATGACTCATAATCATTATTGAAAATTTATTGTACTTCATGATTGTGTCGACACACTCTTCACTCTGGTCAACACATCCTTCATGTTTTATCGTCAGAATCCTCTATCATGTTGACAAATTCATCTTGTTGGAATGTCTACTCTCTTTATTTGATCCAATACTTAATTCTCACTCTTATTTTCTGGGTCATTTTTCTGCTCTACTCCTTCTGACCAAGTTCCCTACATTGAATTTTTAGATTGATTTGAGAAAGGGGGAGCCTTGGACTAAAGTGGAGCCTTAGACTAAGGGGGAGACTTCATTAATCCTTCTCCACATTCTTTTTCCTTACTGGTTTCATCATTCTTATTCCATAAACCTTCCTTTTTGGTTATTCATGAAAAGGGGGAGAAATACTTTGAAATACATACATACTCTTATTAAATATCATCATAGCATTTTTTAATCATTATGATTTCGGTTACTTTTATCATCACAAAAAAGTGGGAGATTGTTGACTCCTTTATCTCCATGATTATATATTTTGGTGATAACAAAACTTATCAGAATATTTCTATAATTCTACCTTAATATCATTTTGGTTAAGTCTGTCAACGGGAAACTCAAAGAAATAAATAATACTTTAAGGATCACCATCGTAAGTATTCCAAGAATTTCTAAGTCTACTAGATGGTGTTCATTTACTTGTAACTCTTTATTGTCATTCATAAGTTCATGTTTTACATCACTGATAATCTTCTCATAGTTTCAATTGAAGTTAAGTCTCATCATCCATAGCTTTAAACATCATCATCCAAAGTCATGCATGTTTTGCTTCTTGATCATTCAAAGCTAACTTCGTTATATCTGAAGTTATACTTCGTCATGTTCGAAGTTGGCACTTCATCATGCATATTTTTTGTCGTGATCAGTCGAAGTTCACTTCCTCATATCCGAAGTTCCACTTCGACCGACAACGTTGTTTCTTGACCAATCGAAGCTCTACATCGATTACTATTATAGTTGCACATCGATTGCCTTCACTCACATCAATTGATGTTAAACATAAACATCGATTGTTGTTAAATTTAAACACTGATTGTGGTTTAACTTAAACATCGATTGATGTTTAACTTAAACATCGATTGTTGTTATGTTTAAACATCGATTGCCATTTAAAACATCAATTGTCTTTAAGCATCAATTGTCTTTATTTATCAATTACCTCTAGACATCGATTGCCTTTACACATCGATTACCTTTAAAACATTGATTGACTTATAAAACATCAATTGTCTTTAAACATCGATTGTCATTATTCATCGATTGCCTCTAGACATCTATTGCCTTAAACATCAATTGTCTTTAGACATGGATTACCTTTGAAACATCGATTGTCTTTGAAAACGTCGATTGTCTTTATCATATCGATTGCCACATTGAATTACTGATCAGTTTCACATCGATTACTATTATATTTAGACATCGATTGTTTTTATGATTTGAATATCGATAGCCACATCGATTACTGATCAGTTTCACATAGATTTTTAGATATCGATTGCTTGTACAAACATCGATTGGCTTTATCATATCAAATACTATTTCCAATAAAAATTTGTTATCTTTATCAAGCAATCGATGTGTTCCCAGGTCTCCAACCCCTGTTCGACGCCCAGGGTTGGACAGTTTTTCTATACTCCCACAAGCGGTATTCTCCGAACGTTGTGACGGAGTTCTTCAACAACATGGGGAAATCCGCTGAGGGTGATCTCTTCACTACGGTCAGAGGTATTGCTTTCCAGATCACACCAAACCTCATCACCCGTGCTTTTCAAATCCCCAACTCCGGGGTTGATGTTCTACTCAACCATCCCCTTGCCTCAGAGTACTACAATCTTATCACCCTTCAGCCGTATGATTCTACCAAGGATCATATGAAGCTAAATGCCAATACATTCTCTCCTCTACATCGTCTCATTCATCATATCTTCACTACCATGGTTGTGCCAAAAGATGGCAGCCGGGAACTTGTGACCGAAGTTCACAAATCCCTATTCTATTTCTTTCTCAAAAGTGAGCAGGTCAATTTGCCTATTCTGATGTTTGACCTTCTTAATCAATGTTTTCGCAATCCCAAAAGGTCAATGATGTATGTCTGCCACATTACATCCCTCCTATCCTTTCTTGGCATTCCTATATCTGATTCTGAATGCACAACTCTCATGTCCCGTAGCTCATTTGATCTCACTGCGACACATAGAATGGGTTACAAGCTTGTGGATGGAAGAGTCACAAGGACTCTCAAGGGCAAAGAGTAGGACATTGCAGAGGAGTCTGCTGAGGATGATGAAAATGATGACGCTGGTGAAGACTCCCAACCAGAGCCCATGGATGCTCAGGGAGATGATGACGATTTTCATGGTGAACAAGTACCACAAGCTCCAGCATTATCACTTCAAGATTTCATAGCTGGTCAAATGGTCCAGATGCAACAACAAATCACAGTTGGATTTGATCAACTCAATGCCTGTTTTAATGAGCTGGATATGCAAGTTAACACCATAATGGATGCCCTTGCTGATACTCAAGTGCAACTTCAGGATCGGCTCACTCAGCTCTCCGTAGAGTTTCATGCCTTCCGTCATCCCCTGCTCCTGGGAATGACGATGTTTAGAGAGTCTTGGATTTAGTTTGGGATCTCTCTTTTCACTAGGGTTGTGTCTTGTGTCAGTTCGTTATGTCAGTCATGTAATTTCCCTTCTTTTGCTTTTATTTACTTCATGTACTGGATATCTTTGTAACTATGTAAGCTTATTGCTCAATGAATGAAATCACAGTTCCTTACTTTCTACTTGTCCATGAGTGCATCAAATGCCAATTTTGTTAGTTTTGTCATCATCAAAAAGGGGGAGAATGTTGGGTTATGACATGCTTAAATGTTTTTGAAGATGAAAAATGACAATTGATGTTATGTACATGGTTCAAACATGATGACAATGACAAAGACATGAAAGAAACACGATGTTGATAAATGCTTTTATTGATCAACTATGCTTTCATTATATCTCACTTAGAATGTTTCTCAATGTAGGTGTGAATGCATACAAGTCAAGCAACAAGAACCAAGTGAAAAAGAACAAGAAATACACTTCAAGTCATTACCTGTCAACAACCAGGAAAGTTCCTGTCGATAGATGAACAATCCAGAACACACAAGCTACTGGAAGCTCATTTGGAGCAGTAGCTGTCGACAGATGTCATGTACATGTTGACAGATACAAATCGCTTATCGACAGCCAGCAATCTGCTTGTCGACAGATGAAGCCTTCTAGCACCCATGGTTATGGAAACCAAAGTTTGCAGTAGCTGTCGACAGCTATGAAGTGCCTGTTGACAGACGAAGAGAAACTCAAATCTGATGTTCAGGATATGATCTATATTGGGGTGTTCCCTTCAAGCACGACTATCCATACTTGGACAACCATATATATAGATCATATGGAGCTAATTTCGCAGAAAGAAGACACCATACCAAAACCCTAAGCAAAACCCAAGAGAAGTTCTCTCTATTGCTCTGTTTCAACCCTCCGTCCAGTTCGTGGAAGATCCATCTCGCGAGCGGAGTTGAAGCCAGTTCGTCCTTGATTCAAGCTTCGCCTTCATCACGTGGTCATCAACGATGTGAAGTTTGAAGTCTTCTGGACGAACTCACTGAAGAGTTCTTATTATAGATTTGATCCTCAACTCAGAACTCTTTCTCTGTTCTATTTTCATATCTCTGTGTGTGTAGTGGTTCAAGCGACCCTTGTGCTTGATCCACGTGTGGATTGTTGTTCTGATTGCGTCGTTGCATCAGACAACGTGGGTGTGTGTGTTGTAGAGTTGAACTCGCTCATAAGCAGTTGATTGCGTGTGTGTGTGGACGGTGGACGTAGGATACACAAGTTGTGTACTCCGAACCACCTTAAATCTTTGTGTCCTATGATTTGAACGTTTCACGGTAGATGATTGGTAGGCACGTTGAAGTACTCACACGTTAGGTAGATTGTTACTTGTTCTTTTACAATCAGCACACACGTCATAGTTCGAATTTCATACATATCTATTTATGTTTTCAATAAGTCAGTGGTGAATAAAAAAGAATCCCATAGTGTTTCAATTGGTAGTAATCTATTCAACCCCTTCTAGATTACTGTTGTAGAAAGTTCACATATCTTTCAACCAATGCTCCTACAGCTTTCATGTAACTGATGAGCAGCATATATCGGCCCTACCTCGATAAATTCGTCATGGTATTTATTGATGATAATCTTATATACTCCAAGACCAAGGAAGAGCATGAGGAGCATCTGAGGATAGCTCTACAGATCTTGCACGACAAGAAACTCTACGCCATATTGAGCAAGTGTGAATTTTGGCTCGAGGAGGTGTCATTCCTAGGCCATGTCCTATCAAAGGATGGTATAGCTGTCGACCTTCCAAGGTAGAAGCCGTACTTAACTGGGAGAGACCGACCAACGTTACTGAGATCAGAAGCTTTCTTGGACTGGCTGGCTATTACAGACGGTTCATAAAAGACTTCTCCAAGATAGTTGTACCTCTTACTCGCCTTACGCGAAAAGAGAACCCATATGTCTGGAGCAAGGAGTGCGAGAAGAGCTTTTAAACTCTGAAGCAATGTTTGACATCTGCACCTGTCCTCGCGTTACCAGTCGAGGGCGAAGGATTCTTAGTCTACACTGATGCATCTGGAATCGGTCTAGGCTGTGTGTTAATGCAGAATGAGAAGGTGATAGCATATTCTTCAAGTCATTGAAGCCACATGAAGTTAATTATCCTGTTCATGACATAGAATTAGCTGTTGTGGTTTTTGCACTTAAGATCTGGAGGCATTACCTGTATGGAGAGCAATTCATCGTCTACTCCAAACACAAGAGTCTGAAGTACTTGTTTTCTCAGAAAGAGCATAATATGAGACAAAGGAGATGGCTGAAGTACCTGAAAGACTTTGATTTCAACATCCAATATCACCCAGGAAAAGGTAATGCAGTAGCTGATGCACTCAGTAGGAAGCCAGTAGTGTCATTATCTTGTTTAGTTATGGGCGAGATGCAATTACTAGAGAAATTCACCAGTCTGGATTTAAATATTGAAAAGAGAAGTGATAAGATGTTAGTTGCCAATCTTAGAGCTCAACCTGACATTTTGTCGAGATTAGAGAGCAGTAGGCTAATGACCCATTCTTGTTCCGAGTCAGGGAGACCATAGCAGACAGACCTGATTTCTCCATCACAGAGGATGGGAAGATATTATTCCAAGCCAGGACATGTGTGCCTGACAACGAAGAGTTGAAGAGGAAGTTGATGGACGAAGCCCATAAGACAAAGTATATAATACACCCAGGTGCAACCAAGATGTACCATGACATGAGAAGGTCATTTGGTGGCCCAACATGAAGCGTGAGGTAGCCGGGCATGCCGCGCACTACCTCACATGTCAACAGGTGAAAGCTAAACACTGTCGTCCTGCCCGCATACTCAGACCCCTGGACATACCTGGATGGAAGTGGGAAAGCATAGGAATGGATTTCATCATTGGTTTACCTCGAACTCGTGGTGGACTGGATGCTATTTGGGTTATAGTGGACTGACTGACCAAGTCTGCACATTTTCTAGCAATTAAAAGTACTTGGAGTGTGGATGTATTAGCAGCTCTATATGTAAAAGAGATAGTAAGATTACATGGAGTTCCTGTGTCCATTGTCTCAGATCGTGACCCTAGATTCACATCTAGATTCTGGAAGGGACTTCAGACTGCTCTCGGCACTAAACTTAATTTTAGCACTACTTTTCATCCACAGACGGATGGACAGACAGAAAGGATGAATCAGATAGTGGAAGATATGTTGAGAGCCTGCACTATAGATTTTGAAGGGTATTGGAATGAACAACTATCTTTGATTGAATTCGCCTACAATAACAGCTATCAAGCGAGCATTAAAATGGCACCGTTTGAAGCCCTGTACGGAAGAAGCTGTAGATCGCCAGTTTGCTGGAATGAGGTAGGTGAGCAGCAATGGCTGGGACCAGACATGGTGCAAAACACTAGCAGAGATATACAGATTATCAAATACGAGATTAAGATAGCTTAGTCTAGGTAGAAGAGCTATGCAGACAAGAGAAGACGGGACTTAGAATTTCAAACTGGAGATCGTGTGATGCTAAAGGTATCTCCGACCAGAGGATTTCAAAGGTTTGGGATAAAAGGCAAGTTGAGATCAAGATTCATAGGTCCATTTGAAGTATTGGATAGAGTTGGAGAGGTGGCATATTGTCTGGCACTACCTCCCAAGTTCTCAACAATACATAATGTTTTCCACGTATCAATGCTAAGGAAGTACGTGTATGATCCATCACACGTAATCAGTTATGATGATATCATTCTGAACAAAGATATGACCTATGAAGAAAGGCCGATGAAGATATTAGACAAGAAGATGCAACAACTTTGGAATCAATCAATACACGTGGTCAAGATCCTCTCGAGAAATCACGAAGTCGAGGAAGCCACGTGGGAACCCGAAGCAACCATGCAAAGGAATTATACGGAGTTATTCAGTAAGTTACTCTTCCTCTCACGATCATATGAATTTGGGGGCCAAATTCTTTTTAAGAGGGGTAGGATGTAGCAACCTTGATTTTTAAACCCTAAATAAAATTCAATTTAATTAAATAAAAGTGAGAAACAAAAAATTTAATTGGAATAAAGGGAGAATAAATGGAATAAAAGGAAATTAAATTAATACCCATTAAGATAAATTAGTAATGGGTTTTACTAATAGACCTAACATGAATTGTTGGGCACAAATATGAAGAGCCATCATGGGATGGGAGATAATTAAGCTAATTTCATACTTAATTAATAATAAATTAAAAGGGTTATGATCAGAATGAAATTAACCCATAGTTATCCAAAACAAGAGCCCTCATCCCATCCTAAACCCTTGGCCCAAAATTGGACCTCTTCCCTATCCTTTTAGGTAGATAATGGCTAGAAAATAAGGAGATAATAGTGGAAATTCGGAGTTTGAAGAGGAGAGGAGAGTTTTAGTTATGTTGGAACTCTATTAGCAAGCTATACACCCCCAAATCGACCCTATCACCCCATAGATCATTGCTGGAGCTCTCGGAGACGAAGGGAGAGGCTGGAGGACGAAGGAGCAAGGAGGAGAAGGCTTGGATCAAAGGGGGATTTCTTCTTCTTCCTCACCAAACTAGGTTTTTATTACACCACAAAAAAGGTAGGCAATCTCTCAAGCACAAATCGTGAAACTTTAACCCTAGGTAGCCCATGCACCCCTCTTTGAAAGCCCTATGATTTCCTTATTTTTCGTTCTTCCATGAGGGAGAATTAAATGCTTGAATCCCTGTCAACATCATGTACCTGAACCATCATGATTGTCTTAAATCCGTGCATGTACCTGATCCCATGCCATGAAATTATTCTCATAAATACTACATGATGATAGCTTTATTACACCCCTATTTGCCCCAATTTTCATCATGTATCCATTGCCAATGAATTCATTTTCCATGACTGTGCTTGTTTAGATCACCAAAAAGTAACCTAATTAAACCATGCTCTATACGTGTCTATTTTCTAATGATCAGTGATAGATCTACATGTCTAGTTTCGTTTGAAAGAGATTTCATGATTTTTGGATGTCTATGTGATTTTATATGGATTTTTGAAGAGACCAGTGTCATACTATGGAGGGAGGGAACCCACTTGGAAAGGGGGCTAAGTTCCTTTTCTGGGCTCGGGCCACCTTCTGAAGTCGCGACGGCCCGACCCATCGCGATCTCAGAGGGGGTCGCGACAAGGGGAACCGTCGCTTTCTGAACACGATGGGTCGACTCGTCGCGACACTCCCCGGTTCAACCCACCTATCGATTCAATGAACGCGACCGGGCGACTCGTCGCGATCTCAAAAACAGCCAGAAAACATGAATTGCTCTTATACCCTGCCATTTTTCTTAATTAACCCTGTTTAACCCTAATTAACCCTATCATGAATGATTTCGATCTTTTAATTATTAATGAGTAATGTTACATGAATTAATTAATCTAAAAGCTATGTGCTAATCTTACATGCCCTCATGATTTAAATTACACTTGCACACACCAAACAATCATATTTGCTATAAGCCCTATGAAATTATTCAACAATTTATCTAGTAATTGAGTGAAATTAATTACTAAATTCCCCTATTTAATTATTGACGCTTGTCTTCATTTTATTGCGTGCTTTGTACACCGTTACTATTTCCCTTGGCCTTCGAGCACTCGAGGCACGATGGACACTTGTTTTCTACAAATTTTTCTTGGCATGGACCACCTCTCCATTGGGAATACTCCTGACTGGGCCAGGGACTCCTTGTCAAGGCCTCTGAAAGTCTCCTTGGCTTTGGCGCACGTCCTTAGCCGACGAGCTAGTTGTACCCTTAAATCCGTTACACCCTTAGTGATCGGCATGATCCAACAGCTTTAGTGTGTTCTTCTACCTGTGTTCACGCCGGACCATTTAATGTGTTTGGCATGGCTAGTGGGTGGTGGTGACTTCTACCGACTGCCAGTACACGATGGTGTGTTGTGCAACTGTGACTATGTTGTTATCGTGGTTTTACGATTACGTCCCTGTCTCATCTAATCTCTGCACTCTCATCTGTTCACTTTCACTCTACTATCTCGTCTATTTCATCTACTATTCTCATCTATTCTTGGTACTTATATTGGCCATACAATTGATCGTCTAAGATAACAAACATGACTATGTCAGTGTAATAGGGCCCGGTCTAGTCCTGGGGACAGCTCCCGAAGAGTGTCATTCCTCGCGAGGGTTACAAGATCAGGATGTGTACGACATGCATCCAGTGGCATTTGTTACTATCACAATTTAATCTATGACAATCAAAGTGCAATTATTCAAGTGTGATACTATCTCTCTGGTTGATAAGATGATCGACCAGTCGTTATATGCTATTTCGTTATGTGGCCATCCTTTATCGTACTTGCTGTGCTATTTTCCATGTACTAGTGCTATCGTTCTCTTGCTGTCGTACATTGCTCTACTTGACTATGCTCTCTAGTATCCTACCTTTAAGACATTAATCATTTCAACCATGCTTGTTCTCATGAGATATTAATACTACTGGGCGTTATTCGCTCATCCTGTATTGTATTTCATGTGTTCAGGTGAGTCGGATGGCGATTACCACACTCACGAGGATGGGAATGAGGATGATGCTCAGGAGTGCCACTTCACAACAGTTAGTTAGCATAGTTAAAGTCAGTTAGTCAATATGTTAGTTTGGATTTGAATAAAGTACTCTGGGCCTAGTTTTGGCTCTGATTAGTGAATGTAATGAAGTTTGATCAATGAAATTGTAGTTTATTGGATATTATTCCAACAGTGTAATGGTTTGGCATTCCTTCTTGCTTTGTACTATTTAATAACTGTAATTTCCACTCCGATATTTCGTGTTGGGGCGTTACAAGGACTCTGAGAACGCGATGACCCGATATGTCGTATGTCATCCTGGTCGAGACATAGGAGCATGTCGAGACATGAATGCGACGGCTCACCGCGTTGTGTTTTCCCCTGTACTTTCTAATTGCATGAACGCGACAAACCCTCATGTTGAGATTCTGGGCCGACTTCCATGAATGCGATGGGTCCCATGTCGCTTTATAGACCATCAATTGATAGTCCTGAATCAATTCCTATGAACGTGATAGGCCTAACCATCGTGATTTGAACACGACCCGTCGCTATTTGACTATGAATTCCCAAAACTAACTTCATGTAAACCTTGGTAATCATGCCTTATAATCATGGTTTAACCCTATAATGCACTGTTATGGATAGTAACCACATGTAATGTATTTGTGATAATATTCGCATGATTTATTAATTAAAAGATGTGTGCAATTTCAGTAAGGTACCATCAATACCATTTTACCCTTAGGGATTAGCATGATCCAACAACCTTAGATTTTCTCTCTCTTACCTTGAGATCACGTCGGACCTCTGGCCTGTGTTGCAGCACAGTCATTGAGTGGTTAGTGACTTCCACTAGAGTGCTAGCACCCGATCGTGTGTGTTGTGCAACTGTTACTATCGCATGTTTATCGTTGTTTTACGAATATGACCCTTGTTCTCATCTACTTTCTCTATCCTCTCATCTATTCACGTTCTCTCTATACTCTTATCTAGTCTTCAATTACTCTCATCTATTATTGGTACTCTATTTGGCCATCTAATGATTGTCTAAGATAAAACATAATGAATGCCAGGCAACATTATAAAGGGCCTGATCTGGTCCTGGGAGGTGCGCCCAAAAAGTGCTAGTGCCATGGGAGTTCAATGATCATGATGTATGGTATAACATCTAAGTACTATACTATGAAGATTAACTATGACAATCAAAGTACTATGTTCTCTCGGTTGAAAGAAGCTCAACCATCATGCTATCGTGACTAGTGCACTATCATGCAATTTTACGTGCTATCTCGTTATATGGCCAATCTTTATCTTGCTAGTTGTGCTATTTCTTATTTAAAGTAGTATTGCTCTTTCGTATCATGTGATATTACTCTCGTAACTATACTTGATCCTTCTCTCTAGTTATCCTGCTTTACAAGACATTAATCACTTAAAGCATGTCTGTTTTCACGAGATATAAGACCTACTGGGTGTTATCGCTCATCTGCGCTATTTATTTCATGTGTGTCAGGTGAGTCTGATGGGGATTACCACACGCATGAGGAAGGTTATGAGCTAGTGCAAGAGTGACCTGCTATTTCATTAACAATCATCTTAGTAGTTAGTGAGATAGTTAGTAGTGTGTTTTGTTGAATAAAGTACACTAGGCCCATAGTTATGGCTCTACATTAGTGATTGTAATAGTGGATTAGTGGAATTATCAATAAAGTTGGTTTGTTTGGTATTATTTCAAATTGTGAAATGGTTTGATGTCGGTTTCTCACTCTATACTATTTATTTAACTGTTTATAGCTCCGATATTCCGCGTCGGGGCGTTACAGATCCTTAGTGCATGTTATGACTAGTGCAGATTATTGTAAAGTACTTGATACATGCATGCTTGCTTGCTTGAGTGATATGACCATCCTACATGCTTCATTTGATTATTCTATGGATAACTCTTACTTTCTAGCTATTCTCATGTTTTCTGAATAGTCTTGTTCTTAAAATCTTTTTTTTCTTCTGTCTTGCTTCTCAAGTCTTAACGGAATGTTATATATACGTAGCTTGATTACTCATGTCCACCTACTCCAAATGATTAATTATTATATCTTGACCACACATCGAGGAGTAAATCATATTGGGCAGTTTGCTCATTACCTACTTCTAATATTTTATGTAACATAGATTTAGAGGACGACCCTCAAGCCATTGAAGGGTATACGTCTGAGTGAAGAGAGCATTGTACACTAGAATTTCACGATGTTGGTTGAGAGTAGTAGGTTGTAATAGGCAGTGAGATAGAGGATATTCTATGTACTTTTCTTTTATTTGAGTTGTGGCTTAACTGGAGAATTATTTAATGGTTATTGTATCTGACTTGATTTTGGCCATGTGATAAAGAAATTTGAGGATTTTAACCTTCATCTTATAAGTTTAAGTGTGAATACTTGCTAGCTAGAGGCTTTCTGCCGACTGCTCACGTCCCGACGGCTTGTTCCATGCAAAGCCATATATGCAGTAGCATTAATTACATCCCTTCTGTTGCGAGGTCTGGGGTGTGACAAGAAAGATCTTCAGGGCTGCTCATGGTGTTGTTTTCTCTTCAAAGCCTTCAGCCCTTTATACAACATATGAAGAGGACCATTGAGGAGATAAACTTAGAGATTCTTCTTCTGCTACTTACTGCTCTTCTTCTTCTTCTCTAATGTTCTCCTGAGTCTAATAGATTCTTGGAAAGAAGAGCATCTTCTTATGCACTTCCAAGATCTTAGATGTGTTCTACATTTTGCTACAAGAGAGAACCTAACCCTACAGACATTTATGCTAGAGGAAGTTTTAAGTAAGATAGATCATGTCAGCAGTCAAACACATACCTCTTATGCAGAAGTCCACATTTTCAATTAAAATCCTACGTAGGTAGTTACTTTTCTATCTTAGTAGAAAGAAGGACCTTTGAGATAGCAAAATGTTGCTTCAGTTAGAGAAATTGTAACACCCCGAAAATTAGTAAATTTAAAATTTTAGAAAGATAGAGGGATAAAATAAATAACGTATTGGAGAGACTTCCAATACCATGTGTTAATAACCTATTAATAAGATTGGGCCAATAAGGCATATTTGGCCCAAGGATATGAATAAACTAGGACAGGAAATTGCCCAGAAATTCGTGTATGTAATTATGCAGTAATTAGGGAGGGTTAATTTAGAGTCATATTATGGATGAGTAGTCATGTAAGGTAAGCCAAAACCGAACTCAATCCCAATTGGTGGTTTCCTAAACCTTGGCTACCTCTTTTGAGTAAAGGAATCCCAGATTTTCTGGAAACTAGGAAACAGAGCTCGTAGCCCCTTTCCTAGCATCATTAGGACTCTTAACAACATCTAAAAACTATAAGAACTCGTCCCTAAACTCTTGGGGAATGTTTAACAACGAAGTTAGAGTCGTTTGGAAGCAAGCAAGAACTTCTGAGGAGCAGGAGAAAGGCTGGGAATCCGGAGCTTCATCCCCTGCATCCTCTGTTGCGTCCAGAACATCAACAGGTTTTAGATCTTCATAAAGGTAGGTGTTCTCGGGCCAAGATTAAAGAAAACCAATGCCAACATGTAGTTCTTTGAGTCTATGATCATTTGCACTTGATTTGCCTAATTTTCATGGAGTATTCATCGTGTATTGGTGATTTTCCCGAAGTCTTGCACCGTTAGGGCTTTTCTCGTTCGTCATATTGTGCACACGATTCAAGACCAAATTTGACTAAACTTTCTTCATGAAAGTTCTTTTATTTGAAGTCACGATCATCTTCTATGTTGGACGTTTTGTCCAAAGGTTTTCCGTTAGAGAGTTAGGAGCATGATAAGAGAGTCTCTGTTTAAACTGTGATTTCGGGTTTTACTTGATTTTTGTTCTTCACATGTTTTCTCGAGATTCAAGACTGAATTCGATCAAACCCTCAACATCAAAATTCTTCTACTAGTTGTTTTCTTCATCTTTCATGTAGGACGTTTTGTCCAATGTCAATCGTTAGAGAGTTATAAGAGTTTGAAGTGAATCGCTGCATGGCATGTGTTTTCGGGTCTCACATGACCCTTAAGTTTTGTTCTGGAAGGACTCTAGCGTCGACACTACTTGGACTAGTGTCGACACACTGTCCCAAGGCAGCCCAGAGAGTGTTCGGGAAGCCCTCTAGTGTCGACACTACTTGGACTAGTGTGGACACCCTGTCCCAAAGCCCAGAAAGTGTTCTGGGAAGGCCATCTAGTGTCGACACTGCCTCATCTAGTGTCGACACACTGTCCCAGTTTTTACCCAGGGAGTTCTGGGAAACTGATCTAGTGTCGACACTACCCTATCTAGTGTCGACACACTATCCCATGTTTTCCAGATGGGTTCTGGAATCTGTCTCTAGTGTCGACACTACCTGAACTAGTGTCGACACTACCTGACCAGTTTTGCCTGATTTTGTCTTGGGTTTGGAGCATGGTGTCGACACCACCTGATCTAGTGTCGACACTACCCTTACAAGATTTTTGTATAATTTGGGTCTAATCATTTCATGATGACTTCAAGCATGTACATGATGTTTATAGTATGCATGGACTTAAAATTAATCAAACCATTGAAGGAAATGGTAATGACATGAATATGATTCTAATGTGTAATTTTGATTGTTCTTATGATCATTGGATTAACTTGTGATCTTGCTTATTGTCAATTGATAAGATAAGAATATGTTATGAATGTGGGGATGAATACATGATTAGTATGGACATGTTAATGGTGATTTGCATATGAGTTTCATGGTTTCATGTTTTCCGGTGTTCAATTGATTATTTGTCATATGCATACATGTTAGGAAAGTACATGTTCTACATATGATCTGTCTTTAGAAACACCCTCATGTCAAGACATTAATGAATTATGAAATATAAGATACGACGTTATCCTGCCTTGTTCTTTTGAGCTGTTTGTCATTCCTTGACTCTATGAGTGATCATGTTCTTTTTACTATGAGCTTGTCATTGAAACTCTGTGGCCATAATATGAATATGTTTGTTCGGCACATCGTGGGACTCTGGTCCAAAACTTGATACAATGCCTGTGCAAGGGCCCTGTCTGGTCCTGGGGAAGAGCGCCCCAACGTACTTGTTAACCGAGGGAGTATGGACTCTTGGTGCTTGGCATAGCACACCTGACATGCAAGATTGTGAATTGTGCCTCCTGTTTGACTTGATAAGTTTGACTTGACATGATATGATAAGTTTGTTCTTGTGAACACATGAACTCTGCTTGAATATGGCCAATCTCTTCTGACATGATTTTAATCTTGAATTATCTGTCCATTGTATATGGAACTCGACAATTGATCTGATATGATATCCGTTCTACTTTGCTATTCAACTTGTTAGAAAAGCATGCATTGTCAGCATACTCATAAGCATATCTGCCTATAAAAATGTTAATCATGTATACTAGTGCCCGCACGTGATTGAGATATAATCCTACTGAGCTAGTTCGCTCACCCCTATCATCTTGCCCTTTTTCAGGTAGTGATGAAGAACCCGTGGAGTCGGATGGGACTGGGCAAGAGTGACGAGCACCCGTCCTAGAATAGATGACAGTTTAGAAATAGAAATTTGAGTGGTCTATGTAATAGTGAAACTTTTTTGGAAGTTTATTTGAATGATGGACCCTTTGGTTAATTCTTCTTATGTGAGGTTGTATCTAGTTGAATGAAATGAAATAAAGTATACTAATGGTGATCATATTATAGTCTTGAATGTGTTATTATATTCGATTGTGACTCTGCACTATTCAACTGTGATACGCCGGTTTGTATCGTTCACGTCCCCCGGTATTTATTCCGCTGCTAAATATCGGGGCGTGACAGAAATAATAAGTTAAAGATATGCAGTACATTTGAAATTTCATTACCTGCCAAGATGCTACATGTTTTTTCAAATTAAAGATAACCTATCGATGTATTTGACTTAAATTGTTCACATTTTCAATTGAAATCCTACGTAGGTAGTTGCTTTTCTGTCTTAGTAGGGAAGAAGGAGACCTTTGAGATAGCAAACATGTAGCTTCAGTTAGAGAAATAATAAGTTAAAGATATGCAGTACATTTGAAATTTCTTACCTGCCAAGATGCAACATGTCAGTTTTCAAATTAAAGATAACTTATCGATGTATTGACTTAAATGTTCATTAATCAGAACAAAATAACTTAAAGTGTTCACTAATCGAAGCAAAATAATAGTAATCAGAACACTATAAAGTAAATCTTCAATAATTGGAATGATAATAACACCAATTGGAATGAGAAATAAATGTTCGTTTACAATCGGAGGAAATTGAACTAATCGGTATGTTGTTCAACAATCGGAAAAATTTAAACACCAATCGAAACGATTACAAACCAATCGATATAAATTTGTCCTTCAATCGATAGAAACTTTGTTCAACAATCGGAAGAACATTTTGCTCTTCAATCGGAAGGACACTTGCTCTCCAATCAATGGAGACTTCTTCTCCAATCGATAGAAACTCTTCAACAATCAATGTAGCACTTTTGTCTCCAATCGGTACACATTGAATTGTAATCGATATGGACTTTTAGTGCATTTCTTTTTACAACAATAGAAATTATCATATAAAAATATAAAAATAATATATTAAATATATTAATATATTAAGATTGAAAAAAAATTAATATATTTTTTATATTCATGAGTTTTTTTTATCACCAAAACGAAGGGATAAATATATGAGAGTGGTTCGACAATCTCCCCCTTTTTGAAAATATATATATTTAATATTGTTTTTTTTTTAATAAAGGAGGTCATAGAGTCAGCGAACTAGCTAAGTGCACTACTCCCCAGAGAGAAATAGTGTTATCACTCCCCTGGTGCGAACAGCTATGCCTAATATATATATATATAATGAGATGAGAACATGAGTACAAGACCACCAGGGCATACCCCTACCAGCAAACCCATACAACTGGATAAAGAAAAATAAGACCAACCCCAACCTGAAAACCAATAAATAAAATTAGGATCCTTTCCTAAAATTGGGCAAGCCCACCTTATCCAAAACAATAGCGCCTCTAGTGATAGAAGGTAGATCAGAATCATGACAGAACACTCTATTAATCCGGGAAAGACAAGCCTGAGAAGCAAGAGAATCAGCAACTTTATTTCCTTCTCTGAAAATATGAGACACTTGATAGTTAGAATCTTCAAGCAGCTTCATCAAGTTACGCCACCATGGTAAGACTGACCAGGAAGGAATAGTCTTGCTCTGGATGGAGACTGCCAAGACTGTAGAGTCAGTGAAGACAGTAGACAAGTGAACATTATTCTCCTTAGCCAAAAACAACCCATCATGAAGGGCCCTGGTTTCAGAAATAATACTATTTCTTGCGCCATAAAAAACCGCAAAGGCCATTCTAAAATTCCCCTTGTCATCTCTAATAACTCCTCCTCCACCACAAGGGCCAGGACTGCCTCTAGAAGCCCCATCCACGTTGAGATTGTAATGTTTAGAGGCGGACTCCCTCGCACCAAAATGGGATCCTTGAGCTTCACAGTGGTTTGACATTATAAGAGAGTAAGATTTGAGCATGAGCTTGAGAGATTTGTCTCTTGAAAATATTTTATATTGTTTAAGATATATGATTGCGACAAATAGATGGTCGCAATAATCCTTTTCGGCGGTTGATGGCAACTGTCGAAAATAAACCGATAAATATTTTTTCACAATATTTAAATATTTTACTTATGGTAAAGTATTTGCGACAGGTGTAAATATCATCCAAAAATATTTTTAACATTTTTTCATCGTAAAATATGGGGTGTTTGTGACTTGTGTATAGATCACAACAAAAGAATGTTTGATATTTCTTCGCCGTAACAAATGGGTGTATATTAAATTATGTAGTTCTTAATAAACATTTAAATCAATAGTTTTGTTTTAATGCTCAACAAGTTCGACATAAATTGTGCAATTCATAAAAAGAATGTTTGATACTTCTTGCCATACTGTAGTTTGTGTAGAGACTTCTTACCATTTTTGAGAGGGAGTGGTTTAACATGAAGGTATTATCTTCCCCCTTGAAGCTTAAGATCTGACTGGTTCCCTCTGAATTGTTGCTTGTCAAATCTTCACCCATTCTCCTTGTCGGTTGACCTATTTGACACCATTTGTATGTTGGTTGAGTAAATAGTAATCTAGAGGGGGGTGAATAGATTTCTCCCTTAAAATTTTAGTGATTTGAAAAACAAATTGCTTAAATTAAAAAGTTAAGAAATCACAGCAACACCATAAATGACACAAAGATTTTAGAGCGGTTCGGCTCCAAGATGGAGACTACATCCACCCCTCACTACAAACTAGTGAGGCTTCACTCAACAACCCAAATGTGTGAGACTCACACACAACAGCTGATTCACAGCTTCATACAATCGCTGATACACAACTTGAACACTGCTATAACACAGCTTTATTGCTAATTCACAGCTTCAAGATCGTAACGATCTCACAATCCTCACCTTAGAAATGTAGGATTTGTTCTCCTTACTCCATACGGAGCAACAATAGAACAATTTATAGTATGAAGGAAGAAGAAAATATTGCACAAGTAAAATCGATAAGAGAGAGAGATATTCATTCAAACACTCTTGCTGAAGATTGGAGTTCTCTCGAGATCTATTCAATTCTTCACTTAAAACTCAAGTTGCTTCTGCTTTAGACTTGAATTCATCGCACTTCGCATTTGGTAACAGCCTAAGGTTGTATGCCTCAAATCAACTTGATTTTCGATGCTCTATATTATTTAGTCAACAACGAGACTTTAACAAGATGTGGCATCGATGCAACTGCTTCTTCTCCTGCAGGGAGTCCTATTCGAGGACCTCTTCTTCATAGCTCAATATCTCTGCTTCACGTCTTTTCTATCTTTTTGTGTGGTATTTTTTAAATGGACACCCTTCACCATTTTGATTAGTAATGCGGAATGCTCAGATGGACCCCATCAGAATCCCCAGTTCATTAGGGAATTTTTTTGCCGCCCAAAAGGTTATCTTCCAGACCTCGTAGAGTGTGTCAAGTAATCCCAATGATTGGGCCTCGGTTCATGTGATCAAATTGAACACGTTGGCATTTCCATTTTATCACTGGAAGAAGGATTGTATAGTGTGTCGACACACCTTGTGCACTACGTCGATCCATAATGCCGTTAGTTAGATCCCATCTGAGTTCTTCAGCTGTGTCGACCTCATGATTCTTGTGTCGACCTTCTTCATTGGTTTCTGAATGAGCTCACTAGACATACTCTTTGTGTTGACCTGATTATTGTCTTGTGTCGACCTCTTGAGAAATAAGTCGACCTCATCATCAGCATGTGTCGACCTCTTGTGCCCTTATCATCTAGTGCTTACTAGAATCCACTTGTGTCGAGCTAATCTTCAACTTGTGTCGACAACCTGTGTTCTTTTCCATTTTGCTCTTACGGGAAATCCACTTGTGTCGACCTGGCTTCAACTTGTGTCGACACAAATTGTTTATTGCACAAATATGGTTCACTGGCTGAGCTATATATGTCGACCTCTTAAGTATACTGTGTCGACACACATGTGACCTTTGACTTTGTGATGATGCCTGTCATGAGTATAAGTGTGTTAGGGCATACTTAAGTATTCATGTAAAAATATATATCATAGTTAGACATGGTCTATGACATCATTAAAACAAGGGACATAACAATCTTCCCCTTTTTGATGATGGCAACTATGATTCATAGATACTTTGACTGTAACTCAAATTCATCGCAATTTGTCATTACACGAGGAGTAGACACACGTTTGGAGTTCAAAGTGCATTTCATTTTATATAAGATTTTGTACAAGAAAATCATGGATGACAACCATACAATGCAGTCAAAAGTAAAGAGCAAAGACAAGGATGATTTCTATTAGGATGTCCCCCCTTTGACATTATCAAAACAAGTTAATTCTGAGGTGGTGCTGTAAGTTGGGTTGTGTGTACAATTAGCCTTTGCTCAATTCTAGCAAGTTTGACTTCCAAGTCATCATAGTTATCTCTCAAAGAAATCTAACATTATTAAGTCTTATATCCAGGATGTTTGACATTTCCTTCAAACAGTCATTCACATGAATAGACACCTGATCCAGTCCATGAGGCATTGGTGGTGCTGTTGTAGAGGAAGTGGCATAAGTGCTCTCAGCTATCTCTGTATCACCGTGAAGCTTCCAGACTTGGTCAAAACCTTTCTTCATTGCTTGGAGATGTCCAGCCATTGCAATATGATAGTCTCTTAGCATATTCAAACTTGCACCCATTTGTGAATATGACAGCTTTATTGCTGGAATATCATTCAATTTGTCTCAACCTTGAGACAACATATCTTCAACTATTTGCAATTTTTCAAAGATCTGTGCTTGAGTACATGCAGTATGATTGAACACTTCACCGATTTTCTCGATAAGCTTGTTGGATCTGACAGTTGCAAAACCAGCAGTTTGCATTTGTTTCTCAATATTTTCACTTAGACATTTCTCAATGGCCTCCATTCTTTCCTCAAATTTAACTGATTGCTCTTCAACTTTAGTAGTCAGTTGGACAACAGAATCATGACTCTAGCAAATTGATTCTGTAGTATATGCAGTAACTATGAGGAATGACAAACTCAGTGAAGGGTTGGATGGTTGAAATGTTGAGCAGTAGGTTTTTCTTCTTGATGGAAATCTTCTGTTCTTCCGTGAGATGCTCCCACATTCAGATCATCAAATTGAGGAATTGGACTATAGGGTGCAGGGGCATAGACTGGTGTTGGTGAACGCTGCCCCTATGGCATTTTGGTACTTGTTCTCCATTGTCTTCTCCTTGCTGCTCTACATGTGGTTGTTCCACATGCAATTCTTCTAGCAGAGTTGCTTGAGAGGGAGCTGGTCCTCTCACTAACTTGTCTCCTTCCATTTGAATTTCATGAACTTAATGATGTTTGCCAAGCAGTAAATGTTGTATTTTGGTATCGATTTGGACTTTGCATTATCAAGAGGAATCTTGGCTTTGAGGAAAATGCAAGTTAACTCAGCTGCATAAGGTAGGCTTCTTCTAAGCTCTATTCTGGTGGTCTCATGAAGGATTTGACAAAACACTTCAGCTAAATTTGCCTTTTCCTTTTTAAGTAGACAGTAGAGTAGGAATTGTTGAACTCTTGTGACTCTACTTCTGCCTCCTCCTTGGGGTGTCAAGATTGTTGTGCATATATGATGTAGTAGCCGATTCAAAGGAGGGAATTTGTTTGCATTGAAGCAAGAGACCTTAGTTTGTACTGCATTCTTCTTATCATGGTCAAGTCCAGTCATTAAAGAGTATGCTTCATGCAGGCGACAATTGTACACATACGCATCTTGTCCATCATTTGGAATACCCAATGCTTCTCCCACAAAAGTTGTTGACAGTTTGATGGGGATTCCTTGGACAGAGGTTTCCAAAACTTGTCTCTTATGAATCAGGTTTTTGTAGAATTTCTAGACTAGGGTTGGGTAATAGACTCTATGGTCACTGATAAAATTAGTCCAGCCTTGAAAATAAAATATTTCAAAAAGTTTTTGGAAAAGCAATTTTCATAACTTCATCTTGAATGTCCACAGCTCTGGGTTTCAGAATCTATCTATTCTCATTTGTTCTGGTGATTTCGTCTGGTTCCTTACTGCTTTCTGTCCTTCATTTTCTGTCTCGTTTATTCTAAGCTTGTTCAATGCTATCGGTATCAGCAATACTGTCATCTGCCCTGTCAGAATTATCTTTTCTGCTGCTTCATCGTTATCATTCTCTAACCCTATATCATTAAGTCTGGGTTTTGATTTGCAGAAACACCTTGATCATCAGAATTATTGTTTCCTGATTTCTCAGAGTTCCTTCTTCTTGATTGAAGGAACCTTTACTCTCAGATGGCTGAGTGGAGCCCTTAGCTTTAGGGTTTGCTCCCTCCGTGTGCTCTTCATTAGATGATTGATCTTCTTCTTCATTGAACTGCCTAGATCAACAAATTCACTCTTATTCTTACCCTTTGACAGAGTCTTCTCCTTTGTGGTTCGTGGATGTGTGAATCTGTGGCTAGACAAGGTAGGAGCCATAGTCCTTCTCTTCTGGTACGGCACCTGTCCACTATCATTCAGAACATTGGTCCTTCGCTCAGTGGATGCGGGATCTGCATCCTTTTTTTTTGCCACCCCCTCGAGAAGAAGCTTGGGCACCATGATGATGATGGGAGAAGGAGCTCCTTGCTTGAAGAGAATGGGAGTTTGCCAAAAGCAAGGGCGAGAGAGAAAGAGAGTGAAACCTGTAGAGAAATGATCGCGAACAAGAATGTGTGTTGAGACTATTGGGGAATTGGAATAGTCACGCATCGACCTACCCTAGAAGGTGCAATGGCCTTGCGAAACAGTTGAGTTTAACTGATTCTGTAGAAGAAGATCAACAGTTGTGTCGACATAGAGACCAAGTGTGTCGACCCAATTAAGAATAATTATTAACATTCCAGAGGATTAAGAGTAGAGCATTTAACCATGAGAATATGACCTTATTAGGTTTTTCAGGATTTGAAGAAGTAGAGTTCTCTCTTTCCATTATATACAAAAATCCTTTTTGAGACTTATTATTTAGAAACTTGTTAAGTTAAAAGTTGCTCTTTAGTTTATATCATTTTTTGGAAAACTGGTGAGTTTAAGCTTTAGTTAACCATTAAAAATTTTGAGGGCCCAGAGGCATAGTTAACAGAATTAAACACTTCTTCAAGATAAAATTGCATTCTCCTTAAATCTTATTCATCAGTTGCATAAAGGAGCTCTAGAAAGAAGAAAATTTTCAAGAAGTATTGTGATTAAACTATCTTGAGAATGTTTCATAGGCATTAATTTTCAATTGAGAACATTATTCTTCTACAAGACATTTTTTTAAGAACATTCAGATATACCATTTTTTTTTTATGCAAGAGCTCATGTTTTTTACACACAGAGCTCTTGATTACTCAAGTGAGGTAATCATCTTGTCACAAGGGTTGTGTGCATCTTTTCATGTGAGTATACACGTTGGTTAGATGCTGGAATCCCCAGTTACTCAGTAAGCACAAAAATTATAATTTTTTATCAACCCTTCAATGAACAGAATTAACTAGCTCTTCATGACATGCATTAGTTTCTTCTATTTTCATCAGGATATGTAGTTTCTCAGAGACTAGTCATTGTTCTACCAAAGAATTTTCACTAGTTGTTAATCTTTGGCCAACTTCAACTCAACGAATGTTTAAGACAATACTTATTTGATGGTTTTTATTTTTCTACAAGAGAGACCTAATACTCATGAATTCAGGAAAGAGTGAGAAATAGTTTTTCTTTTTAAATGTTTTAAAACTATTATTTAGCCTCTTTTAGGTATTTTTTAGAAATTTCAATGTCAAACTTAGTAGTGTATAATTTACAAACCATTCTTTTACTTTCAGGGTTAATGAAGATTAGAGAATAAAGCTTTAACTCCCCCTAAAAAATTGCCCTATGTCAAGATTCATCAGAGATACAAATGTAGCATCCTGGAAATTTTAATTATATAAAACTCAAATAAATAAAATAAATAATTTTCATAATATCGGAGTATTTAAAACATACGTATCATTATCGTATGTGCTAAAACACATCAGAAAATTCCGTAAAAATTAGAAATCAACCCCACACATTATCCTAAATGTTCCACAAAGAAATTTGTGCCAAGAAAAATCAGATTAGCCAAGTTTAAAGTGGTTTGCGACTTATTATCGTAATTCATAAATAAGTCGTAAAATCGTTATCGCACTACTTGGATGAGTCAGAAATTAAATAAAATCATATATGGACTTCAAATAATATCCTCTAATGACCCATCAAGAATTTGGGTCAATAAAATCATTGGGGCTAGGTTTAAGAGTTAAGGTGACCGATAATCCAATTAGGAAACAAGTCGGAAAACCGTTAACACGGAAATACGACGAAACCATAAATTAAATAAAAATGTTGGAGAGACTTCTAACATTATATACTAATGACCCAATATCATAATTGGGCCAATGGACATCATTTGGCCCAAAAATCAAATAAAGCAAGAAAATGCATGGAATTCGTTGCTTAAATAAGCTGAAATTAGAAAGAGGTCATTAGAGTTGAATTGGGAGAGATTACTAGATATAAAATTAGAGCATTTTCTATAAGCTGAAATTAGAAAGTGGTCATTAGAGTTGCATAAATAACTTCCATAAAATTTCCAGATGAGGTAAATGCTGTCAGTCCATGTCCCAAAATTTGGG
>CM024758.1:78413186-78480705 GCA_014218235.1 Colocasia esculenta
CCAATGCTGGGGAATCGACCATATTATCCAACAACTCACCAACAGGGATAGTGTTTTTGCCCACAGGACTAGTAGCTTGATTATTAAGGGCAGATGAAACAGGACGCCACTCTTGGCGCGTAACAACTTCCGAACGACAAGATCTTTCATCAGAAGGGCAGGGGAATTCTTGCAGACTTATGATTGGAGCTAGCGGCAATGGTTCATGCACTAAAGATCTGGAGGCACTATCTTTATGGTGTCAGATTTGAGGTGTTCACTGACCACAAGAGTTTAAAGTATCTTTTCTCCCAAAAGGAATTAAACCTGAGGCAGAGAAGATGGATGAGTTTCTGAAGGACTATGACATCGAACTTCAGTATCATCCCGAAAGGGTAAATGTCGTAGTTGATGCCCTTAGTAGGAAGAGGTCATCACTCCAGCAAGATTGGAAGATGTTGGAGGGTGCAACATATGCGATGACTGAGTTAGAGCCATCTTTGTGTCAGGCTTTTATAGCTCAGTTGTCCATTAGGTCTTCGGTGTTGGATGAGGTGATCGAGCAACATAAGGCCGACCCTAGACTCCAAGAGTTGGTGGGCAAGGCAGGCATTGCTCGAGATGAGGATGGTGTGATTAGATTCCATCACCGTGTATGTGTTCCAGACATTGTAGATGTCCGTGGTTAGTTGAGTGTGATAGAGAGTAGCAGTGCGAAAGCAAATAAACAATCACACAAAGAACATAAGGAATTTATCTTGGTTCGGCCCTTCCAACATAGAAGTCCTACGTCCAGTCCCCAAGCATTCTCTTGAGATTTTACTAACCAAGGGTATAGTCCCCCTCAAGGACATAGAACACCCAGCACCCCATCTGGTCTTCTTCTCTTTCCCGGGCAAGAAGGCAGCCACTTCTCTTATAGGTCAAGAAGCCAACCTCCTGGTACAAACCCCAGTGCGGTTCTGCTAGACTTAACCCCAGCTAGGTTCTACACTGAGTACAGTCCCTCAGCTAGACAGAAATATTTCTTAGAAAAGAAAGAACAAAAGTAAGAGTTTTACAAGAATGGACTCTAACCTAGAAACTCTCAGCAAAGGACTCTTCCAAGAACTGCAATGACCACAGAGAGAGAGTAAAGGGAGGAATGCTTGAAAGCTTTGAAAACTTCTGCTATGAAAAGCTTCTCTTGATTGGGCTTGAGCTCTTCTCTCTTTCTTTGAGTGTGTGTGGAGTTGAGGTTCCTCCCAGGATATATACTCTTTTAAAGATCTTCAGGAAAGCTCTCTTCTTGTTCTTCAGCCTTGCTTCATCTTTTATATGAGTAGCTTTGAATAGATCCATTGAAGAGATCCGTTGGAACTCTTCTAGTCGTTGCTGATTTTTCTATTCTTCTACTTCTGACTGTCAGCCACTTGGTGGTCTTCGAGGTCTGCAAGCATAGAAGAAGGTGTTTAGATCAAAGACTATTTCTGTCAAAAAGGCTCACACTTCTGTGTTTTCTACTGTCACCTAGAAGCTACGTAAGCCCTTTTTGTCTGACAGGAGATAAGAGATCTAGAGGGATAGAAAAGATCTTCTATCAGAAAGATAGAAGATTACATAAATGAAATATATTTGACTTTCACTAGATGCCAAAAACATTTTGAAATATAAAGAAAACTGATGTTTAAGTTGAAATCTATGTTTGAACAGAATCCATGTTCTAATGAAATCCATGTTTCCACAGAGTTGATGTTTAAGTGAAATCTATGTTTGAACCGAATCCATGTTTAAGTTAAATCCATGTTTCAACAGAGTTGATATTTAAGTGAAATCCATGTTTTCAATGAAATCGATGTTTAAGTGAAATTGATGTTTAAGTGAAATCTATGTTTAAGTAAAATCGATGTTTGGTTGAAATTGATGTTTAAGTGAAATCAATGTTTAAGTGAAATCGATGTTTAAGTGAAATCGATGTTTGAGTGATATCGATGTTTAAGTGAAATCGATGTTTGAATAGAATCTATGTTCTGCACACAAACACGACCAGCATGTGTTCTAGTTGAGCACTGAGTGTCTCTGTGCACCTGCAGAACCTGGCCAACACTACCAGCGATAGAACGGATCATAGCATCATTATAGAAATTGGCAGGAAGACCCGGGAGATCCATCCAAACAGGAACTAGCGACGAGTCTTTGTCAGGAGAAAAATCCATGGTCCATTGAAAGAATCTGAATAATCGGCCTTTAACGTACAAAGAGTCCTTCAACAAGACCTGAATATAGTCCTCATGATTTTGAAACCTAAGGAGGAGATGTCTCCCATCCAGAGCACTAATAACGAAGTCTTGTTTGAAGCTGAACCGTTGAGCCAAATGCAGACGAATCTCCTGGAAAGAAGGGCGCCCAAGAGGGGTCCTAGCAATAATAGCGAAGGCTAGAGGAGAGCACGATATCCGTACCTCGTCCATAGAGAGGAAGACGGTCGGTTCACCAGAGTCTGTACAAGCAGGTACGTGAACTTTCAGAGGTAGAGAAGGAGGCTAGATCGACTTCATCATGACTTGGGAAAAAGAAGGCCCTGCAAGGTCCGGGCCAGGGCAGTGCTCATGCAACGCCTGGGACGGCTGTGCGTGCATGGCCAAGGGCGCGCAATCAATGCCATCGGTCGACGTAGCCTGCGCGCCCAAAGGAGAGGGCTCCACGCGACGAGCTGGGGCAGGCCAAGGCGCCAAGGAAGCGGCCGGAGTCAGCGCTACAGGAGGAGGTCCAAATGTCCTCGGAAGAGGCACGGGGGAGGAACCAAGCCCCCCCCCCCCCCCCCCCCCCCCAGGCCAGCCATGGCTGGCGGCGGCCTAGGGTAGCCGGGAGAGCAGCTGGGGAATCGGGTGGCAGGCATGGTAGTTTTTGACTCTCTCTCTCTCTCTCAGTAGACTATGGCGCTCCTCACATCCCGCTCATCTTGTTCATTGTCCATCTTTCGTGCTTGAATCGGTGGGTAGTGGGAGAGGGTCGGTACAACTATCCGCGCTGCACCGTGCTAAAGAGAACATGTAGCAACCCGGAAAATTCAGTATTTTTAAAAAAATTGAAATAATAAATTTCTATAAAAATAGAATAATAGAAAACATACATACCATTATCGTATGTGCAAGAACACATATAAAAATTCCATAAAAATGATAAATCAACCCCCCAGACATTATTTCTAAATGTTTTACTAAGAAATTTAAGCAACGAAAAATCTGATTGGCCAGGTATACGTCACAATGTGACTCATTATCCAACTTAGGAAACAAGTCGGAAAACCGTTAACACGAAATACGACGCAACCAAAAATTTAATAAAAATGTTGGGGAGACTTTCAACATTATATATTGATGGCCCATTATCATAATTGGGCCAATGGACCACATTGACCTAAAAATCAAATGAAGCAAGAAAATGCATAAAAATTCACAACTTTAATTAAGCTGAAATTAGAAAAAGGTAATTAGAGTTGAATTGAGAAGAGATCTTGCATTCTTGGCAACCCAGTTCGTGCTTAACTATGGTGGGAGATTTCCTAAAGCCTCACACACTCAAATGGAGGAAGAAATCCTCAAAATAGGAAACTAGTATGTCAAAACCGCAACTTTTCTTTCCTAGTTACAATAGGACTCTTAAACACCATGGATGTTTAAATACTTTTCACCAAACCCTTGGGTATGAGTTTACATCTTGTTGGGGTCATGTGGAGGAGTTCTTGGTGGCTGGGGAGCAAGAGATCGTCCACACCAAGCCGTTCTTCTTCCCCTTCTCGTCTGCTGCGACCTGCACAAACTATCCACTTGAAGTCGACCAAAGGTGAGTCAAACCATAACCAAACCTTGCAAGGCCTATACCCCTGGAAAGAGGGTCGAGTCTACGTTCTAACCCAAGTGGAATACCCAAATTCCATGTAGTATACATGGAGTATTAAGCATTTTCCTCAAGTGGTCTGAACACGGGTTTTTGGAAAAATGGGACTTCTTCAACCCAGAAGGTTGGTTTTCTTGGGCCAAACCTTAACAAATCCTATACCAAAGTGTAGAAAATCAAGTTAAATTTTGTTTCCCACTGGTTTCATCGAATTTCAATGAGTATATTTTGAATTATAAGTGATTTCCCCAAGTCGCACACTGTTAGGGCTTTTCCCATTCTTTATATGTTGCATGCATTTTGAGACCGAATTAGAGTAAACCCAAAACATGAAAGTTTTTCTACTAGTTGTCCTCGTCATGCCTTATGTTGAATGTTTTGTCTAAATGTCATTAGTTAGAGAGTTATAAGTGTGGTAAGAGGGTCACTGCATGATACTACATTTTCAGGTTGCACTTGGCTTTACGTTTGTGTTTGACTTGATTAAAGCCTGTTGAAACCATCATTGTTTTCTAATTCCGATTTACTGGAAGCATCCTTGCTCGTTTAGGTTAGTTTAAAACTAGTTTCGTTATTTTTCATGCACTGTACAATTTGTTCTCTATTTTTGGAGTACCCTGTGTCAAAATAAGGCAGCTCTAGACCGCAATCCAAGAACATGCCCTTTCTCTGTCGGATTCAGGCGCAGACCCTGTGAACGCGACGGCCCGATAGGCCACGTTCTGAGGTCTTGTCGCGACAGCACCCCCGTCGCGTTCTGAATGCGACGAGCGTGCCGTCGCTATCTCTCTGCCTGTTCTGACAGCCCTGTCACCTTCTTCATATGAACCCGTCGCGAACTGCCTGCCTGATCAGACAAGCTTGTCATGATCCTTACAAGGCACTGTCGCGTTCTGAACTGACCCTGTCGCGACCTTTACAAGTGTTCGTCGCGATCTCTGGATTTTTACATAAAACCACATGTTTTCTTGCAAATCTTACAGCTATACCTGAGGTCTGTTTAAATATGAGTTTTTTAGCATGTAATTCACATGTCTTAGGCCTGATCATTGCATGATGGTTATTTAATGGCTTAAAAGTGGTTAACCATTTAAAAGTTTTAATTACATGAAGGTTATTCTAATTGCTCTTCAAATGTTATGATCCATTCATGCAACTTGTGATTCAATCTTTCCATTATTCTACCATGTTTTAAATGATAATTATTATTCTAAAATCTTGCAAACCCATGTGTAGTTACATGTATTGTTCAATTCGTGCTATCATATTATGTGTTTTCCGCAAGTTTAAAACCGAAGGTTGTGGATTGAGATGCGTACATCACTACACACTTGCACTGTAGGCAGCTCTTTCTTGGGAATTGGAAGCTCTCTATCAGTCATTCTGAATCGGTAGACTAGTGACATTTTTTCCAAGGCCTCCATAAATCTCCTCTGACCATGGATTCCCACATGGCCGACGAGTTGGTTGTACCATTGAAGTTTCATGGAGATAGCGTGCACTTCCTTTCTCTTCTTGTTCTCGTGAGTGTGATTTACAAGCTATACTAAAGCCATTAATGTAAAGATTGAACTAAAGTATAAATCGTACTGTTATGCTACCGATTTTTTTCTCTTGACCATTGTTATCATGAAATCATGTTCAATCCACTTCTTACTTATTCTCATCATCATCATGAACATGACATTACAAATGCTTACATCTTGAAACTCTCATTGGCCATTATTAATGATTGTGGGTATCCACATTTAAAAATTTACATGAGATGCTGACCGGGCACGGCGAGTGTCCAAGGGCTCCAGTCTTGCCCCAATGACGGAGAGTCATAAATATACTGTTAACCATGGGGTATAATGATTATTGGCGTTGCATCTGCGCTAGGAGTCTTGCTTGCTTGTTGAATGATAGATACAATAACCACATACACGTGTCCTGGTGTACCTTTTTGATGGATCTTTTCTTGGTGTACATTAGTGTCTACGTGCCTGATTAGTGTTACATGATCGTGCTCGTGCGTGCTTGCTTGCTTGCGTGATATGGCCATCCTGCATTTATTGCAATTAGTGACATCTTGCATTCTTGAAAGCTACTAACATCAAGTGAACCTTGCGTGCTTGTACAAAGTGATCTATTGCTAGTTCTATCTTGTCATCTTGTTCACAAATCTTGTTCTATCATAATCACTCTCTCTAGCTCGTTTCATGTATCATATTTTAACGAGTATCTTCGTACATGCATATCATGACAATCATCGTGCTTACCTAGTTCTAAATTGCTAATCACTTATATCATTGCCTGCACATTGAGATATAAATCCTACTGGTTTAGTTTGCTCATCCCCTACTTTTACCCAATCTAGGTGACTATGAAGTTCAAGAGGAAGAGCAAGTCGAGGATGGGAATGCGTCCGAGTGAAGAGCGTTCCAACTATGAGTCTAGTTATAGTAATTTGCTTTGAGAGTTAGAACATGTAGTAGGAAGTGAGGAGTATTATGTACTTTTCCTTTTTATTGAGTCTAGTACTGTTATCCCATAGTCTAAGAGTTGTAATAGTTCCATTTTGAATACAATAAGTTGAGATTTGAATAAAAGAATAGTTGAGTTCAATATTTGGGCCCTATGATGTATGTTGTTGTACATTTAGTGCGTGCTAGCTAGAGGCTTATTTGCCAACTGTTCACGTCTCGGGTTATTGTCTCGAATTATTTCTGAATAATTTTTAATATCTACTGCCTAATTCTCGGGACATGACAGTTAAGTAGTATCAGAGCCTAGGATGTCTGATTAGATATCTTAGGTTTAAGATGTTCTAGGATGTCCTCATTGAATCTCTTAGGTATAGGGTGTTCTAGGACGAACTGCCATGACACGTGTCTAAGTCACCACCATACCTATGTGAGAGGTTGGGTAAAGCTTGGGGTTATGCTAGGAGCTTAACTATATGTATAAGCACCTTAAGTTTAAGAAGAAAATTAATAAGTATTATTGCTCGCAGGAACTAGAGGAGATGGCTGGCGAGCATGCACAAATGCACGAATTACAGCAAACTGTACAAGGTTAACTCAAGCCCTTAACAACGTGATCCAAGCAGGAGCAAGAAATGGGGCAGGAGACTTATATGGGAACTTTCAACGAATAAATCCCCCTAGGTTTAATGGAACTCCGAATCCTGATGAAGCTGAAAATTGGGTGAAGGTGATGGAACGAATCTTTAGAGTTATGCAATGTTCAGAGCAGGAGAAAGTCCTTCTAGCAACCTTCCAGTTGGACCGCGATGCTAGAGCTTGGTGGGAAGCCGCCAGTCGACAATTACCCAACATCAATAAAAGTGGGATAAATTTTTAGAAATCTTCAACACCAAATACTTTTCTGAGAGGATTCGTGAGAAGAAGGCAAATGAATTCACCAATTTAAAACAACGAATGATGTCTGTAGCAGAATATGAAGTGCAATTTGAAAGACTAGCACAGTATGCACCACATTTGGTGAGTACGGAAAAGATGAAGGCAAAGAGATTCTGAGAAGGGTTGAGACCTGTGTTCTGGGAAAAGTTGGATCCACTAGACATTGTAGTATATTCAGACATGGTATTAAGAGCACAATTAGTCGAGGACACCATGGAACTTCTTGAAAAGATCCATAAGAAGAAGGTATTGAAAAGGGAACGTGCTACTCATTCCAATGATAATAAAGGAAGAAATACAGTAGATAGCAAGAGAATGAAAGGTGAGGTGAAACGGAAGGAAGTTGTGAATTTTGTGAAAAGCCAGGGCATCAGGTTGATAACTGTTGGAAGAAATTGGGCAGATGCTTGCGATGTGGAAGTCAACAACATCGAGTCATCGATTGCCCAACAAAGAAGAACCAAACTCTACGCCAAGGATGATTACAAACCCTTGTGGATATGAATCATGCTAATGAAGGTGGACAGGGTATTATCACTACACCCTTAGTATAATTTCATATTATTTTCACGATAGCAAGGCCTTAAGTGGGGGAGATGATGGATTGAAATACTTAGAATAAATTGGTAGTCGTATCATATCATATGAATTTGGGGACCAAATTAATTTTTAAATGGGGGAGGATGTAGCAACCCAGAAATTTCAGTATTTTAAAAAACTTTGAATAATAAATTTCTATAAAAATGGAATAATAGAAAACATACATACCATTATCGTATGTGCAAGAACACATATAAAAATTCCGTAAAAATGATAAATCAACCCCAGACATTATTTCTAAATGTTTTACTAAGAAATTTAAGCAACAAAAAATCCGATTGGCCAGGTATACGTCACAATGTGACTCATTATCCAACTTAGGAAACAAGTCGGAAAATCGTTAACAAAAATACGACGCAACCAAAATTTAATAAAATGTTGGGGAGACTTCCAACATTATATATTGATGGCCCATTATCATAATAGGGCCAATGGACCACATATGACCCAAAAATCAAATGAAGCAAGAAAAGTATAGAAATTCGCAACTTTAATTAAGCTGAAATTAGAAAGAGGTAATTAGAGTTGAATTGGGAAGAGATCTTGCTTCTTGGAAACCCAATTCGTGCTTAACTATGGTGGGAGGTTTCCTAAAGCCTCACACACTCAAATGGAGGAAGAAATCCTCAAAATAGGAAACTAGTATATCAAAACCGCAACGTTTCTTTCCTAGTTACAATTGGACTCCTAAACACCATGGATGCTTAAATACTCTTCACCAAACCCTTGGGGATGAGTTTACATGTTGTTGGGGTCATGTGGAGGAGTTCTTGGTGGCTGGGGAGCAGGAGATCATCGACACCAAGCCGTTCTTCTTCCCCTTCTCGTCTGCTGAGACCTGCACAAACTGTCCACTTGAAGTCCACCAAAGGTTAGTCAAACCATAACCAAACCTTGCAAGGCCTATACCCCTAGAAAGAGGGTCGAGTCTAAGTTCTAACCCAAGTGGAATGCCCAAATTCCATGCAGTATACATGGAGTATTAAGTGTTTCCTCCAAGTGGTCTGAACACAAGTTTTCTGGAAAAATGGGACTTCTTCAACCCAGAAGATAGGTTTTCTTGAACCAAACCTTAACATATCCTATACCAATGTGTAGAGCATCAATTTAACTTTCGTTTCCCACTGGTTTCATCGAATTTAAATGAGTATATTTTGAATTATAAGTGTTTTCCCCAAGTCGCGGACTGTTAGGGCTTTCCCGTTCTTTATATGTTGCATGTGTTTTGAGACCGAATTAGAGCAAACCCAAAACATGAACGTTTTTCTAGTAGTTGTCCTCGTCATACATTATGTTGAACATTTTGTCTAAATGTCATTCGTTAGAGAGTTATAAGTGTGGGAAGAGGGTCGCTGCATGATACTACGTTTTCGGGTTGCACTGGCATTACGTTTGTGTTTGACTTGATTAAAGCCGGTTGAAACCATCATTGTTTTCTAATTCCGATTTACTGGAAGCACCCTTGCTTGTCTAGGTTAGTTTAAAACTAGTTTCGTTATTTTTCATGCACTGTACAATTTGTTCTCTATTTTTGAAGCACCCTGTGTCAAAATAAGGTAGTACTGGACCGCAATCCAAGAACATGTCCTTTCTCTGTCGAATTCAGGCGTAGACCCTGTGAACGTGACGGCCTGATAGGCCACATTCTGAGGTCTTGTCGCGACAACACCCCCATCGCGTTCTGAATGCGACGAGCGCGCCGTCGCTATCTCTCTGCCTGTTCTAACAGCCCTGTCGCCTTCTTCATATGAACCCGTTGCGAACTGCCTGCCTGATCAAACAAGCTTGTCGTGATCCTTACAAGGCACTGTCGCGTTCTGATCTGACCCTGTCGCGACCTTTACAAGTGTCCATCGCGATTTCAGGATTTTTACATAAAACCACATGTTTTCTTACAAATCTTACCGCTATGCCTGAGGTCTATTTAAATATGATTTTTTTAGCATTTAATTCACATGTCTTAGGCCTGATCATTGCATGATGGTTATTTAATGGCTTAAAAGTGGTTAACCATTTAAAAGTTTTAATTACGTGAAGGTTATTCTAATTGCTCTTCAAATGTTATGATCCATTCATGCAACTTGTGATTCAATCTTTCCATTATTCTACCATGTTTTAAATGATAATTATTATTCTTAAAATCTTGCAAACCCATGTGTAGTTACATGCATTGTTCAATTCGTGCCATCATGTTAAGTGTTTTCCGCAAGTTTAAAACCGATGGTTGTGGATTGAGATGCGTACATCACTACACACTTGCACTGTTAGGCAGCCCTTTCTTGGGAATTTGGAAGCTCTCTACCGGTCATTCCGAATCGGTAGACTAGTGACCTTTTTTCCAAGGCCTCCGTAAATCTCCTCTGACCATGGATCCCACATGGCCGACGAGTTGGTTGTATTGCACTTCCTTTCTCTTCTTGTTCTCGTGAGTGTGATTTACAACTATACTAAAGCCATTAATGTAAAGGTTGAACTAAAGTATAAATCGTACTGTTATGCTACCGAATTTATCTCTTGACCATTGCTATCATGAAATCATGTTCAATCTACTTATTACTTATTCTCATCATCATCATGAACATGACATTACACATGCTTACATCTTGAAACTCTCATTGGCCATTATTAATGACTGTGGGTATCTACATTTAAAATTTTACATGAGATGCTGACCGGGCACGGCGAGTGTCCAAGGGCTCTAGTCTAGTCCAATGACGGAGAGTCATAAATATACTGTTAACTATGGGGTATAATGATTACTGGCGTTGCATATGCGCTGGGAGTCTTGCTTGCTTGTTGAATGATAGATACAATAACCACATACACGTTTCCTGGTGTACATTCTTGATGGATCTTTTCTTCGTGTACATTAGTGTCTATGTGCCTGATTAGTGTTACATGATTGTGCTCGTGCGTGCTTGCTTGCTTGCGTGATATGGACATCCTGCGTTTATTGCAATTAGTGATATCTTGCGTTCTTGAAAGCTACTAACATCAAGTGAACCTTGCGTGCTTGTACAAAGTGATCTATTGCTAGTTCTATCTTGTCATCTTGTTCATAATCTTGTTCTATCATAATCACTCTCTCTAGCATGTTTCATGTATCATATTTTAATGAGTTTCTTCATACATGCATATCATGACAATCATCGTGCTTACGTAGTTCTAAATTTCTAATCACTTATATCATTGCCCGCACATTGAGATATAAATCCTACTAGGCTAGTTTGCTCATCCCCTACTTTTACCCAATCTAGGTGACTATGAAGTTTAAGAGGAAGAGCAAGTCGAGGATTGGAATGCGTTCGAGTGAAGAGCATTCCAACTATGAGTCTAGTTATAGTAATTGCTTTGAGAGTTAGAACATGTAGTAGGAAGTGAGGAGTATTATGTACTTTTCCTTTTTATTGAGTCTAGTACTATTATCCCATAGTCTAAGAGTTGTAATAGTTCCATTTTGAATACAATAAGTTGAGATTTGAATAAAAGAATAGTTGAGTTTAATATTTGGGCCCTATGATGATGTATGTTGTTGTACATTTAGTGTGTGCTAGCTAGAGGCTTATTGCCGACTGTTCACGTCTTGGGTTATCGTCTCAAATTATTTCCGAATTATTATTAATATCCACTGCGTAATTCTCGGACGTGACAGAACACCGGTCGGGGTTGTAGAGGACCAGTCCTTTGTCGCCAATCAGTCGCAGAGCAAGGCCAACACGCTGTGGAAGGTGTATGATCTAGTTATGGAGAAAGATCGGCCACATCTCAAACTGCTCCATAGTCAGTGTGTTCAGGTAGAGCCTCCACCCCTTCAATCCCTTGACCGTTGTCATCTTGCACAATGCCTGAGTAGTCATATGGAGAGGAGCATTGACAAAGGAGAGTGGGTGGTGGACCATGCTCATGCACTTGATGGAGGGGTCATCCGTTGCCTTGAAGTTTATATGCATGCCCGTCCAGCATTCAAGGGCAACCACGGAACCGAAGAGGAGTCCCCTAGTAGCTGCAGAGGAGAGTCCAGCATACAGATAGCCAAGGACAGCTTGAGAAATGGACATGCCTTTCCATACACAGCTGATAGTGCTCAGGTTGGATGCAGAGGGGAGGTGGTCCTATGTAGGGAAAAGGTTGATGCCACATATGCAGATGGTGGCGGCCTTGGCAATGGCGAGGTAGTTCCCGTCTTTCTCCTGCAATGTGACATGATCCACTGAGAAAGAGAAGGAGATGGATGTAACCCGGGCTAGTTTGGTGCTCAAGTCCCAAGTCCGAGTGGTGATCTCGCTGAGGATGGACCAAGAGTCTATGGCAGCTACAATGTGCATGATGAGGTGTTCCTTCCCTCTCCTCTCTTTAGGGAGCCCCAGCATGAGCTTTAGCTCCTCTAGTAGGATGGTGGCTTCGAATGAGGGGAAGATGAATGTGTGGGCCTGTGGGTGCCATAACTCCGCAAGCGCTGTCATACTATCCCACACATGCACTATCTTATGATAATTCTTGCCAGCGTGAGGATGGTGTGAGCTTCCATTCGCGCAGTAAGTTAGTAGACGCCACGGGTAGCGCATTGATCATAGGTTCTAGCCAGGAGATTTTGGAGTAGCACCTACCGCCCGAGAGGATCTAGAAGAGAAAGAAAAGAGGGTTGGCAGAAGAAGAGAAGAAGAGATGAAGAAGAAGAAAAAGAAGAGAGATAAAATCAAAATAAGAGAGAGAAAGTACTCACTTGAAGATCATGTCTTGAGCTAATGTGGCCGGGCACGGAGGAGAGGCGTTGGAGCGCTACATGGGCCGCCCTTGCTGCTTTCGGGCTACCATTAGAGATGGGACCAGCTTCAAAAGAAGAAAAGACCTCTTCATGGCTAGAAGAGAGAGAAAAGTAAGAGAAGAAGAGAGAGTGGATGAGCTCCGAATTTAGACCCTTGCACCCCTATTTATAGAGCTCTAGGGGGTGCTAATCCCATCCCAATTTATCCCTAGGAGTTAGAGTAGCAATAGGGTTGGGTTTAGGAGTCCCATAGGTGGTGGATTTAGTCTTAGGATAAGGATAAGGCTCGGTTTCGGTGTTTATCGTACAGAATGATGTCGCGACGCCTCGATCCGACACGTTAATGTCGCGACCTCCTTTGGCGTCGCGACAATGTCCCGACCCCCCGAAGTGTCTCATTTATGTGGTTTGTGTTTTCTATTGTCTGTGCATAGTTTGTTTGCTTATGCTATTGTTGTGTGTGTACATATTGCCTTCGTTACGTTAGTTATTGCATTGATTATTCATCATAAGAACTAAAAAAAAACTCAAAAAGTAAAAAAAAAATATCACAAAAATGAAGCTTTATAGGTAAGTCAGGTAAGTATTTCTATCCTTACTCTCTTGCATTACTATATGGTAATCTACTTATTATACCACTTCAAGGACCGGCTGGTTCTCAATATGCTCTGAGATCTGATTTCCCCTTCAAAAAAAATGGTGATGATCTAGGTGCATGTTGTTAATCGCCGGATAGGCCGTTAAGTTGGATAAGTTTGGGGATGATGGACTCTGTCTTGCACAACAGTTGCAGGAAGACTCTCGACCCATTCTTGTCTGATTTAGCAATATTATCCTTGATATATTTTAATTTTCTCCTTTCATTGCATTTGATTTAATGATTTCTTTTCCTTTAGCCCAGCATGCCTCCTGTAGGATTTTGAGCTATCATGACTCATCCCTGGCTAATGGTGAGCTCTTGTTGAGTGCCCAACCGTCCTTCATGTTTAGAACAAGAAGTCTCATTCCACTCCGAATCGGAAGGTCTGTCTCTGAGCGAGTTGCTCTTGCCAGTTTGTCAAGAATTTCCTTGCCTAGATTCTCTATCCAATTTTCATCTTATTCCTTTTGATCCGTTTTGGTTGCGAACCACTCTTAGGAAAGAGTTAGAGTTACTTGCCTGTCATGCACATGTCCCTCCAAAATAAAACCTGCAGGCCAATCGGCTAGGGGCCTCTCAATCGAGGAGTTGATCGTCCTTTTCTTTCTCCTTCTCGTCTAGATTTGTGTTTTCCTTGCATTCTGCTCGATGCAACTAACTCAGGGCATTCAAGAAGATTCCATTACTTGTTAGTTAGATCGGGTGTCTCTTTACCTTGGCTCCCATCTCTTCAGTCCACTCCATGTCATTTCCGATTCATCGTCATTTCATGACACCTTCGCAACACCTCCGCTACGCTCCCTTGTACAGTGGAAACCAAGGAGGGGCAATCTGTAGACACCCAATTCTAGCCCATAAGTTCAACCATATTTCTTGTTCTCTTAATGAGCCCCAAGTTGGTCACTCACTTTGAGCCCATCTCTTAGCCATGTTTTGAGCCCATTAAAAGCCCAATTTTCACATTATCCCGTCCAATTATCTTTCTGAGAGTCCTCATACTTAATTATTGATTATTCAACCAAATAATTGATCAATAATCCAAGAATAATCAATTTTCCTTAACGCGATGGGTCGTGGCGTCGCGTTCTCCATGTCGCGCCCTCCTTGACCGTCGCGACAGCCCATGCATATCCATTCATGTGCCCTTAAGGTCACAACCATCCTGGCCATCGCGACAAGCCATATAGCGTCCCTACGACCCATCGCGACATGATTTGCATGCGCTGGCCTCCGCAACCACCTCCTATTTATCCTCCATGGGCCTTATCATCATCTCTAAGCAACTCCCACAACCCCCATGCGCGGTTTGAGGGTCCATGGCACCTTGGGACCCTCCTAGGACTCTCCCCTCTGGATTTACATGATTTTGGGTAATTATCATTTACTGACGAGGATATCTCTCTCATTTCTATATAAGGGACACTTCTCTTCAGAGGAAGGGGACCCCCATTTTTTACCACGAAGTGCTGCCAAATTTCCCCCAGACCTGACCCTTAGCTCATGGCTTACCCATTCCTCACATTTCTCTCCATTCTCTTAACCAAGAAATGACATCTTCTTCACATATGCAGCTTGGTGACTGAGGAGGCGTATTCCAGGGCTTCAGCAACACTCAAGACATTTCACCACGGCCAAGGAGTCGCCCCTATTGGCCTCTTTCTTCCTTCTTTCTCTATTTTTCTTCCATGCGTGTTTTTATTTTCTTTTAGATAGGAACCATCTTCTTTCCATTTCTACGTTTTTACATCACCAAGGTTTTAAAAGCCACCCCCTGGTTTGTTCCCTCCATGCTTCCCCTTTTCCTTTCATTTTTGGATAGATGCTACACTTAAACATGGTTTAACAGGGTTCCTTTTGGTGTTTTCTTCATTTTGCAGACACCTAAGCAAGAGTTAACGAGGAGCTCTTGTCCTCTAGCCGGCTGGAGGGCAGGAAGAAGGTCCGCCAACATCCTCCTGCACTGCAGAGAACGCGTAAGTAGCCTGCATCGCGACATCAGAGATGCGCCTAGGTAGGGCAACGCGACAGGGAGACCTGTCGCGACATCAGTAAGTGCCCCATTCTCAACTCCTTTCCTAGCACGTTAGCCTAGTTTCATTCTTATTTGAAGGCAACTGTGTAGGTGGCGATCACACTTTCTAATCCATGCTATTAACGTATTTAAAACATGTTGTGTGTCTCGAGGGGTAGGCAACCCTGTGATTACAGACCCTGGTAGTCGCGATTCTCAAAATCACGTCGCCTGTGTTGGTCGCGTTTATGAAAGCCAAACCAGAGGTTGGTTTGCCCTAGATTCCAAGCCCCCAACCAGCACACACATGTACAACCATAGGAAAATCCATATTCGGCCACACACTAGCCACAAAACCCACTAAGTTATGATCCGAAAAAGTCACGACGTTACATTACTATCATCTAAAAAGAAATTTCGACCTCGAAATCTAAACACTTAATGCGTTAAACATAACATCACATACTATCATCTAAAAAGAATTAAAAGCTTACTCAAATAGGTAAGGATACTCTTTCAACATTTCTTCTTCTAACTCCCATGTATCTTCTCCTCCTTGGCTGTTCTCCCATCTAATCTTTACTAATTCAATTCCTTATTCCTCAATTTCTGTGTTCATCGACCTGTGATCTGTACCGGGTACTCTGGTATGGACATGTTTGGCTTCAAATCATCCATTGATAACTGACTACCTATGATGGATCTTCGATGTGCTTTCTCAGCATAGAAACATGGAAAACATCATGAGCATCTGGAAAGTCTGTCACGAGATCTATTATGTATGTTGTTTCTCCAATTCTTTCAATCACCGAGAAGGAGCCCACATACTTGTGTAGCAACCCAGAAAATTTAAAATTTAAAAAAAATTGAAATAATAATTTCTTTAAATCGAAATAATAGAAACATGCATACCATTATCATATGTACAATAACCCAACGGAAAATTCGTTAAAAATTATAAATCAATCTCAGACATTATTCCTAAGTGTTTCACGTAGAAATTCGTGCAACGAAAAATCCGATTGGCCAAGCGTATGTCACAACATGACCAATTATCCAATTAGGAAACTAAGTCGGAAAACTGTTAACACGGAAAGATAACGCGCCCATAAAACATCGAACATATCAGAGAGACTTTCAACATCATGAAATGAATAACCATTATTGGGTTTGGACCAATGGACCTCTTATAGCCCACGAATAAATTCAAATAAGAAGATGCAATAAAAATCATAACTCTATTATTCCCCAATTAAAAAGGAAAACCTATAAGATAAATTCCAATAAATAATGGGCTTGGTTAATTAGACCCATTAGAAATTAGTGGGCCAAAATAAGAATTTTTAAAAATAAGAATAATGGGAAAATATCCTAAATTCGTAACTAAATTATTACCTAAATAGAAAAGGGGTATTTAATGCATTAAATAGGAAGTTGAGTTGGAATTGGATTCCTAACCTACTCCATATAGTCTAGCATGAATTTAGCTCCCGTCCTAACCCAATAGGAGGTGGAAAGCTTGGAAGGAGGTTGGGAAAGGAGGAAATTCAGAATTAAATAGGAGTTAAAGTACTATTAGGAATTAGAAACATAACTAACATAAATACACCTCTTAAACCCTCTTGGCCGACCAAGCTAGTGCCAAAGGTTTCCTGGACCAGGAGGAGAGGCCAAGGAGGAGGAGATTTCGTGGGGAGAAGAACCTTTCAAGCTTTCAACCCCGTTCTTCAAGTTCTAGCCCTAGAAGAGGAAATCGAGTCAAGGTAGGCATTCTCACAAGCTAAAATCCTAATATTTCGTTTGTAGATTGTTCTATGCATCAGGAACAAACCCTCAAGTTTTATAATTTTCCATGGAGCCAATATTTTCTTCTTGAATTTAGAAGTTCTGCAACTTACATGACCCCGAACCCTCTTCTTGACTCTTGATCTCCTTGTATACTCAACCCCATGCCACGAGATTTTTACTGTTGGGACTGATGTATGTTAGACATCTTTTGCCCCTAAAAACCCTAAATTTCATCGAGCATGTTGATCGAATTTAACCGATCTTTCTCTCTGTGTCATGTTCTGAATAACCTGTTCTTGCTCATGTTCAAAACCTATATGAACCATGCTCTCTCTCTAATTCCGATTTACTGGAAGTACCCTTACATGTCTAGTTTAATTTGCAACTGGTTTCATGATTTTTCATCGTGTTACAATTAGTTATGATTTTTTGAACAACCCTATATCAAAAATTGAAATCCTTGGTCCGCAATCCAATGTCTGGTCTGACTCCTGTCAGAGTCAGGCGCAGACAACCAGAAGGCGACGCCTCGACATGTCGCTTTCTGGGGCCTGATTGCGACCGCCTCCCTGTCGCGACCAAGAAGGCGACAGGTGAGCCGTCGCGTTCTCAGTACCCGATTTGCATGCCCTATTGCGACCTGTGCAAGACCCTGTCACGTTCTGCTGGCCCATGTCGCCATCCTTACAGCCCTATGTCGCCTTCATAAGAATTTTGAGAAAAACCCATGAAAAATATTTTTGTCGCCTTCTTACCGTTATACCCCCAGTTAAAACCCTACTTAAAATGGTGCTATATTGAATGATTTAAAATACATGTTCACGACTTATTTCTATCTATGATTTCTCTTGCACTTGCACCCACTTAAACCATCCATTTATGGCTGAAATCTTGCAGAAAATATCTCATAATGTATCTGGTAATTTATTGCAATAAAGCATATAATTGCCCTATTTAAAGGACTTGTATTCGTTTCTTGCGTTGTTTATATACCGATATCGACGCTCCACTATTTTAGAATTCCTCTAGAACGTCGAGCACATGTTTTACATACACACTTTACTTGGCTTGTGGTGAACTCTCCGTCGGATATTCCTTTCGCCGGACTAGTGAACTCTTGCACAAGGCCTCCATAAGTCTCCTCTGATCATGGATTCCCACATGGTCGACGAGCCGGTTGTACCCTAACACCTATGATACCCTTTAGGGATCTATATGATCCAAACGGCTATTAGAGATTCACTCTCGTCTTAAATCACGCCGGACCTCTGGACCTGTGCATAACAAGGCCAGTGGTAGGGTCGTGAGTTCCACCTGACTGCCAACACCAAGTGCGCGTGTTGTGCAACTGTTACTATCGCTCGTTACTCGACGTTTCATGTGCAATGATCATAGGATCTCATCTATACTGTACTCTCTCGTCTATTAACGTTCACTCTACTATCTCGTCTCTCTCGTCTATTCACGTTCACTCTACTATCTCGTCTCTCTCGTCTATTCACGTTCACTCTACTATCTCGTCTCTCTCGTCTATTCACGTTCACTCTACTATCTCGTCTCTCTCATCTATTCATCTAGTACTCTCTAGAGACTCGTTGAGCTGTTGTGGCTCCTATCGTTTGTACTATTTCATGACTGTCTAGCGCTATAATGCATACTGTGCAGGGCACGAAGAGTGTCCGAGGGGCTCCAATCTAGTCCTGGGGGCAGAGAGCCACCCGAAAATACCTGCAGGGGCTATTGACGGTGTTCTGCATTGCACCGGTTCTGACTATACTATCTTGGCTAGACATCTGACTACTATCCTTTTAGTCTGAGGAGTTCAGACGTGCTGTGATATTACTGTGCTATCACAAACTGTTATACAATAGTCTGAGGAGTTCAGACATAATGTACTATCGTGAAACAGCTACTGTCCCAAAGTGACTATTGTCATACTCTACCAGTGCACTGTTGTGCAACCATACACGCTATCTCGTTACACGCTCTACTTGCTCTACTTGATACTTGCTATCTTGAGTTATTACGTTCTATCGTGACTTGATCACATTCAAAGTGCCATTACTATTTCGATTGACGAAAGTTAATCAACAATGCTATACTATTTCGATTGATGAGAATCAATCAAAGTGCAATTTACTCGTTACATGACCATCTACTATCCACTCTTCTTGCTATACATGCCTCTTGCTATTCTGGACAATATCGTTACTTGCTATTGTTGTTATAGTTTTCTATCGTGACTTGACTTTAAACATCGTGCTATACTTGATTCATCTGCTATTTGAACCATGTTACTTGTGCTATTACTTTCTCTACTTTACACGACTCTCTCTATCATTAGTTACTCTGCCATTTAATGCATTAATTATTTAAAGCCTGCTTGAGCCTGAGATTTAAGTCCTACTGGGCGTTATCGCTCACCCTTCGTTATTTGTTATTGTGTCTCAGGTAAGTCGGACAATGACGTTATACGTACTAATGGGACAAGACCAGAGTGATGAGTGACCTGGAGTCAAATGACGAAGTTACCCTAGTACCATTGGAGTCTAGTAGTTATTGCTTTAGATTTCTTTTCAATGTGATGATGTCATTGAGCCTTATGTATTGGCTCCGAATTAGTGGTTGTAATAGTCTTAGTGATTTTATAATGAAACGAAGAGTTATTTCAATTATTGTTCGTTAGATGCTCTGATGTTTGCGAAAGTATGCACAATTGTCGTTACCATACTCGTTGTTCGCGTCTCCCTCCGATTTATCCGCTGCTAAATTGGAGGGGCGTGACACCTTGGGCTTAACTTACCTCTTTTTCTGAATCTCAACACACCTTGGTAGGAGAAACCCTTAGAAAAACATAATCCCCAACATCAAATTGATGTGGTCTGCATCGGGTGTCTGCATAACTCTTTTGCCGGCTTTGGGCTATTTGCAATTTCTCTTTAATAAATGTAACCATTTCTATAGTCTGCTGAATCAATTCAGGACCCATAACTTGCCTTTCTCCAACTTCATGCTAGTTCAATGGTGTTCTACATGGCCTGCCATACAAGGCCTCATAAGGTGCCATTCCAATGGTCGTGTGATAATTGTTATTATATGCAAATTCTACCATTCCCAAATGGTGCTCCCAGCTACCTCCCTACACTAAACAGGAAGCTCGTAGCATGTCTTCAATTGTCTGGATGGTTCTTTCAGTCTGTCCATCAGTCTGTGCGTGATATGCCGAACTATACCTCAATTCAGTGCCAACTACTCTCTGTAGACTCTTCCAAAAACCTGATAAAAATCTTAGATCTCTATTAGAAACAATTGTCTTTGGAATACCGTGCAATGGTACAATTTTGTCTACATATATTCTTGCCAATCTATCCACAGTCCAAGACATATTCACAACTAATAATCTACATACTGTGGTCAATCTGTTGACAAACACCCAAATTCCATTGTGCCATGTTGCTGTCCTGGTAGCCCTATTACAACATCCATAGCAATATCATCCCACTTCCATTGTGGAATTGGTAATGGCTGAAGTAGTCTTCCAGGTTTCTGATGTTCTGCCTCTATCTGGTGACAAACTGAACACCTTGTAATGATTTTGCTATTTCTCTTTTTCATGTGGTGCCACCAAAAATGCTTTTCTCAGTCTTGATACATTTTGGTACTACCTAGATGGATGGTGTGCCTGGATTTATGTGCCTCTTCTAAAACTCTCTGCTTTACCTCCAGTCCACTGGTACATACAACCTGCCTCTGAGCTTGACTACATAGTTATCATCAATTGTGACACCTTCCATTTGACAATTTCTGCTAAATTTCCACCTGTCTTCTGAGCTTCCACAATCTGCCAATAAAAGGATGGTTCAATAACACTGCTTGCTAATACTGCTCACCGTTGCTGCTTGGACATATAGAGAAGTCTCTGCTAATTCTTCATACAACTTCCATTACTTAATCATCATTTGAGTCAAATATGCTTTCTACTTAATTCATCTGCTACAACATTGGTTTTACCCGGATGGTAAGCCAAACTGAAATCATAATCTTTTAGATACTCTACCCACCTGTGTTGACGAAGATTCAACTTTCTGGGAGAAAATATTTTCAAGCTCTTATGATCTATAATATCTCAAACCTCTCACCATAAAGATAGTGCCTCCATATCTTCAAAGCAAAATAACTACTGCCAATTCCAGATCATGAGTTGGGTAGTTTCTTCTGCTGGCTTCAATTGCTTAGATGCATAGCTATAACCTTACCATGTTGCATAAGAACAACTCCAAGATCTCTTCTTGACGTATCCGTATATACACAAAACCTCCGCTGCCTACTGGTAATGTCAATATCGGTGCTGCTGTAAGCCTTTTCGTCAATTCCATAAAACGTTTCTAACAATCACTTGACCAAACAAAGATGAATCTTCCTGGTTAATTTTGCCATAAGTGCTGTGATTCTAGAAAATCTTGTATGAAACGCCTATAATATACTGCTAAACCTAGGAAACTTCTGATTTATGTAATTGTCTTCGGTGTTTCCCATCTCATGACTGCTTCAACTGCAACACCTTCTACTGAAATTACATGCCCTAAAAACTGAATTCTTTCAACCAAAACTCACATTTACTAAACTTAGCATACAACTGATTCTCTTGCAAAGTTTGCAAAGTAAATCTTAAATGTGCTGCATGATCGTCTTCTGATGTTGAATATACTAGTATATCATCTATAAACACCACAATAAACTGATCCAGATATGAATGAAAAATTTTGTTCATTAAATTCATAAATGCTGCTGGTGCATTGGTTAGCCCAAATGGCATAACCACAAACTCATAATGTCCATACCTGGTTCTGAATGTTGTTTTATCAATGTCTTCCTCTCTAATCCTTAGCTGATGATACCCCGACCTCAAATCAATCTTAGAAAACACTTTAGCTGACTGAAGCTGATCGAATAAATCATCAATCTTGGTAATTGATACTTATTTTGATAGTACCCTCATTCAATTTCTGATAATCTATGCCATATGAAAGATTCCATCTTTCTTTCTTACAAATAACACTAGAGCTCCCAATGGTGAATGACTCGGCCTGATAAAACCCTTCTCTAACATTCCTGCAACTGTTTCTTCAATTACTTAAGTTCTGCCAGTGCCATTCTATATGTGCCTTGGAATTGGCATAGAACCTGGCTGCAATTCCACTGTAAAGTCCACTTCTCTGTGTGGAGTTAGACCTGGCAAATCATCTGGGAACACATCTGCAAATTCTCTGACCACTAGAACTGCCTCAACTGACTTAGCAGACTCAACAAAACTCACTGAGGCTAGATAAGCTACACAACCTGCATTCAACAACTTCCTAGCCCTAAGTTCTAAAATTATAAACTTTGGAGTGAAAATGGCATACCTTGAATTCAAATACAACTCCATTAGGATGACAAAATCTGACACTCTTTTTCTTGCAGTCAACCATTGCACCATAGCTTCAAGACAGTCCATTCCCAGAATTATGTCATAGTCGTTCAACTGAATGCATACCATCTAGCAGGCAACTGGTTCCCTGTATCATAATAGGAACTTCATCTATGTGGAAAGAAGTGAGCATAAATCCTCCTGAAGAAACCACTACAACTAACTCACACAACCTCTTCTAATGGTGCACCATATTATCCATAAATTCCTCAGAAATAAAAGAGTGTGAAGCACCTGGATCGATTAAACTCTTGCTGAAATCTAAATAGCAATATACCTTCAATCAGATTAAAGCCTCTGTCTGTGCCCGAGTGATAGCCATAACACGGCCTCTACCACGCTGGTGTGGTGCTCCTCTACCTCGTGTTGCTGGCGGCTGCTGAGGCTGCTGCACTCCTCTGTTGCCCAGCTAGCAAGCCCAGAGGGGTGAATGGGATTCTTAAACTTTGATTATCTAAACCTGTCAACAAAAACGTTCACACAAAAACACTACGTTTGACTGTTAGTGTTAGTAGTAAAGAACACGCCAAACACAAACAAACAATCACACTACACAAGGATTTTATCCTGGTTCGGACCTCCTCTCCACAGAAGTCCTACGTCCAGCTCTAAGCAACAACTCAGGATTCCACTACCCAAGGGTACAGTCCCCCTCAATAACACTTACACATCCAGCCGCAGCTGGCCTTCTCTTCACAGCCTAAGAGATACAACACCTTGGAATCCAGGTCTTCCTTCAACCCGAAGGGATAAAACCACCTGTTACCTACAGGTCTTCTCTTCAACCTGAAGAGGATCAACACAAACAATGTGTGAAAGTCAGGCGAAGTGCCCCTAGACCTGGTTTACAACAAATCCAGATCTGAGGCAGAGACTAAGAGTAAGAGATCTAAAATGAAAGAAACTCTTAGAACTCAAAGGTGCTCTCCAGGAATTGAACAGGAATGATGAGAGTGAGAGCTACATAAGAGTTGGAATGAAATCTCTCTTCTATTGAGACTCTTTTTGCGTGAAAGATTGCTCTCTTTAAAAGTTGTATCTCCAGAGTCTTCAGACTTGAATATATATCTTCTCTTGAGGAAGTTGTCGTTGATATGTTCGTTGTCTCTATGCTCTGGTATACGTTAGACTGCATGGTATTGTAGAGCTTCCAGTCAACGGTTCTTTACGTTCCATGCATGGAAAGACAAGATCCTTCTTGATATCCTTTATCTTTCATTTTGTCCAACGTTGTAAATGGTTGTGCTTGTCAGAGACCTGCATACAATAAATGCTGAATGATAGATAGCTACGTTGTCTCTTGTTGTCAGTCAACATTAGAATGAATATATATCAAAATAGAAATGTCATTCTGCTTTCTAACAAGATGTTTCCAATATAAGCATAGGAATAGAAGATATCTATGCATGCATCGTTCAGCGAAATGTTCAGTCATAATAAATGCTTGGATATCGTAGAAAAACGAGGAGGAAGACTTTGACATTCAAAATATTTGAAATATGTTTAAATATCAAGTCGTTGTAATGAAATCATTATGAGTATGACTTATGAAATCGTTGAGTGAATGAGTCGTCGTTTATATAAATCGTTGCACATGTATAAGTAAATCGATGTGAACATAATCGTTATACAATCATAACCAAATCGTTGTAGAGACAAATCGTTATGAGAGTATAAGCAATCGTTATGAACAAGTCGTTATAACCAAATCGTTGTCTCACTTATCGAGTCGATGTAGTGATCAAATCGTTGTTTTGTTTTATCGAATCGTTACACAGACCAAGTCGTTGTTATGACTTATCGAATCGTTACAGCAAGCAAATCGTTGTGTACTTATCGAGTCGTTATAATGACCGAGTCGTTGTTGTAACTTGTCGAATCGTTATGAATACCAATCGATGTGAACTTATTGAATCGTTGTGAGAGCAAATTGTTTGTCTCATTTATCAAATCATTGTGAGAGCAAATCGTTGTTCTCACTTTTCAAATCGTTATGAGAAATCGAATCGTTGTGAGAGCAAATCGTTGTTCTCCTTATCAAATCGTTGTGAGAGCAAATCGTTGTTCTCATTTATCAAATCGTTGTGAGAGCAAATCGTTGTTCTCACTTTTCAAATCGTTATGAGAAACCAAATCATTGTGAGAGCAAATCGTTGTTCTCACTTATCAAATCGTTATGAGAAACCGAATCGTTGTTCTCACTTATCAAATCGTTATGAAATCAATATGATTCTAATGGAATCGTTGTAGCATATAGAGAGTCAATGTGAACTTAGAGAAGTTTCCTGCTCTGTATTTTAAATGCTACAAAGTAAGAAATACTTACATATTTTCTTGATTTCGCCTAATTTACTTCCTGTGCCTAAGCTTCATGAAAACTTGTTAGATGATGTTTATTGAAGTTTTGTTAATCACCAAATAGATATATAATTCAAAATTATATGGGAATGAACTGATCATCAATCTCCCCCTTTTTGGTGATGACAAAACATAACCAAAAGCATAGATGATTTTAAATAATCTAAGTGAATTTCTGAAATGAAGTTAGAAATGTATTTCAGAAACACATATTTTTCTCCCTCTTTTTGTCATTAAGCAAAAAGATACCATAATGAGAGAAAAGATAAATAAGAGAGCAAAGAAGAGGATGCACATTAATCTTGATGGGTACAGGAAGATAGTGAGCAGGAGACAAAGAGAGGCATGTCAGATTATAATTGGCCATGCCTGACATACTTGCTCTTCAAAGTGAGCTTGAAAGGCTCCAAAGTCAATAATAATAGGAAGGTCCATGACAAGAGCCATCCTCAGGATGTGCAGTTGCCTTGATCTGAAAGGAAGGGACCATATGCATTCTGGACATGAGACATTTTGAGGAGGCAAATAGTGCCAAAACTGGCATGCTGAAGGAACTGATCAATTGAAATAGGATAGAAGAGTTGCTTCTGCTTCAGTTCAAGTCTCATGGCAACATAAACCTTCTATCTCTCAACCCAAATAGCAATGGATCGCGAACAAGGTGAATGGAGTTCATGTCCAGGAAATCTGCAGCTGAAACAGGAGGCTTGTTAATTTTGGCCTAAGAAGCATTAAGATCTACAAGCTGTTGAGCAGAAAGAGGATAAAACTGGCCCACTCAGCTAGAGATAACCTCTCACATTTTGACAAAAGAGGGGCAAGAACATTTGCGTTTATGTGGCCCTGATGGTACTCTCTGAACAAGAGCCGATTGAAACCGACAAGATTACCCTTCTGCACATGTATTCTCCCCATGACTCAAGAAAAATGCTCGAAAATGATGGAGCCAACATCGGAGTCCATAATCAGAGAATGAAGAGGAGGGAGAAACACTACATCAGGCAACTGGAGTGTAGCAAAATCGACCTTGATGGCTTCGGTATGAGCATCATGGGAACCAAGATTACGAATAGCTTGCCAGAATTGGCCAAGCTGAATTTCAGGTAATTTTTAAGATATCAATAGTCATTGAACATTTGAAAATACTGATCATCTTGATCTCCTTTTGAACAAATGGAGCCTAGGTATCCTTGTGAAGAATTGGAACCATTCTGAGAGAGTCAAGGAATGATCCTGGGAGGGAACCTGGCTGACCTGGCATTTAGAAACTTATTGTACAACATCTTGTGGTCCCGAGCCCATTGCTCTTCTATTTTGGCCTCAGCCACGGAGAAGATTTTGGATTTTTCATATTTTGAAAGAGAAGTGAGAGGGAGAATGATATTTAGGTGGTCTGTTAAGTTGAGATGTGGAAGGCCAAGGAGAGTGGCAAAGGTAGTTTTCTGAAGGAATTCTCTATACAACGGTTTGTTTTTATTATCTATTGTAAGAGAAAACCAAAGGGGTGGATAGCAAGGTTCAGAAGATAGGGAGTGAGTGGAAGTTAGTCTCCTTTTCTTAGGGACAGGACTAGAAGAACCTACCTTATGAACATGAGTAATAACCTTTAAAACTCAACGGAGGATAGCTACTTCAAATTCATCTTTGATGTCCCGAAAGAAAGGGCACCAATTTGAGCACACTCCGGAATAATAGTGATAAAAGAGGGAGGAGTAGGAGGATGAAGGAAGGAGTGAGTTGTAGAGGGAGGAACATTAGATGGTCCAAAGGAGGAAGGACCAGAAGAGGAGGCTCCAGCTGATGAGGAGGCTGGAGGAACCTCAATGAAAGAGAGGAGGAATGTGAGTGGAGAAACATGAGATGAGGAGGACTGGGAAGGAAAGGGTGTAGGAGAGAAACAGTTCTTGGAATGGGTTGTTTGAAGGTGGGAGGTGCAGTGGAGGATGATGGTGGAGAAGGAGGGGCTGGAGTTGGAAGAGGAAAAAGCAGGGGGCTCTGGAGCTACAGCTTGCTCTTCTACTCTAACAGGCTCAGCCACTGAATCCATGGCCCTGATGGCCCAGGGATATCCCCACTGGCCCTGATGGCCCAGACTCCACAGCCTCAGCTGACCCTGCTGCTGCCACTTCTTCAACAGTGCTTGGTCCTGATGGCCGACCTTCATCAACAACTGATGGCCCTGAAGGCCCAGAGTTCTGCCTTCTTTGGCCCTGATGGCCCAACATATTCTTGACTTGGCCCTGATGGCTCTGAGCTGCTGGCAGGTGCAGGATTTGCAAGAGGAGGTTGCACCTTCAAATCGGAAATGGCTGTTATAGACTCCTTAATGCTGAGGAGCTCACTTCTTACCCAACGAAAAGCATTTCTAATCATGCCCACCTCCTTAGTCGCAGTGCTCTAGCTCAAGAAGATTGATGATATCAGACTGCACAGAGCATAAATCTGTCTTTGTTCATCCAGTCTAGCAACTAAGGGCTTCAGATTGATCTTCAATTTCTTCTTCTCTCTACCTCTGATGTGGCCTCCTGGTGTAAAGGGATATCAGGAGCCATTCCTTTTCCTTTGACACTTGCCCTAGCAGCGGGCTTTACATTATCAACATTTGCATTTTCTTCTTCTGAATCAGAAGGGCTTGTCAAGACTCCTTCTCGAAACTGATCTTCACAGGGGCACTAGCAGTGTGCTCCCGCTGAGACTGAGTTTCCTTCTCAACAGATTGCCCCCCCTGAATAAGAGCATCTACCATTTGCACATCTTCATTTTGGCCTACTGCCACAACCTCAGGTACAACATCTTGCTCCCCTGAATGGGAGCTTCTTCCATAACTACATCCTCAATATGGCCTGATGCCACAGCCTCGCTACTGACTTATTCAACAACTCTTTCTTGCTCCCCCTGAGTGCTAGTGATAGAATCCAACACACTTCTAAGGATGGATCCCACAACTGAAGTGGGGGTGGCAACTTCTGCAGTTTGCTCAACGGGCTCAATGAATTCTTGAGGAATGTCCTCACTCCTGTGCACACTAACCACTGAGTCTTCAACTCTGATCTCTGCTGCTTTCCTTGGATATCTACTGTTGTTGCTTGTTCCTTTTGAACCACTGGAATTTCGGCCCTGATTTCTTCCTACTGCACTTGGACCACTGGCACTTCTAGCCTGGCAATCTGTTGCTTAACGTGAACTTCTGGTGGTGCTGCTGCTGCCACTTCTTGGACCTCTAGGTCTGCACCAATAATGGCCTCGCCCTCAGCTACTGAGGTGTTGGTCCACACACCACCAACAAGAGAGAATCCACTTTTCTTAAGATTCCTGGACCGGATAGCTTGGCCATCTTCTCTGAGACTGCCCCATTCAAACTTACTCCAAAGTGCTGGAATATCTTGGTTAGCAAGTGGGCATAAGGAAGAGACATTTAACTTACTCTTCTTGTCCCAAACCTGAGCATTTGAAAATTTCATCCTTTCTATGATAACCTCTGCCATATTATATTCTAGTCCTGGATAGCCCAGAACATCATGTCGGGATCTGCCTTGGTGCATGTGGAGAAGGTCGCACTCCTGGGCACCAGAATCTGACAAACTATGAAATGTAATATGCAGTTGAACGCATTCAACTGATTAATGTCTATCTTTCCATCTTTCAGCCTGAACTCAGAACCAACAATCCCCAAGCCTTTCGCCTGAATGTCAACAATGTGTACTCCACTGTGACCGGAGGTGGACACACCAACAAGGACTCCAATAGCTCATATGAGATCCGAATCTGAGTTCCTTTGACCATGGATGTCAAAGACCTATCTTCCTCAGACTTCAAACAGACATAAAATGCCTTGACCAGGTCTTTATAGCTTACCTCTGAGATTGTTGCCATCTTCGTCCACTTCAATCTCTCCATAGCAGCAACAATGCTGTGCATCCCAGTCTTTTTCAAATCAACCACATCCATTGCCTTGTGCCCGCACAACTTGGTCTTCACTGAAGTGAACCTTTCCTGCTGCTCTGTGGTGAGGAAAGCAGCCCCATAGCCCCCGACGGTGCCGGAAACTCCAGAAACAACCATGGTTTTGAATGGGAAAAGGTTCTGGATTGTCGAAAGGAGGATTGGAGCAAAATCCCTCAGAAGATTTTTCACGGGAAGGGATGGAAGCTTTGAAATCGCACGAAGTCGATGCCGGAGTCGATAGGGTTTATCGTCTCAAGAAGTTGAAAGAGATGAGAGCGGGAGGTGAATCGTTGTGACATAAAGTGACTTTTGAGAGGATGGCGCCATAAATGCGGAAAACGACAAAACAGAGACATGTTCGAGATGAATAAATACCTATAAAATAATGAACCGTCATTGAAATTTATGATGCAATCAATCTTTAAAGATTTCTCTTAATTTCAGGGGAGAGAACAGATAGTTGATGTTATGAAATAATCATTATTTCAGTTATTTACAGATAAATCTATCACAAATTACACATGCCTAATTCCCTTCTAAGAGATGTAAATCTCTCTTCAGCTACGGCTTTTGTGAAGATATCTGCTAACTGATTTTGAGTATCTATAAATGAAATGTCTATATTACCATTAGCTACATGATCTCGAATGAAATGGTATCTAACCTCAATATGCTTTGTCCTTGAGTGCTGCACTGGATTTTTGGTGAGATTAATTACACTAGTGTTGTCACACAATAGGGAATTGTCTTGATGTGTAGCCCATAATCCTCAAGTTTCTGCTTAATCCATAGGAGTTGTGTATAGTAGCTTCCAGCAGCCACATACGCAGCTTCAGCTGTTGACAGTGCTACTGAATTTTGCTTCTTTGAGGACCATGAAATCAAACATCCTGCAAGAAATTGACAACATCCACTGGTGCTTTTCCTATCTATCTTGCATCCAGCGTAATCAACATCAGAGTATCCTACTAAATTTATTTTACATGATTTTGGATACCACAAACCTATATCATGAGTTCTTGCTAAGTATCTAAAGATACATTGACACTAATTAAATGAGACTCTTTAGGGTCTGCCTGATACTTAGCACACATGCATACACTAAATAATATATCAGGTCAACTAGTTGTCAAATAAAGTAATGAACCTATCATACCTATGTAGAGCTTTTGGTCTACTTTCTTACCCATCTTTGTCACTGTCTAGCCTTATAGATGTGCTCATTGGTGTTGATAGTGGCTTGGCATTTTCAAAACCAAATTTCTTTAGTAGCTCTTTGCTATACTTGGCTTGACAAATGTGGGAGCCTTCTTTTCCTTGCTTGATTTACAATCTAAGGAAATAATTAAGTTCCCCTATCATGCTCATTTCAAATTCTCCCTACATAAGCTTTTCAAAGTACTTGCAAAGAGATTCATTAGTAGAACCAAATATTTTGTCATCAACATAGATTTGAACAAGTAACACATTTTTAACTTTAGACTTAATGAATAATATGCTATCTACTCTTCCTCTAATAATTCCATGGTTTAACAAAAATACACTTAATCGTTCATACCATCTCTAGGTGCTTGTTTCAAACCATATAAAGCCTTGTGCAATTTAAATACATGATTTGGAAAATCAATATCATCAAAACCGGGAGGTTGTTCTACAAAAACTTCCTCTTTTATGTAACCATTTAGAAAAGCTGATTTTACATCCATTTGAAATAATTTTAAATCCAATGCTGATGCATAAGCAAGTAAAATCCTAATTGCCTCAAGTCTGGCTACTGGTGCATAGGTTTCATCGAAATCTATGCCTTCCTCTTGAGAATAGCCTTGAGCTACCAATCTGGCCTTGTTTCTAGTGATCACACCAGCTTCATCCATTTTGTTCTTGAACACCCATTTGGTGCCAATCACAGGATGATCTGATGGTCTCGGAACAAGGGACCATACTTGGTTTCTCTTGAACTGATTAAGTTCATCTTGCATGGCTAATATCCAAGATTCATCAGATAGTGCTTCATTGACTGTCTTAGGCTTTATTTGAGATATAAAGGCTAAATAATCACATGGGATTACGTTACCTCTAGTTCTTACCCCAACCAATGGATCTCCAATAATGTTATCCAACGGATGATCTTTCTTGTATCTCCATTCCTTTGAAAGATTATCAAGCGATATATCTTTTTGTTGTAGATCTTCCAAGGGTGGATCTTCCTTGTCCTCAATGGATGTATTCTTTAACTTCTTGGACAATTCATCTGCAACATCAACATCACTGTCTACTTCCTTTCTCAAGGAAGGGTTAGTTTCATCAAAAATAGCATGCACTATTTGTTCAATTAATAAACTATTTTATTAAATACTCTATATCCTTTGGTTTTAGAAGCATACCCCATAAATATACCTTCATCAGACTTTGAGTCCAGCTTACCAATATCTCTTTTTCCATTGTTGTGAACGAAACTTGGACATCCAAATGTTCTGAACTGACTGATCTTTGGCTTCTTCTGCTTGTAAAGCTCGTATGCAGTCTTCTTCAGGATTGGCCTGATCATCACTCTGTTGATTATATAGCATGATGTGTTGATGGCTTCGGCCCAAAAATACCTTGGTAAATTATATCCTGACAACATAGTCCTTTCCATATCCAATAAGGTTCTGTTCTTTCTCTCAGCAACTCCATTTTGCTGCGTGTCTTGGTGTTGAGAAATTATGTTCTATTCCTTGATCATCACAGAACTTTGCAAATCTTTCATTCTGAAATTCTCCTCCATGATCTGATCGAATGCTACAATGGTATACTTCTTGTCTTTCTTTTTAACTCTCTTACTGAAGCTGACAAAACTGTCAAATGTGTCATCCTTGTGCTCTAAGAAGATACCCATGTAATCTAGAGTAGTCATCCACTATGACGAATCCGAAGTTCATTCCACCGAGACTTGTGGTCCTCATCGGCTCAAATAGATCCATATGCAGTAGTTCCAAAGGTTTTGAGGTTGATACCACAGTCTTTGACTTAAAGGATGATTTAGTGTGCTTTCCTTTTGCACACGGTTCACAGACGCCTTCCATCCTAATGCTTACTTTGGGCAGACCTTCCACTAATTTCTCTTGATTAGCTTTCTTATTCCATCCAAGCTACAATGCCCCAATCTTCTGTGCCAAAGTTTCACTGAATGATTCTTGCTTGCGGCAAGGCACGCATCCTGATCTTTTAATTCTTCCAAATGAGTACATAGAGATTCTTCTCTCTGCAGGCTTCAAACACAGTTTTATCATCCTTTATAATGCTGCATCTTGATTCTTGAAACTTGATTTGATGGCCTTTGTCACACAGCTGGCTGATGCTGATAAGATTATGCTTGAGGAACATCCTCTATGAGAGTCCTGCCTTGACTGCCACTGTTCCACATCCAATGACTATCTCTTTTCCATTATCTCCATATGTTACTATGCCTTCTTCAGCTTCGAGATGGGAGAACAACTTTCTGTTCCCTGTCATATGCCTTGAGCACCCACTATCCAGGTACCATTTAGATGCTCTAAGGCTTCCCTACAGTGAAAAACACTAAACTTTAGGTACCCAAGTTCTTTTGGGTCCTTGCTGGTTATTTTCCTCAATTTTCTTCTTAATTATCCATTATTTATGTTTAGTTGGGCATGTCATCTTAATATGACCTAATTTTTTACAGTGGGTACAACAGGATATTTTACTAATTTTTTCAGTTGAAATATACTTAAAGTTAGACTTATATGAGGTGTCCTGTTCAGTTATAATTTAGGTGTTGGATATATTTTAGGATATACTGATGTTTCTTCATTTTAGGAGGAGTGTATCCTAATCCATATTTCTTCTTCCTAACCTTCTAGCTCCTTTTAGTATTAACGTTGTTTTACCATTTGTAAATTTTTCTAATGTACTGGACAATTGTTCATTTTCTTTTGTTAGTGTGTTGATTTCTTGATTTAGTTTATTTACTATTTCCTGGTTTTCCAGTCTTCTATCTGATCTTTTTTATTTTTTAAGTCTTCACAACAATTCATTTCTTCTTTTTAGCTCAGTAACTTGTTTTTCCAACAGCTCATTTTCAGATTTTAGATCTGAATTAGTATTTTCTAAACATGCATGATTTTTCTTACTAACTTTTAACAATTTACTACTTCTTTATATTTACTGTATAACTCATTAAATGCATCTTCTAAACTGTCAGATTCAGATTCATTGCATGAAGAAAAAGATGACTCATATGATTCCTTATCATCAATGTTAGCCATGAAGGACAGGTTGGCCTTTTGTTCTTCATCTCCACTTGAGCTCGACTCACTGTCAGAGTCGCTGTTGTTGTCCCAAGCTGCTGCCATGGCTTTCTTCTTGTATCTTCTGAACTTCTAGAACTGTCTTTCTTTCTAATCTCAGTTTTCTTTAGCTTTGGACATTCTGCTTGATATGTCTGGGCTTCTTGCATTCATAACAATTGGCTCAGCTTTCTTTGAGTCTTTTCCTTCTGGCTTCTTAAAATCTTGTTTTTCTTGAAGTATCTCCTTCCGGACTAGTACTTCTTTTTAGCAAGTATCCTTTGTAGTCTTCTGGAGAGGAGAGCTTCCTCATCTTCACTACTTCTTATACTTTCATTATCATCTGAAGATTCTTCTGATGCAACTTCTTCTGCCTTGAGAGCGTTGGAATGTTTCTTTCTGCTTGACGACTCTCCCAACCTTTCCAAGTTGATCTCGTGGGCCATTAGGGACCCAATGAGTTTCTCCAGTGACATTATCTTTAGATCATTAGCCTCTTCTATTGCTGTCACTTTAGGAGTCCACGAGGCTGGTAAGGATCTTAAGATCTTTCTGACCATATCTCCCATTTCATATGTCTTTCTAAGACCAGCCAATCCATTTGTAATATCGGTGAATGTGCTGTTCATCTGTGTAATTGTTTCTCCTGGCTGCATCTGGAATCTCTCGTACTGTGTCACCAGAATATCTATTCTGGTTTCTTTCACTTTGTCAGTACCTTCATACGTGATCCTCAACTTCTCCCACATCTCCATTGCGGATTTGCAGGCAGATATACGGTTGAACTATTTCTTTCTAAGAGCGCACCACAATATGCTTTTGGCCTTGCAGTTGAGAGAGATTTTCTTGTCATCTTCCGTCCATTTATCATTCTCGTTTGTGACCAGAAGATCTCCTTCTTCTATAATGGACCAAATCTGATAATCAAGTCCTTATAGAAGAACTCCATTCTTGTTTTCCAGTAAGTATAGTCTTCAACATCGAACAATGGTGGCCTGTTGACCGACTGACCTTCAAAGTGTCCTTGGGCTGCCATTTGATCTTTTCTCTTTAGATCATTGGCTAGCAAGCCCAGAGGAGGGTGAATGAGATTCTTAAACTTTGATTATCTAAACCTGTCAACAAAAACGTTCACAAAAACACTACGTTTGATTGTTAGTGTTAGTAGTAAAGAACACGCCAAACACAAACAAACAATCACACTACACAAGGATTTTATCCTGGTCCGACCTCCTCTCCACAGGAGTCCTATGTCCAGCCCCTGAGCAACAACTCAGATTCCACTACCCAAGGGTACAGTCCCCATTAAGGACACTTACATCCAGCCGCAGCTGGCCTTCTCTTTACAGACTGAAGAGGAATACAACACCCTGGAACCCAGGTCTTCCTTCAACCCGAAGGGAATAAACCACCTGTTACCTACAGGTCTTCTCTTCAACACAACAATGTGTGAAAGTCAGGCGAAGTGCCCCTACACCTGGTTTACAACAAATCCAGATCTGAGGCAGAGACTGAGAGTAAGAGATCTACAATGAAAGAAACTCTCAGAACTCAAAGGTGCTCTCTAAGGAATTGAACATGAATGATGAGAGCGAGAGCTACACAAGAGTTGGAATGAAAATCGCTCTACTATTGAACTCTTTTGCGTGAAAGATTGCTCTCTTTAAAAGTTGTATCTCTAAGAGTCTTCAGACTTATATATATCTTCTCTTGAGGAAGTAGCCGTTGATATGTCCATTGTCTCTAGGCTCTGGTATACATTAGACTGCATGGTAATGTAGAGCTTCCAGTCAACGGTCCTTTACGTTCGATGCATGCGAAGAGAGGATCCTTCTTGATATCCTTTATCTTTCATTTTGTCCAACGTTGTAAATGGTTGTGCTTGTCAGAGACCTGCACACAATAAATGCTGAATGATAGACAGCTACGCTGTCTCTTGTTGTCAATCATGTTAGAACGAATACACATCAAAATAGAATGCCATTCTGATTTCTAAAAAGATGTTTCCAATATAAGCATAGGAATAGAAGATCTATGTGCATGCATCGTGTAGTGAAATGTTCAGTCATAATAAATGCATGGATATCGGAGAAAAGCGAGGGAAGACTTTGACATTCAAAATATTTGAAATATGTTTAAATATCAAGTCGTTGTAATGAAATCATTATGAGTATGACTTATGAAATTGTTGAGTGAATGAGTCGTCGTTTATATAATCGTTGCACATGTATAAGTAAATTGATGTGAACATAAATCGTTATACAATCATAACCAAATCGTTGTAGAGACAAATCGTTATGAGAGTATAAGCAAATCGTTATGAACAAGTCGTTATAACCAAATTGTTGTCTCACTTATCAAGTCGATATAGTGATCAAATCGTTGTTTTGCTTTATCGAATCGTTACACAGACCAAGTCGTTGTTGTGACTTATCGAATCGTTACAGCAAGCAAATCGTTATGTAACTTATCGAGTCGTTAAGTCATTGTTGTTACTTGTCGAATCGTTATGAATACCAAATCGATGTGGAACTTATCAAATCGTTGTGAGAGCAAATCGTTGTTCTCATTTATCAAATCGTTGTGAGAGCAAATCGTTGTTCTCACTTTTCAAATCGTTATGAGAAACCAAATCGTTGTGAGAGCAAATCGTTGTTCTCACTTATCAAATCGTCATGAGAAATCGAATCGTTGTTCTTACTTATCAAATCGTTGTGAGAGTAAATCGTTGTTCTCATTTATCAAATCGTTGTGAGAGCAAATCGTTGTTCTCACTTTTCAAATCATTATAAGAAACCGAATCGTTGTGAGAGCAAATCGTTGTTCTCACTTATCAAATCGTTATGAGAAACCAAATTGTTGTTCTCCAGTGAACAGGTCGAAGCCTCGCCAGGGATATCCATACACAAGTCTGTGGAATATAAAAGACACACTGAATATATATAAGATCCAACATCTCACACATATTACAGAATGATTACATAGCCAACTTTTAAAAAAAGTCAAACTCAAGTACAAAAGCCTGGGGCATATCCCGGGGCATAACAAAAGAAAATTACACTGCTGGAGACATGAACCCAACACTGCTACGATGTGGCTCCAGACTAGAAGACGGGCGAGAAACCTCCTGCTCTCCCTCACCTGAAAGCAATAAGGGGTTAGCCTCACGAGTCACTGGCTCAGTAAGGAATTCCCTCAAAAGCTGCAAACCATAAAACCAAGAGTAGCAGGAATAAAGCACAGTTATTTATAACTAGCAACACAACCTGAGCATGGAATTTTAACCAAACTACTTTAATAAAATTAAGCTAATAACAATTTTCAACATTCATAAATAAATGGCAAAACATGATCAAAAGTACGAGCTAAAGAAGGGTAACGCCAAACACGAGTCACGAAGACTGGTTCGCGACACCAGCTACAGATCCGGACAAACAACACATGTCTACCTCTCAGCCTCATAGCCAAGGACAAAAGGTCCAGCTACCGCTCCACCACAACAGAACCAACAAACTGTGGAGGCCAACTCTCACCACACTACAGCTCACACGGCTACAGCTCCATGCTTGGCACCTTTAGCGACTCTGGCTCGAGCTCCTTAAAGTGAGGCACTGGAAAAGGACTAGCTGGGGACCAGTACATCTACCGGTGTCCGTCCCCCAACCAAGAGAGTGCTACAAGCGACTAAAGACAACCATAAAACACAAGCCACTGTCCCATTATCGTCTTTCCCTCAGCCAGATGTGCTACTCAAGCTACGGAGTGAGGGTGTCCAAGAAGAGGACACAGAGCCTAGCGGTACACAAGTACCGGGACAATACCCTGAGCACTACATGCCTGGCTCACAAAGAACCTGGGGTACCTGACTCGAGAGGTAACCACGGGTGGCGTCGTATACCCGACTAGCCTCGCACGCACAACCACACAAACTTGATAAGTCCACATACCACAAGTGCCAATGCACCGCTTAATAACCACCACATGCATACCAACACTTATACGGACCCATGCATGAAAGCAACTCATAGTACCATGTAGACAAACAAAGGGTCGGGTAGCAGTCATCTAAATCGCGATACACGCAGAGGTCGCTTTTTGATGACTGAATCGCATCGGACCAACCATCGCGTTACAGACTGAAACGCGACGTCTGGATCCGTCGCATTTTAGATGCCAAACCCTCCGAAATCCCCTCTGGGAGAAGCAGAAACCACCATGTACAACCCTTTGACATGCTATTTGCAGTAAACTAAAGTCCTACACATGTCTTCTACCTTGCTTAACCCATTACATACCTTTAAAACATTAAACATGATCTGATTAAATCAAAAAGGAGAAGAATCCCCCTACCACACAAACAACACGAAGAGCGCATAAAACGGAATTGCCCTGGTGTTTCCCGCACTCCACACGACGTCCTCGTGCCGGAAACACGCCGAACAGCATGCCGAAACCTCCAAATCACCATGAAAACCCTACACGAGCCTCCCCCACGGCTGAGCAGTGTTTCCTCCACTGCTCGGCCTGGGCTGGCCGACCCTAACACATAGGCAGAATCGCGACGGGTCTCACCGTCACGTTTAAATCACGACGGATATATCCGTCGCAATTAAAAGCGACGCCCCCCGCATGCGACACGCGGTGTGCATGCAGACGTGCAACCCAGAAGCGACGTTCAAAACGCGACGACCCTAGTGGTCGCGATTCTCAAAATTGTGTCGCCTGTGTTGGTCGCGTTTATAAAAGCCACACCAGAAGTGGGTTTGGCCTGGATTCCAAGCCCCCAACCAGCACAACCTGTACATACGATAGGAAAACTCCACATTGGGCCACACACTGGCCACAAAACCCACTAAGTTATCATCCGAAAAAGTCGCGACATTACAGTGTCGACCTGTGTTGCTGACAAAAACATCGATTGTCGTCAGAAGTAGGTTAACAGCAACATCCCTACCGTCAACTTTAGGTAAACGTCCATATCATTGACGTCAACTTTGGGTCGACGACATTAACCTTGCAGTCAACTTCTTCTGGTGCAGACAACGAAATTTTCACTGTCCAGCTCTGATGGAGTTATGGTAAGGGTGAAAACTTAGGAAACGTTAGGGGTTACATCTCCTACCCTCGTTGGACCGAGTATGGGAGGCCAATACTTTTATAAAAGGGTAGCTTAGCCTTCTTAGTCCCATTTTGGGGAGTCTCTCCAAGTCTCAAGAGGATAGAAGAAGGGTGATCTGGTGATTTTATCTCTATGGATGTCCAGATCAAGCATCCATGAGTTAGGAGGTTGTGCCTTTGAAGGTTGAAGGTGCTCCAACATGCTCGGGTCATAGGAGATCGTCTGATTGGGGATTTTACCTCAGAAGGAAATCTTGGTTGGCCAAGGTGGGCTTCATCGGCTAAATCTATAGATATTTTGGTGTTTCAGAGGCAAGTAACCTAGGGATCGGGTTCCCAACCATAGATTCTACCTTTTTATAATTTTTCATGATTTTAGAAATTAAAATGACAGTCGGATTTGAGGTTTATATGAGTTCCGAAAGGGTTCTGTTCTCTGTCAGATTAACGGCAACCTTGATTGCCATCAAGGATGAACTTAACATCAACCCCCTTGCCATCAAGTGAACTTAATGGCAACTCTATTGCCGTCAAGTTCATCTGTCCATCATTTTCACCTGTTTTTACTTCTGTATTTATATCTTCATGTTCAGACCTCGAATGGATTTTCTATGAGATGTGTAGGGTTAAGTAGGTTAACTTTTTACATACTGTAATTTGGGTTATTTTTCGCAGACACCATTATTTTAAAGAAATTTTTGAATTTTGTAAATAAGAATAGATTTAAGAAGAAATTTTATACTTAAAGCATGTTCGTGATAAAATTATGATTTCTTTGTAGAAATACACATCATGGTTATGTTCATGCTATGATGGACCTATAATCAGAATCTGACTATTTTCTGTAATTTTCATGACTGAAATACAAAAATTAGTAGTAATGTTTTAAATTTTATAAAAAGTTTCTGGATTCCTAAAATTGTGAGATTTTGAATAGTGGATTGTATTAGTAAGATATACTCTTAGTAAATATATTGAACCAGGTTGACAGACGGTTTCAGTGTAATAAATATTTCTATATTTATATCACTGATTAGATTAATACGGAAATTAGTGTATATGTCAGAAAATCATGAAAACTATTGGCTTAATCCATGATAATAGGGACATGTTTTGACCAAATTTTATGAATTTATGATATCTATATCTATTTTTAGTCTGCTATCATCGTGAGAAATGTGTTCTATTAAATAAATTTGTGAGAAATTCCCAGAAACTACAACATGTGATCAATTTGAAATAGGTCTCTGTTATGATCTGAATATGTGTATATGTTTTGGGCAGCATGCTATGTTGCATTTGAATCTGGAAAATTTGTATATGATTCTATATTCAGCCAATAAGACACTGCCACCTTAGAAGTAATCTGGCACAGGACCATAGTAATGCCCCTATGGAAGTGTTCAATATGTTATATGTTCCCAATGGCATGAGAAGAAATCCTGGAGGGGGACAAGTACCACTGGTAATGATGGGGAGGACTTCCCCCGGTTCTATGCAGTAACAAAGACTCTATCATTGTTTGCCTAGGTGATGAGTGTATGTTCATATGTCTATTGGACTTCTAATGGGTGGTTTGGGCTGTGTGTTGACAAATTGTACATATGTATATGTTATGCAAAATGTTTGTTTTCAGCCTTAGAATGATTATATGTAATACTTGTCTTATTTCCATTCGGCTGAATGTTTAGTAGTCATGCTCACTTATGCAAATTCTTGAAATCATGTATGCCATATACCCATGTTGATACTTGAAATTATGTCATAATGATCAGATCTGAAATCACTTTGCAAAGATAGACATTATGATGTTAGTACAATGTCTTAAACTCATGCCTTATGCAAGTAGCATTTGTACATACTTTTGACTTAAGACATGTTTAGTAAATGATTACCTTACAAGTAATATGATTGCTGAAATCTATATGCAATAACATGATTTGAAACTATTATATATGTTAGTTTGGTAGTCCATTTTTGGGTTGCTTGCTGAGTCTTCGTTGTAGACTCATACTTGCTTAACATTTCAGGTCAGACGGCAGATCCCGAGGCTTTAGTAGCTGGATCAGATTCTGAGCGTGAGGATTAGATTTGTGTGTTGAGTGACATTTGTATGTGAGGAATTACTTATGTTATGAACCTTGTATTTAAACTACTTAGCTATTGTGGGCTTCTTTTATGGATTATGGACTTGGATATTAAAGTTGATGAGTTGTTCTTTATTTCCGCTGCATTAGTATTTATTTATGAATGAATCAACCTGCATTTGATATATGTTGGGGTGTGTTCCCATGTAGCATGTCACTTGGACTCGATGACAGTTGGTATAACTAGACCAAGCCTAAGTGGGGTGCTACAGGATGGATTAGAAAGCTCATCATGCATGAGTTAGTGGAAGGCTTACCAAAGATCAATTCAAGACTAGATAAGATCTATGGACCATGTGCCAAGGGAAAACATGTCAAAGCTTCTTTCAAATCAAAGACAATTGTCACAACTTCGAAGCCTCTAGAACTGCTCCATATGGATTTATTTGAACGCATGAGAACTACCAGTCTAGGTAAATTTTTTTTTGATTCGTTATTGTTGATGTTTTGTCAATATACACATGGGTCTCATTTCTAGAACACAAAGATGACATGTTTGAAGCATTTGTCAAGTTCAGCAAGCTGTTTCAAAAATATAAGAAGTTCAATATTATAAGTCTTTGATCTAATCATGTAGAAGAATTTCAGAATGATAGGTTTGTAGAATCTTGGGATGATCTAGGATATGCACAATTTCTCAGCACCAAGAACACCACAACAAAATGGAGTAGCTGAGAGGAAAGATAGAACATTATTGGATATGGCAAGAACCATGCTATCTGAATGCAACTTGCCAAGATATTTTTGGGCAGAGGCAGTTAATACAGCTTGCTATATAATAAATAGAGCTATGATAATGCCTATATTAAAGAAGACAACATATGAGCTATACAAGCAGAAGAAGCCCAGTATCAGTCATCTCAGGATATTTGGATGTCCTTGCATCATTCACAACAATGGTATGACAAACATTGGTAAGCTAGATCCGAAATCCAATGAAGGTATTTTTATGGGTTACACCTCCAAACCCAAAGGATATAGAGTTTTAATAAAAGAAGTCTATTAATTGAGCAAACTATACATGTTATATTTGATGAATCTAACCTTCCTTGAAAAAGGAAATTTTAGTGATGATGAAGGTACGAAGAACCCCTTCGAGGAAAATGAAGGAAGTTTCTATCAAGGATAATGAAGATCCACCCCTGGAAGAAATACAATAAAAATATCTAATTCATGAAGATCTTCCTAGGGAATGGAGATATAAGAAGGATCATCTAAGAGAAAATATCATTGGAGATCCAAATGTTGGGGTAAGAATAAGAGGTAACATTATTCCTTGTGATTATTTAGCCTTTGTTTCTCAAATTGAGCCTAAGACAGTCAATGAAGCATTGACTTATGAATATTGGATTCTAGCCATGCAAGATAAATTAAATAAGTTCAAAAGAAACCAAGTATGATCCCTTATTCCTAGACCATCAGATCATCCTGTGATTGACACCAAATGGGTGTTTAGAAATAAGGTGGATGAAGCTGGTCTTATTACTAGAAATAAGGCTAGATTGGTTGCTCAAGGCTATTCTCAAGAGGAAGGCATAGGTTTTGATGAAACCTATGCATCAACTGCTAGACTTGAGGCTATTCGGATTTTACTAGCTTATGCATTGGCATTAGATTTAAAACTTTTTCAAATGGATGTTAAATCAGCCTTTTTGAATAGTTTATTAAGGAGGAAGTCTATGTAGAACAACCTCCTAGTTTTGATGACATAGAATATCCTAATTATGATTTTAAACTGCATAAAACATTATATGGTCTGAAATAAGCACCTAGACCTTGGTATGATAGACTTAATTCATTTCTATTAAACCATGATTTCATTAGAGGCAAAGTAGACATCACTCTATTATTAAATATTGTGCTAAGGATATATTAATTGTATAAATTTATGTTGATGACATTATCTTCGGATTCACTGATGAATTTTTGTCCAAGTACTTTGAAAAGTTGATGTAGGGAGAATTTGAGATGAGCATGATGGGGGAGCTCAACTACTTTCTTGGACTACAAATCAAGCAAGGCAAAGAAGGAACTCACATTAGCCAAATCAAATACACCAAGGAGTTATTAAAGAAATTTGGATTTGAAAATGTAAAGCCTTTATCTACTTCTATGAGCACATCAACAAGGTTAGATAGTGATTTAGAAGGTAAGAAGGTGGACCAAAAGCTTTATAGAGTCATGATTGGTTCACTGCTTTACTTGACTACTAGTAGACCAGATATTTTATTTAGTGTATGCATATGTGCTAGGTATCAATCTGATCCTAAGGAATCTCACCTGATTTCAGTAAAAATGATTTTCAGATATTTAGCTCATACTCATAACTTAGGTCTATGGTATCCTAAAACCTATCAGATAAACTTAATTGGATACTCAGATGCTGACTGTGCTAGATGCAAAGGGAATAGAAAAATCACCAATGGCTATTGTCAATTTCTTGCAGGATGTTTAATCTCATGGTCTTCAAAAGAATAAAACTCAGTAGCCTTATCAATTTCTAAAGCTAAATATGTGGCTACGGGGAGCTGTTGTACACAACTCCTTTGGATCAAACAAGAACATGAAGATTATGGACTGCACATCAAGACTATTTCACTGCTATGTGACAAGACCAGTGCTATCAATCTCACCAAAAATCCTGTGCAGCACTCGAGAACAAACACATTGAGGTAGGTATCATTTCATTAGAGATCATGTAACAAATGGTAATATAAGTATTTCTTTATAGATACCTTAAATCAGTTAGCAAACATCTTTACAAAGGTCTTACCAGAAGAGAGATTTACCTCTCTCAGACGGGAATAGGCATGTGCAATTTGTAAAAGATTTATCTGCATATAACTGAAATATATCAATTTATTTCAGAGTAAAATATTTTCCCTCTCCATTATTAAAATCGATCTTATTCTCTCCTATATTTTATTCGTTTTGGCGTAACGGCAATGCTTGATATCTTATATTCAGTTTTCTATTTGTTTAATCGATACAATCCTATTTTTATCGTCTTGTGCAATTAATGCTTCGCCGCTCTCAAGCACTTTTCCAACTTTATCTTTTCTATTAATCAATGAATGGCAATTCATTCACTATCAATTCTCTCTCCTCGTGCCCTTTCAACTCCGACTCTACGAAACCCTCTTTTGATTCCATAGAGCCTCCCTCCTTCTATGAGAAACCTTTGATTCTTCCCGCTCAAATTTCTTGAGGGGTTTTAATCCTCTACCTCCTGCGAGCACAAAGAATCTTTCTTCTTGATTTCCATGGCTGCATCAGGAAGTTCTAGCAGATTGGATGGCTACAACGCAGAGTTTCTCATGGCAGAACAACTTTAGAGGTATCAGACAGTCAAGGTCAAGATTTGCGGCAACAAGGCTGTTGATTTGGCAGATTTGGAAAAGCATGGAATGGTCAGCGTTGTTGAAGCCCTTGAAAGGATGAAGTGGACATGATTATGCATAGTCTCAGAACCTAGCTACCCTCATTTGGTGAAGGCATTCTACACCTGCCTTCAATCTGAAGATGGAGGAACACTTGTATCTTTCATAAAAGGTAAACACATTCAAATTACTTTCGATCTTTTAGAAGAATTATTTAATTGCTCCAAGGAAGGTCATAGTTTGGTCAACTCAGTAGATATTCAAGTCAAAGGGCTTGCTATTATCGAAAAAAAGTATAAGCTAAAGGATGGGAAAATAGACATAAATCAGTTCACTACTTTCAATAGACTACGGCAGTTTATTGTTTGTCAAATTTTAGTACCCCATAGTGCTACTTTCTCTTAATGTACAAAAGGGGATGCAGATATTATGTTTTGGGCTGTTCAAAATCAGAAGGTGAATATGGCTCAGATTGTATTTGAAAAAATGAAGTACATAGACAAACTGTTCTAGGATATGAAGAACAAGATGGCAGTTCCTCTTCCCTATGCTCATGTACTCACAAGAATTTTTCAACACTTTGAAGCAGACTTGAAAGGGGAGTTGCTGGAAAAAATGGGCTAGCCTATCTAAATCAGAAATCTTAAGAAAAGTGGATTCACTTTTTCTACAAATGTTTGGTCCAAGGACTCCATGGCTGAAGGAGAAGCCATTATGGCAGAAACTCACAATGTAGAAGCCCCATCAACCCAAGAAGCTGAAACTAAGGTTGGGGGTACTAAAACAACTTGACCTACATTTTCTGACAGAAGAATAGAGGATATACCTCCTGAGCACATTGAACTATTGAGTCTTTAGGGCAACCAGATGTAAGTACTTTGACTGAACCTGTAATACAAACTCCTGTTGTACAGGAGACAGTTGTTGTTACTCATGATGAAGTAGCTCCTATTGATGGGGTGCATGAAGAATCTTTACCAGATGATGTGCCTTTGGGGCATTCAAAGGAAATTCTTGTTAATGAAGCCCCAGCTCAGGGGGAGCCTGTAGTTACTACAAAGGAAGAACAATTTGTGGAAGGCATAGTAGAGGATGCATCTCATGATGATCCCTTTGTCTATCAACATATAGAAACTGCAGCTATGAATGAAGGACAGCTGTTGCTGATGCTGTCAGAGAGAAGGTTATCCATGACAGGGTTCCTAGGCTCACCAGAAGAAGTCACAACAATCCCAGGAAGATGAAAGTCTGTGTTCATCTCGAGCTTCTAATAGAAAGGCTGAATGTTCAGGGAGAATTACTATGCTCACTATAGGCAGACCTTGCACCTGTGGTAGATAGTCCACATACTCATGGAAAACTCTTATGTGAAGTAAAAGGTGAGCTTTAAGGGATGAAGGATGATTTGAGCAATTTGAGAACCATGGTGACTGACCTCACTCAATTTTGAGAACTCACCTAATCTCACCTGCTTCTCTCAACCAACATGATGCTCAAAGGCCAACTGAGCAAGCACCTCAAGCTCCTATTACAGCATATGATGCGAGGCCATCCGGGCATTCAGAGCAGACATAGGATGTTGTTGGGCCATCTGTACAGGCAACAGAAGCTGCTGGGCTATCAGGGCCGCCAAAACAAGCAGATGATGTTATTGGACCATCATGGCCATCTGAGCATGTAGAAGCCTCCGGTCACCAAGGCCTTTAGTTTCAGTGGATCCTCCTATAGTTATGGAGCATGGCACAGACACATATCATGTAGAGATTCCAACTATGGCTCACTGGGAACAAACTTCTACCCCTTCCTCTCAAGCAGATCCCTCCACTACTCCTCCTACTCTTGAGCCATCCAAGAAGCCTATTCCCAAACACATCTCTTCTCCCACTCCATTTATTGATGAACAATCCTCTTCACCCATACATTCCTCTTCCATCAACCCACTAGTGAGCACCTCTCCACCTACTCCCTCACCCTCCATCCCCCCACTCATCTAGAAGCACCTCTAGTCTCTACCTCTGGCACCACTTCTGGTGGACCTTCTACACACCCTTCCTCACACACATTTTCTTCTCTTCATCCCCCTACTCCACCATCCTTCATCACCATCATTCTTGAAGGAGCTTGTGTTGCTATCATCACTATCAGTGACATTAAGGATGAGTTTAAGGAAGCTATTATCCAGACAGTTCTGTCTGTTACCTCTCACAGGACAGAGTCTCTGCCCTCTTCTAGTCTAGCTCCAAAAAGAAAAAAAATCTCACAAGAGCTTTTTGTCCACAGCTTTTTAGCTTTGTTTCCCCCACTATGGTACTATCTAGCTGTCACTCATAGACGCAAATCCATTTATATTGATTACATTCAGAGGTGCACTTTTGCAGCAGTGTTTGGACTCCCTAGTCTATATCTCTCAGAATATCTATCTCTCTTTTTTCCATTATCTGATGTGTCTAAATCTGAAATACATAATATTTTATTGACTACTGAGTCCAAAACTGAGGAATAGTGGGCTAGATCCCATAGAGCTATCTACAGACAATTTGAGATTGCAAGGGATAGTAGATATCCTCCTACAGATCATACACTTTCTTTGTCTGAATGGTTTGTGCATCAGCACACCTCTACTTAGGGACCTAAAATATAGAAAGAAGTCAAGTTGCTAAGGCAGTTCTAGATGTATAATGGTTACTGTCATATTCATGGTCTCCTTGAAGCTCAACTGGCTCAGTTCAGATTTGTTTTGGATGAACTTTGGTCCAGGCACCGGGAAAGTACCCCTCTTCAAGTAAATTTTACCACTCTCAAGTTGCCAGAGTTCAAGTTATTGCCTCAATTGCATTTTATTTTCATGGACTCTGATGTTGGTCCCATCATCTTTGAAAGGAATGCCAGAGTGAAAGCTAGAATTCAGGTTCAAAAAGGTGTCTCCTTATCATTTAATTGCTTTCTCTTCTCAGAGTATCACAGAGATTTCATAAAATCTTCACTTTTAGGCCCCTTTGTTGGTAGAATCAGAAAGTTTTTTTCCATTTGAGTGGAGTAAGAAATATCCCCAGGCAACTCTCCAACTAGAACAATTCAATGTAGCCCAACTGAAATCCAATCAGTCCACTTTGTCCCCTGAGCAATTCATGGATCTTAATTCTATCCGTCTTGTGAAATATCCCTTTGTCATCTGGGTTGAAAGGCATAAAGTCTATCTTACTCTGAGGCAAGAATTGCTAGCTAACAACATTGTGTATCCTATCTCCATCGACCAGTTTTTGCAGCATGCTAGTTTTGGCACTCGCAGTCTCTTCAGAATGTCTCTCAGTGATATAGAGTAGTGTTAGCTTCTTCAGGATCAGTGGCAGCTTCACCTTTAGAAATTCAGAGTAGATATAGGGCCTTCATATTCTATCAGCTGGGAATAGTTCACGAACTATTTTGAAGAGCAAGAAGTCAAAGCTTGGCCTATTATCACTCGCATTGCTTCCTTCTTGTCCCCTGCCTTCTACCTCTAAATTTCTCAGTGTTTAATACAATCTTAACAATTGGTGTAACGACCTGACCTCCCGGACCCCCGCTAGGGACCCCCGAAGGTCGCACCGCCACCCATGGATCCGAAGACCTAGAAGGGTTAGAATTTAGTCTAGTGAGATAAGCAATGAATTCAAATAACTATGACAAGAAAATTCGTACATTAATAAGGAAATTATGTACAACATGTCCCAAATAAAAGTACAGGTATAGAAAGAAAGGTGCAGTCCTTAAGGGGCATACCCCGAGGACTTGCAAAAAGGACACTCTCAACTCATGGTACAAGGAGCACTCATGCTCACAACTCACACTGCTGGCAACACATGGCGAACAACCCGCCACCATGACCGTCCGGCAACGAACTCCTGCGACAGCGAGTCCCTACCTGAAGAGAGTAGGGGGGTGAGCCTCGCGAACAAGGCTCAGTAGGGATTACCAGTCCCTTACCAGCTAGAGCAGTAGGAACTCTAACAAAGCTGAAGCAAAACTACTCTACAAAGCAGTAAAGCGAGAAACACCTACTGCAGAGTACTACAAAGCAGCGGAAACAGAGTAAACACCTCGACCACAACCCGAGTCAGGCCAAAGACAACTCTCGCAGAACCAGCGGAGTCAAACACATGCGGAAGCAACTAGAGCAACGCCACAACCACAACCAGGGTCGGGCCAGAGCAACACAATGCAGAAGCAAACCCTCGACACACACCCGCCGAGACAAAGAAGCTCACGGAACACCGGAGCGACCATGTGAGACCAGAGTCTCACGACACAAGCACCAACATCCTGGACCTCCACGAGGTCGGGAAGGAACAACCAGGTGTCACCACGAGACACACCGAACAACCATGTGAGAAGCAATGTCTCACCACAGGCACGGCCACCTCAGACCTCTACAAGGTCGAGGGTCCACAAGCAGAACCAACCTGCACCTCGCACACTCCACGAGGTCAGGAAACTACACCTACCGGTGCCACCACAAACAGCACCAAGGAACAGGTTACCGAAATAGTAGTTAGGTGCATGCACAAGGCACCCCGAGAGAACCCACAGAGCGAAAACCACTAAAAACGGCCCACGAGGACAAACCAACCAAACCTACGGAAACTAGACACGGCTAGGCTACAACCACTCTACAGGCTGGGGCGATGTGAAACCCAAACTCGGAAACAACGTGTGAAGCAACGACACTGCAAGAACAACTAAACCAGCGCCACAAGTACCTTAGTCCAGGTCTCCCCTCCCGTCGGAGTAAGACGCGTGGACTAAGCAACCACAACCACAACCACCGCAGTCCAGCCGAACTGCGGCCTCACGCCTGACCTCCCTACGTGGCTCCGGAACCAACACAGAGAGAGGCAGTGAGAAGGACTAGCCGATCCACACCAGATGAGCACCGAACCACCTCAGAGACCCAGACCAGCTAAGAGAGCTCTAAAAATGGCTCATGTCGCTGCCCCACCATTTCCCCTTCTGCTCCAAGTACGAGACTTGAGCACGCCCGCCGCCCGGAGCAACACCCTCTGACACAGGCGTGCGGGGCTAGGGGTCCCAGGAAACGGTAACAACCTGTCTCACAGACAAGCCCTCAAGTGCCGAGCACCGAGCGAAAGAGAACTGGCGTGGCAAACACCAACAGAAACAGCACCACTGGCTCGTAACCCAGACAAGCCCAGCGGCCACAGGCACGCACGGCACACCTTACGGGAACAACCTCTAGAAGGGCCGTCGGCCAACGCCGGCACACATGGCACGGCTCGAGAAACCGGAACACCACCAAATAGCATAGAAACCAACGCTCTTCTAATAATCGATCGACAACCAGACCATCGATTATTAGACAGACGCGAGCCTCCTAGCGCCGCTGCTAGGACACGGCCACGAAGGTGTCACCTTCGGTCAGTGAACGCAGGGAGGCAACCTGCCACGTTCCTACCAGAAGGTCCGGAGGGAAACCCTGCCCTGGGGCACAAGCCGACCCGCCAAACGGGCTACGGAAACACCCACGGAAACACAGGTCTTGTCGCTCCCTCCTAGCCCGTCGTGATCACATCGCGATGGTTACGGCCACCGCGACAAGCACTTTGTCGCGATGGGGAAGCGGGTCGCGACAACAGAGCTGTCGCGATAGGAAACCAGGTCGCGACATCCGACAACGCCGCGACAGCAACCCTGTCACGACGGGAAATAGGGTCGCGACATGACCCTTATCGCGACGGCCACTCGCACCGCGATAAGGTCGCGTCGGACCAGGGCGATGCCTTATCTAATGTCGCGACGCGCTCAGCGGTCGCGACATCATCTGGAAGCCGACCGTCAAGATGCCACATCCTGGGGTCCCCCACATGCTACAAATACTAAAACCTTGGGGAGGGGAGCATGGTGAAAGCTTATAAAGCATCCATTCAAACAAAGGAACTTCCAATCACTCGGATTGGAAAGGGCACAAGAAATCCCTACCGGTTAGACGAAACCAAACCCTCAAAGGGCCTCACGACGAGCTTGACACCTCCTCCTCGCTCCCACGGCGCCGCTCCCGCTCCGCACGAGCCGCCGCCGCTGCGCCACGAGCTCTAACCGCCGGAGAAGAGAGGGGAGAAGCCTCTCCACCTCAGAGAGGAGAGGAAAGGAGGAAAAGGAAAAAGAAGGAAGAAGGGGCGCTGGCCAAGGTTTTTAGCCTCCGCCCCCCAGAACGCGACGGGGCGGGGCGTCGTGATACGAACCTTATCGCGACGGCCGCCCAGACCGCGACCAGAATGCACCCTCCTGGGCGCCGCGACAACTCGACAAGTTAGTCTTCCACGCCTGCCACTCTGACAGGCGTCAGATGACCAAAAAGCATAAAGCAGTCGTGACCCGATGACCGGGCACGACAAGAACGCGACGCCGAAGGCGGTCGCAACAGGGATGACTATCGCGACGGGCACCTCCGTCACGACAAGGCCAGTCATCCCTCACACAACGGCAAGCCAGAAAGCCGAGATGTTACACTTGGCCTCTATTTCTCTCTATCTCTCTTTTCCTTTCATTTCTTTTTGATTAATGACAAAAAAGGGGTGAACATACTCTGAAATACATATTTATTTCAGAATTTTTAGAAATTTCACTTCAATGCTTAGATTGTTTTGTCATCACAAAAAAGGGGGAGATTGATGACCAATTTATCCCCACTTATGTATTTTGGTGATAACAAAACCTTGAACAATATTCGAATAACATGTTTTCTGAAGTGTGTCAACAGGTCTCAAGAAAAATAACTTCAGTAAGTAAATTCAATTGAGTTAGGTGTCATTTTCGCATGATTTCTCCAAGTCCACATTGATTACTATTTTTAGTCCACATTGATTATTGTTTTAAGTCCACATCAATTACTGTTTTAAGTCCACATCGATTTCTGCATAAAATTACATTGATTGCAGTTAACTTAAACACCAATTCTCAGTCCACATCGATTACTACTTAAGTCTACAATCGATTACTATTCAAACATCGATTATGTTCAAACATCGATTGTCTTTCACATTGTTTACCTAGAACATCGATTACATCAATTAAACTTAAAACATCGATTACATTGGAACATCGATTGTCTTTCACATCGATTTCCTTAGAACATCGATTACATCAATTAGACTTAAACATTGATTATATTGGAACATCGATTATCTTTAACATCGATTACCTTCACATTGGTTATGATTAAACATCGATTATGTTCAAACATCGATTACTTTCACATCGATTATGCTTAAACATTGATTGTGTTCAAACATTGATTATCTTCATATCGGTTATGCTTGAACATCGATTATGTTCAAACATCGATTACTTTCACATCAATTATGCTTAAACATCGATTGTGTTCAAACATTGATTATCTTCACATCGGTTATGCTTGAACATCGATTATGGTCAAATATCGATTACTTTCACATTGGTTATCCTTGAACATCGATTATGCTTAGACATCGATTGCTTTTGGACATCGATTGTCTTTGGACATCGATTGTCTTTTGACATCGATTATATATAGACAACAATCCTTAGTCATCAATTATTCTTTGGACATCGATTATCTATAGACAACGATTATCGATAGTCATGATTATTCTTTGAACATCGATTATCTATAAATAACAATTATCCTTTAGTCATCGATTATTCTGTGTACATCGACTATATCACCTTGGTAATAACCTTTGCAATAATCATATTGATTATGGTTGTAATTAAGTTTTATTGAGCGCCATGATAAATTAACCTTGATAAAGTCTTGCCTCATAATACTTTCAAATTACTTTTGAAATGTTGTGCATTTCAAACTCTCGCTAACTGTTGCGTATCCGTTTGCACAAAAGCTTTATTGTCTATCATGGATACAATTCCTATGCACTTCATCTTTTGTTGTTTGTCATTTTCATGACATATCATCTAGAACTTTAAATGGTGATAGAATGGCATTTCCTTTTTGGTATATCTTCTTACAACATGGCCAGTGATGTTGACTGACTGTTAGAAACATTTGACCTATCTGTCTTCCAACATTTTTGTCTGCAGGTTTCTGGTAGCCACATTCTTTTACAATGTTGGACATGCCATGTTGACCAGAGCACAGAAGATATCCATATGATCTCTCTCTTTTCATGTCTCTATCCTATCATTTATTTTATGTAGGTTTCCGGTACTCTTACATTGGACCTGCTACATCCGTCAGGAGACAAGTTCCAAGAAAAGAGAGACAACGAATATTTCAACGGATACTCACAAGATGATAAGATAAATAAGAGCTTGTGGAGGTAGGAAAAGTAATCATTGTATTGAACACACTAAAGTGCATAGATTCAAACTAGCGAGCAATGTGCGATTGAGAGCTTGGTTTTCATTCAGAAACTGTTCCTGCTCTAAGCTCTCCTGAAAGTCCTGTTTCTCATCATTCGTGTAAGAGAGAGCTTGTAGTAATCTGAGAGAGCTGCTTCTTGTTGTAGTCTTTTCTTCTCTCAGATTGTGCCTCAGATCAAGCTTTACATTGTTGCTTTTAGCTTGGTCTAGGGGCCACAACCTCAAAACTCTTCATAGAGTGTCCCTCTTTTTACTGAAGGGAAGACCTGCTGTGTAGTAGGTGGGTGAATCTCTTTTGTAGAAAGGAAGACCTATTGCAACAGGTGTTGTATTGCCTCTTCGTGGGTTGAAGAGAAGGCCAATAGTACTAGATGTGTAAGTGTCCTTAAGGGGGACTATACCCTTGGTTAGTGGAATCCCAAGTAGTTTCTTGGGGACTGGACGTAGGACTCCTAGTGATAGGAGGTCCGAACCAGGATAAAATCCATGTTGCATGTGTGATTTGTTTTGTCTTTATTTCCTTAATGAACTAACTCTAACCTTCACGTTTAGTGTTTATGAAGTTATTGTTGGGATCAGATAGGTGACTGAATCAAAGTTAATTACGAATGTGTGCGTATGGCAGTGGAATTAAAAAGAGTGACACACACAAGTCAATTAGATCAAGTTGTGGTGTGTGAGAATAGAGTGAAACGAGACAACAAACCACAATCAACCACAGTGCACAGAGAATTTTAAGGTGGTTCGGAGAACACAACTTGTGTCTTCTACGTCCACCTCCCCGCGACGGAGGAAACACTAGCACTAGTTCGAACAACCTGGAGCACGACGACTCCAAACCTTTGAGTACGACGACTCAAAGAAACACCTAGGAGATAGGCATGACGACCTACTCCACAGACCACTTGTGAGTTCAACAACTCACAAGCAATTGAGCATGAAGGCTTAAACACCAGAGCACTATGGCTCCAAACCTGAGTACACTGTACTCAAAACCTTTGGACCACGAAGGATCAATGTCCTTCTAGAACAAGCACAATCAGAGAGTAGATCCTCTAGCGCGATCTATCTCAGTACAGTTGAAGAAAATAGAACAAATAGAATTTGATGATCTGTGTAGAATGCATACACAGATCACCCAATTACAGTGAAAACTAGATGAATTACAGACTCTGAGATGTTTCCAAGCTTTTCAGATCTGTCTTCATCATGAACTTCCAATCACGAACTCCTCCTCTTCTTCTCCTTCTTCTTCTCGTTCTTCTTCTTCCTAGCGGCAATGCTCTGCTCCCTTTTGGACGCAGATGCCTTTTTCCCACTCTTCTTTTTTTTTGCTTCTGTGCTACAGATCAGATCAAGGCATATATAGCCACCACGCAGTCCATATACGTGAAGAGGTTGTGTACAGAACCTAGACTGCACCCTGGGCTGCCACATGTCCAAAAGGTCCTTACCACATTGCCACTTGGATGAGAGGGCAATTTGGTAATTATAGCATCTTCCATAAAGTTCTCAGAAAGAGATCACATCCGTTGGATATGATGCTCTGTGCGATTCTGGGTTGTATACAAAAGTGAGTCGACTCTAGTCTCCAAGAGAGTCGACACTACAAACCAATCCTCAAAAGCATCTCACTGGCAGAACACTAGTGTCGACCTGACATACCACTAGTGTCGACCTGCTCAACAGTTAGACTCGACCTATTCAACTGTTAGAGTCGACTGTTGTGCATTCCTCCAAAACTGTTTCACTAGATGGATGATAGTGTCGACCTCATCTTCAAATAGAGTCGACACAGCTGTCATTTGCTCTTCAAAACTTGATGGGCAGACTTTGTGAGTCGACCTATCTGTCAACTAGAGTCGACCTACTTTGACAATAACTTTGTAAACCTATATGAATGAATAGTAGACCATCAAAACATGTCATAATAGTAAAATATTAGATATAAAATATCAAGAACATGTTGTTTGAGCATTATTGTAATATATTCAATATGTCCAATATGTCATCGTCAAAATCGAAGTATGAGTGATGTTCATTAGTCATCATTGAAAGAACATCATTAAGAAATTCCAGTACATACTCAACACAACATTCTCCCCTTTTTGATGATGACAAAATAAATGTACAAACTTGATCTTTTCATACGAAATCTCCCAAAGGCCTCATAAGACTCAATCTCTCCCTGACTGCAAATTCTCCCTCAACAAACCAATTACCCTAACAACCTAATTTTCTCCCCTTTTTGACATCATCAAAAAGATAGATATGAAAAAGAAACAAAAATGGTAGGAGATCAAGAAACTGCAGTTGTGGAAATGAAGGTTCAGAAATGATCAAAATAAGTGAGGCAAAGTGATATTGACATATAAGAGCAAATATTATGTTTTTGGTATTGTGCAACAAAGTTTAATCACAAGACCCACTCATCACAAAGCATAGCAAGACATAATGGTCTGAATGTGGTTAAAATAATAATGCAAATGTGAGGTAATGTGAACTATATGAGTGAGCAGAAGTATTTAACAAGGAGGTTATGAGCTTTAAGTTTAACACAATCTAGAATAATAGGTCTAAACTCAGTATACATGAACTTTATGTTGGTTTGAGCTTTTCTGTCTTGTCTTTTGGAATATTTTTCATTTTTACTAGAAAAGAACTACAAGGATAAATTAGTTAAATCTCAATTTTCAGTGGAAGAGATCACATTTACCGGATGCAAGATCTCCTGATTACTCAATGGTTTAACTTTCATTATCTAATACAGAGATACCAATTCACTTTCCACTTTTTGACGCGAGATAAATCATTTGTAAGATGAGATGGCCCGGTTACTCAGTGGTTCAAGAATATGCATTGGACTGTTTGTATCTTTCGAAATAGATGTTCAGTTTATTTTGTTATTTTGCAGGATTATGGTTGCTTAGACCAGAAAAGTCATGGCTATGAATGTAGAGAGATTATTCTTAAAATGTGGTAAAAATGAAGCTTAAACATGCATAAGTTAAACATTAAAGCCACTCATGTGCCAACAAGTGTTTTGCAAAAATTTTTAAAGACATTCAGAATTAAGATTGCATAACTTGAAATGAAAATGAACTTTGAAATTAAACTAAATGCACAATGAGTTTAGTTTCAATGTCTTAAGTCTCTCATAAGAAAATAGCACAAGGACTAAAAAATTCTGATATTTTGGGGCTCAAGATAGACAACTATTATCAAGAGAAAAGAATGAAGAAGTGACAATGACTCCCCTGACAACTAGCTCCCCCTCACAAGTGAACATGAAGATTATGGAAGAAATAGTAATGAATGAAGTGAGAGCAGAATTAACAAGAATGTTTTATTGAAAAATAATGACTCCCCTCAACAATTGCATAAAAGGCTCTTGATACTTGGCGGAGACATATACTTACGCATAGTGAAAGTGTCCAGACAAGCCTAACTTGCTTTCTCAAATCACTATTTGATATACCAAGAGTACCAATGCAATGTGAGAAGGAGGAAGTTATTTGCAAAAAGAAATGAAAGATATCAAAGATGTGGAAGTTTGCACAAACCAAGCTCTCTTCTTAAGAATGAAAATCTGTTCTAAAAAAGGCTTAGTGAAAATATCTGCAATTTGTTTTTATGTTTCAATGAAGTGGAGTTCAAAAGAGTTCTTTGAAACCTCATCTCGAAGGAAATGATGTCTGATATTAATGTGCTTTGTGCGGGAGTGCAGAATAGAATTTTTGGACAAATTTATAGCACTGGTGTTATCACAAAGAATGGGAATGCAACCTAATGTGTGATTATAATCTAGGTGTTGATGTTTGACCCAAAGAACTTGGGTACCACAGCTACCAGCGGCAACATGCTCTACTTCTGCAGTAGAAAGAGCTACATAATGTTACTTTTTAGAAGCCTAAGAAATAAGACAACCACCTAGATATAAACACAACCCACTAGTGCTTTTCCTGTCAAGTTTGCACCCGGCATAATCAGCATCACTATATGCAATCAAATCCAATTTACATCCAGTAGGATGCCAAAGCCCCAGATCACATGAAGAAAGAAGATATTTAAAAATTCTTTTGACAGCATTCATGTGACTATGTTTAGGATTTGCTTGAAATTTGGCGCACATACATACACTAAATTGAATGTCTGGTCTAGAAGTAGTCAAATAAATAAGAGAGCCAATCATACCTCTGTAGGTTTGGCATTCACAGACTTACCAGAAGCATCAATTTCAAGTCTTACACTTGTAGCCATTGGTGTGCTGGATGGCTTGATGTGTTGAAAATCAAATCTTTTGAGTAACTCCTTGACATATTTCTTTGGCTCAGAAAGATTCCTTCAGAAGCTTGATGCACTTGCAGACCTAAAAAGAATGTAAGTTCACCCATTAAACTCATCTCAAATTCAGATTGCATAAGATAGTCAAACTCATTGCACAGATTATTATTTGTTGAACCGAAGATGATATCATCAACATAAATTTGAACAACAATGAAATGGGTATTTATAGTTTTTGTAAATAAAGTTTGATCAATTTTTCCTCTGATGTATTTTTATTTACAGGCAATGAGCTCAACGGTCATACCAAGCTCTTGGAGCTTGTTTGAGACCATAAAGAGCCTTATTAAGCTTAAAAACACGATCAGGAAAATTTTCATTTTCAAACCCAGGGGGAATTTGACAAAAATATTTTCTTATGTAACCATTAAAAAATGCACTCTTGACATCCATTTCAAAAACTTTGAATTTCAAAGAGGCAACAAATGCAAGAAATATTCGAACGGCTTCATGTCTTGCTACGGGGCATAGGACTCTTCAAAATCAATACCAATGTTTGGTTGTACCCTGAGCAACAAATGTAGCTTATTTCGAACAATTTGACAAGATTCATTCAATTTATTTCTGAAAATCCATTTTGTTCCAATGACTGTAGTTACATCTGAGGGTTTTGGTACTAAATCTCAAACTTGATTTCTTTGAAATTGATGAAGCCCTCATGCATAGCATTTATCCAGTTTTCACAAGATAAAACTTCATCAATATTTTTAGGCTCAATTGGGAAAGTAGTGCTAATGAATCCTCATCTATTACAGAATGAAAAGATGATCTGGTTCTAATTCCATCTTCCAAATTATCAACAATATTTTCAAGAGGATGGTCTCTTAAGAATCGGGTTCAGAAAATTACCTCAGTATTGTATGAACTTCAGGAACAAGATTACCTGAATCTCTGAAGTTGGTATTTCAGTAACCTCATGCGCATTTGGCACTTCTTGCTCTTCAATATTTGTGGAAGGATGTTTAAGAAAATCATCTTCATCATCATGCATTGGAGCTCTGCAAAAATTCAGAATGTTAGTCTTTATGGAATTTTCATCAAAAATGACATGTGTAGATTCTTCCACAGTCTTATTTTTAGAGAATATAAAGTCTGTATGCTCTTGAAATTTCAGAGTATCCTAAGAAGATTGATTCAAAACTCTTTGCATCAAATTTATCATGATTTTCTTTGTTGTTATTATAAATAAAACATTTGCAACCAAAAATTTTGAAGTAAGACACACTGGGCTTTTTATCCTTTAACAATTCATAGGGGGTTTTTCTGATCTTTAGTCTTAACAATGCTCTATTCAAAATGAAATTGCTGTATTTACAGCTTCAGCCAAAAAGATTTAGAAAATTTACTTCTAAGAGCATAGGTTCTAGCAATTTCCACAAGTGTTCTAATTTCCGTTTTACAACTCTATTTTTATTCTGGAGTTCTAGGAGAAGAAAACTTATGGAGTATGTTCAGATCAGTTCATTGATCATAAAAATATTTATTTTCAAACTCACCCCCTGATCGGTTAAATGGATTTCAATTTGAAAGACAAACCCACTAAGGCAGAATTGTAAAATTTCCTGAATTCTGAACATGCATCACTTTTATGGGATAAGAATAAAACCCAAGTGTATCTTGTAAAGTCATAAATGATCACAAATCCATATCTATTACAACTGAGACTTTGAGTTCTGGTTGGACCAAAAAGATCCATATGAAGTAATTCAAGTGGTTTAGATGTTAGTGCATCATTGAACACTTTAAACGATTTTTTGTTTGTTTTCCTTGAGCACATATCCACAAAACTGGATTGTCAATGATAGGGAAAGATTCAGGAAGACCTTTTACATGATTCATTCTTATGAGTTTGCTTATGGTTGAGAAACTTGCATGACCTAACTTTTGTGCCACAACCAAGCAATGTCATTTTTATTTGCAATCAAACAAACATTTGAAGAAGAATTATCACTCAAATATATCATGTAAACATTATTTTCTCTTTTTCCAATCAATTTGATTTTCTCATAATCAATTATTTGCATGAATCAGATTCAAAAAGAATTTTGTGACCATTGTTACACAATTGACTAATGCTAAGCAAGTTGTAATTCAATCCTTCAACTAACCAAACATCATCACTCAAGGTTATGCAAGACTTACCTATTTCCTTTGCCAATTATTTTGCCATTATTCTTACCTTCGAAGGTGACTGATCCACCTTCCTTTTCAAACAAGCAAGAAAATTTATTATGTCTCCCGTCATGTGCCGTGAGCATCCACTGTCAAGAATCCAGATGTTTGAATTGGATGCACGACTTTCCTGCACATAACAAATTAGACAAGAAACGTTTTGGTACCCAGATGTGATTGGTACCAACATCCTGAGTCAGAAGAGAAAGCAAAGCCTTTCTAACCCATATTTGAGCATTTTTCTTCACAGTGTTCTTCTAAACAAAAGATTCAACTATTTGTTTTTCAATTTTCTAAAAATTATACCTCTTAGCTGATTTATTCCACTGTGAAAATCTTGGCATGTAATGTTGTTGATGAGCAGGAAAATGTGAGTGATAAAAAGAAGGATTGAACAATTGGTTACCATTGTACCTTTGGTTCCAAAGATTATTCCATCTTGAATTGTAGGATGTATAAACATTCCAATTTCAATGAGAAAATGATTCCTTATTGATTTTTTTCTGATTTTATAAGAGGGGTAGGTCGACCTATGTAATGTTTGTGTTGACCTATGAATTGGGTAGGTCGACCTGGATAAAGTGTGTGTCGACCTATGAATGGGGTAGGTCGACCTGGGTAGTGTGTGTGTCGACCTCACAGGTTCCTTTGTTTTAGCATTTTACCTTTGTTTTCAGAAAGACCTGCCTTGACAAATTTTATTAGAGGAATTTTTACTAATTTTGTTTTCTTTTCAGATGATTCAGTTTTCTTTGAATTTTGTGGTTCAAAATCTAAATCATGTTTATTTGAATTCATCTTCATTCCCAGTAGAGCATTCAGATTTCTTTGCCTTGTGTGAAGTTCTTGATGATCTCTTCTTTTCTTTAACGTAGTGATTGAGTTTTCATTTGAGTCAAATTTTATTGATTTTTCTTTCTTTGTCTTCAAATTTCTTGACTGAATTCATAATTTTCTGTTCAATTTTTGAATCCTCAGTTTCAGATCATCAACAAGAATTAACAACTCATCATTTTCTTTGATTTGGTCTGAAATCTGAGCTTCCAATTCAGAAAATTTCTAGATGATGATGTGTCATGAAGAATACTGTCAATTTTATTATCAAATATTTATTTTCTTTTTTATTTCAGAAAGATTTTCAACTAAATTACCATATGCTTCTTGCTAATCTTCAATGGAAAATAGTTCAAAAGATATATCTACATGTTCTCCACTGCTTCCAGCCATGAAGCAGACTTCATTTTCTTCTGAACTAGAGGATTCTTCATTGCTATCGAGCTTTGATCCTCATCTGACCATGTAGCTACCATGGATGTAGCAACCTGAATTTTTGAAAAAATAAAAATTAATAATATTAAAAATTTAGACAATTGGAAAATCAAAGAAAAGAGAATTAATTCAAACCACTAAATGAAAAGAAGTGATGAGCATTATTAAATGGATCACATAAAAGATATTGGGCAAAAATAGGGATTTTTAAAAGAGGAATAATAGGGAAATACCCTAAATTCCTATCTTAAAATATTACCTAATAGAAAAGGGCTATTAAATTATTAAAATAGAGAATATGGGTTGGAATTGGACTCCTAACCCTACCCTAATTAGTTGGCCATGAAATTGCATCCCAATCTAACCCAAATAGGAGGTGGAAAGCTCGGAAGGTGAGAGAAATAAGAAAATCTTGGATTTTTTTTTTTTTTAAGCAAATATCTGACAAGGGAGTAGGAGAGTGCTCACCCTTCAGAGAAGGGATGAGGTAGTCACTCCACCACCACACGCTCATCAGAAGATTTATTAATATGAAAATCATTACAAAGAAATCTCAGGGCCTAATAGAAGGTAACCCCATCTTATCTAAATGATAGGGCCCCTTTACAGAAGGAGGAAGATCAGCCCATGAAGACCAGACACAACAAGAATTGGTAATAGAACAACCAAAACCAGCGAGAGCATCAGCCACTTGATTAGCCTCACGGTAGATATGACTGAGGGAGACATGGATATGCTGGCAGCGGTGTAGAATGTCCTGAGAAACAATGGAGAGGCGCCAAGGGATAGAATAATTCCGCTTCATCATTTGCACCAGCACAAGGGAATCACTCTCAATAAGGAAATCTGATATGCCTTTTCATAACACAGTATAATTCCATTCCGAAGGGCAAGCGCTTCAGCTTCTAAACTAGAACAAAACACCTGATAGATAGCAGAAAAAGCAAAATAATATCTCCCATGTGATTCCTAAGAATTCCTCCTCCAGCTGCAATAGAAGAAGTTGATTTAAATGCACCATCAACGTTTAGCTTCAGTCTTCCAGGAGGAGGTTAATACCATCTGACAATTTTAGGAGCGAGCGGCGTTGACATTTGAATGGCGACACCCCATTTCTGGAGGGAAACTCTGTGAGTGGCGGACAGATCAAAGAAATGGGACTGATAAATTTTTTGAGCATCAGAAATATGCATCATAACTCTGTGAAGAATTTGACGGGCCACCATTGGCTTATCCTCAAACCTGGTTCTGTTACGGCTACACCAAATCTCCCAGATGGCCGAGAAGAACATGTGTCTAGCCAACCGCCCCAAGATGTGGAACAATGCAAGGCAGAAATGTATTGAAATATACAATGAGCGATATGATTAACAGAATTATTGCCGAACTTCAGGAATTCGATCAGAACAGACCCAAACTTCATTTGCCACCTCCCCATGAAAGAACAGATGAACACCAGTTTCACCGTGAGGACGACAGCAGGACGAACATCTAGAGCATAAGGGAATACCACAGCCAGTTATGATATCATCAGTGGGTACACAACCACGTACCATTCTCCAAATAAAGACCGACCACTTAATAGGAACATGGGGATCCATATTTTTGACCAACCAAATGTCGAGTGACCCTGAAGAAGCTTGCGAACAGAGTTAGTGGAGAAGTGACCATTATTATTAAGACACCAAATCCATCTATCCATACCATCAGTGGACGCAAAGATGTGACCAAGAGTAGATGGGGGGCAGAACTGCTTAGCTATATTTATATGATGACAAATAGGATCAGCTAACACCTGACGAATTGACAAATATTTGTCTGGCATGGAAGACCAGACATGGTCAGGAAGGAACGCTCTAAGAGGGACCGCTCCAGACCACGCATCCAACCAGAAACACGCATGATAATCCAGACCTCTCACCACAACCTGTGATTATGAGCAATAAACCCAGACGCCTGCTGCCATAATTTCCTTTCCGCAACAGATAACAAGTGATAGGAGGCAGTGGAATAGTGAGAACGATACAAGTGTTTGGACTGAAAGAAAGTACCCCAAAGAGACGTGCCAGTATCACCTTCCATAACATTTTGGTCTTCAAAGCAAGTTGCATTTGTTTGAGATTTAGAACCCCAAGACCACCACATTCTTTGGGTTGGGATATAATGTCCCAGGAGACCCAATGTCTTTTGGGCGAACCATCATATGAGCCCCAGAGAAAAAGTGGCCAGTAATCTGTGAAAAGACTTCATGACAGTGGCTGGGATAACCTGAGAAGACATTGTATATATAGGTAGAGGGGAGAGCACATGTCTGATCAGAACCATCCGCCCACCAAAAGAAAGAAACCCCGACTTCCAAGTTTGCAAATTGGCAGCGGTTTTAGCGATATATGAGAAAATAAATCGGCCTCCTCCGACCAGCAAATAGCGAGACACCCAGATACTTGATTGGGAGTTTAGACTGAACAAAACCCGTGATATGAGCAATAGAGTGACTGAGAGAAATAATAGCTTTGTCCGCCACAATGAATGAACTTTTAGATACATTAATAAGCTGACCTGAAGACTGTTCATACGCCTTAAGGAACTTCATAAGCCGCCTAATGTGGTTAGCAGAACCATGGAAAAAATAAGCGTGTCATCAGCGAACAATAAATGAGATACCAAAGGACATCTCTAAAGCATTTGGAAGGCTCCACCAGTGCTCCTTGAAATAAAGTGCTAAGCCCTCTGCTTAACACTTCCTCCGCAAGAATAAACAACGCTGGTGCAAGAGGGTCACCCGACGAACACCTCTCGTAGATTTGAAGTAGCCATTTATTTCACCATTTAGTAACACAGAAAACCAGCAATTAGAGAGGAGGCTCAACAAGCAAAATAAAGCTGAGAGAGAATCCAAACTTGCAGCACTGCATACAAAAAGTCCCACTCCAACCTATCATAAGCCTTGGCCATGTCCAGCTTGAAAATAACATTACCACCTCTGGTCCTCTTATGAAGATGTTGAACCATTCCCCAACCAGAGCACATTCTCATAAATATTCCTCCTTTAACAAAAGCACACTGCTGCTCTGATATCAGAATAGGAAGAATCTTAGATAATCTGTCGTTGATAATACGGGAGATTACCTTATAAATGAAGTTGCATAAGCTAATTGGCCTGAAATCAGCACAAGTTCTAGGGGAATCAACCTTGGGAATCAAAGCAATAAGAGAGGAGGTTAATCCTGTAGGCAAGGCATGACCACAAAAATAACTTTGAACTGCAACGACGATATCCTTCTGAATAAAATCCCAGCATTTTTGGAAAAAAATGGCCAGTGAAACCATCCGGACCGGGAGCACTGTCAGGAGACATAGTCATTACAACACCTTTAACCTCCTCAGCATTTGGAAGCACACAAAGAGCTTGGTTTCTGACATCATCCACCAAAACCAGAATATTCTCCATAAGGCGCTGATCAAGTTGATGGGGGTTAGAAGTAAACGCAGCAGAAAAATGAGTCACAAAAAGGTTAACCATCTCCTCTTTATCAGTCACTAGCACACCAGAATCATTATGGATCTGATTTATAACTGACCGCCTTCTACGAGAGGTAGCACAAGCATGGAAAAATTTGTATTTCCATCTCCTCCTTCAGCCACTGTAATCTTGATTTTTGACGCCAGAACATTTCCTCCTGCGCATGAACACGAGCAAGATCATCCCTAGCTACATAGAGCTGATTACGATTCTCAGGAGTGGAATCATTATCAAATATTATTTGAGCAATCGAGTGCGCCTCTTCCGCCATTATAACGTTGTCTTGGACATTCTTGAAAACCTGTTTATTCCAATGTCTATAGAAAGATTTCATATGCTTCAATTTCATCATCAAATTCATAAGAGGATAGGAAGAACAAGGAGCCGCTTCCCAGGCGACCCTGGAATCCTGGAGAACCGCCTCATGAGATATCCACATTTGCTGGAAACAAAACCTTGAAGGAACAGTAGAGGCATTAAACACTGGGGAGATCAGTAGAGGACTATGATCGCTACAGGCACGAGACAAATGTTGCACCTTAAAAGAAGGACTAGCAAGCAACCATTCACCATTAATCATAACCCTGTCCAGTCTTGCCCAAATACCATTAGCTTGTTGACCATTGTACCATGTGAATTTACTCCCTGAAAAACCCACATCCTCCAATCCAGCTGCTGAAACACATGCCTGAAAATCAGCAGTGGATCTCCAAAGGCCGACGACGACACCCCTTTTTCAGAAGGATCCAAAATACTGTAAAATCCCCACCAACAAGCCAAGGCTTATCACAAGAAGCAGAAAAATCCACGAGGTAATCCCACAAGTCCCTACGCTCGGTCAACAAGCAGCTAGCATGAACAATGGTTGCCAAAAAATCGGGTGAGAAGAGGTGGTTATGCGGACAGTTACAAACTGATCAGAGCTTGAAACAATGTTGACATTAACATCCTGATTCCAAAATAACCAGATACGACCCGATCATTAGTATTAGATAAACAGGAATGCATACGAAGTTTAAACCTGTATCTCTCAATTTTATCACTGCTAAGCTTTGGCTCAATAATTGCAACAAAATTCAGCTTGAATTTTCGGATAAGATGCTTTAAACCTGTTGATAGACTGGGAATTACCAATCCCCCTGATATTCCATATGAGGCTCATCATAAGGAACTCATTGAGAATTATTAACGGAGGCGCTCCTGCGCAGGGAAGATCTTGTTTTAACTCCATCACCCTTCTTAACCTCCATATTTTCCCGTCCAACAAGTTTAAATGGATTGATGTAAAGTCAACATCGGTAGGTATAGAATGTGAGCCTGGAAGGGAAATAACCTGGTAAGTAGGTGCACAGGTACCTGAAGCAATTTCTGATGCAATTACAGACTGATCATGTATTGAAGCTGCTGTTGCACTAGTAGATGCTCTTTGATCCATTGGGCTGGTCCCATTTTCACACAAAGAAATTCCTGTCTCGGATGGCAGAGGGCGCACAATAATATCAGTAGAAGGGTGTCAAGGTTGACAGGTGTGGACTCAACAACCTTTAACTCACCATCAATAATTATTGGTTGCAAAGTGTCATGCAACACGTTAGTTTCCATGGTATGGGGGGCGCATCAGAAGAGGGTACAGGAATTTGAACTACGTTAGAAACCGGAATTGCAACCTTATCAAAAGAATCTGATTCCACTGATTCAATAATGACCTTAGATTTACCACGATCATCATCCCCTTTATCAGAAGTAACCTGGCGCCATACCTTTTGAACGATTGCGGAGCAGGCTGATTAATAACATGGTTACCCTGTGGTCAATGCTGGTACTTGGATTGGATTTCGTTAGAGTCCTATTAGGAAATAGAAACCCAAGGAGCTTAAATACTCTCTAATCCTCCATGGCCGGCCCTAACTCATTGTTTGGGCTTGCTGGACGTGGAGAGGGGGCGAAGGAGAAGAAGAACTCATGGAGAGAAGGCTGGACCAAGCTCAACCTTCTGCACTTCGAGTTCAAAACCATAGAAGACAAAACGAGTCAAAAGTAGGCATTCTCACAAGCTAAACACAATTAAATTCGTCTGAGATTGTTCCAACCCTCAGGAACAAAAGCCTCTTGTTCATGATTTTTCTTCAACCCAATCTTTGTTCTATATTCTGAAGTTCTGCAATCACCATGACCCCGAACCAACATTTCAATTATATCTGTCACGCCCGATATTTAGTAGCGGAATAAATACCGGGGGACGTGAACGATACAAAACGGCGTATCACAGTTGAATAGTGCAGAGTCACAATCGAATATAATAACACATTCAAGACTATAATATGGTCACCAAAAGTATACTTTATTTCATTCCATTCAACTAGATACAACCTCACATAAGAAGAATCAACCAAAGGGTCCATCATTCAAATAAAACTTCCAGAAAAGTTTACTATTACATAGACTACTCAAATTCTATTTCTAAACTGTCATCTATTTCTAGGACGGGTGCTCGTCACTCTTGCCCAGTCCCATCTGACTCCACTGGTTCTTCATCCCTACCTGAAAAAGGGCAGGATGATAGGGGTGAGCGAACTAGCTCAGTAGGATTTATATCTCAATAACGTGCGGGCACTAATATATAACATTAACATTTATATAGGCAGATATGCTTATGAATATGCTGACAATGCATGCTTTTCTAACAAGTTGAATAGCATAGTAGAACGGATATCATATCAGATCAATTATCGAGTTCCATATACAATGGACGGATAATTCAAGAATAAAATCACGTCGAAGAGATTGGCCATATTCAAGCAGAGCTCATGTGTTCACAAGAACAAACTTATCATATGTCAAGTCAAACTTATCAAGTCAAACAGGAGGCACATTTTCACAATCTTGCATGTCAGTTGTGCTATGCCAAGCACCAAGAATCCATACTCCCGCGGTTAACAAGTACGTTGGGGCGCTCCTTCCCCAGGACCGGACAGGGCCCCTATTGCACAGGCATTGGATCAAGTTTTTGGACCGGAGTCCCACGTTATGCTGAACAAACATATTCATATTATGGCCACAGAGTTTCAATGACAAGCTCATAGTAAAAAGAACATGATCATTCATAGAGTCAAGGAATGACAAACACTCAAAAGAACAAGGCAGGATAACGACGTATTATGTTTCATAGTTCATTAATGTCTTGACGTGAGGATGTTTCTAAAGACAGATCATATGTAGAACATGTACTTTCCTAACATGTATGCATATGACAAATAATCAATTGAACATCGGAAAACATGTAGCCATGAAACTCATATGCAATTCATAACATTAACACCACTAACATGTCCATACTAACATGTATTTATCCCCACATTCATATCATATTCTTATCTTATCAATTGACAATAAGCAAGATCACAAGATAATCCAATGAACATAAGGACAATCAAAATTACACATTAGAATCATATTCATATCATTACCATTTCCTTCAATGGTTTGATTTATTTTAAGTCCATGCATACTATATAACATCATGCACATGCTTGTAGAATCATGAAATGATCAGACCCAAAATCAAGCAAATTCTTGTAAGGTAGTGTCGACACTAGATCAAGTGGTGTCGACACCATGCTCCAAACACAAGACAAAATCATGCAAAACTGGTTAGGTAGTGTCGACACTAGTTCAGGTAGTGTCGACACAGTGCATCAAATACAAGGCAAAAAGGTCAAGTAGTGTCGACACAGTCCAGGTAGTGTCGACACTAGAGACAGCTCCCAGAACACCTTCTAGCCAAGCTGGGACAGTGTGTCGACACTAGTTCAAGTAGTGTCGACACTAGAGGCCTTCCCAGAACACCTTCTGGGCTGATTTGGGACAGTGTGTCGACACTAGTTCAAGTAGTGTTACACTAGAGCCCTTCCAGACAAAACTTATGAGTCATGTGGAGCCCGAAAACACATGTCATGCAGCATTCACTTCCAACTCTTATAACTCTCTAAACTTGACATTTGGATAAAACGTTCAACATGAAAGATGAAGAGGACAACTAGTAGAAGAATGTTATGTTGAGGGTTTGATCAAATTCGGTCTTGAATC
>CM024758.1:78480805-78559639 GCA_014218235.1 Colocasia esculenta
AGTGGAGGAGGAAATTGCCCTCGACCGGAGCTCTTCTTCCCCACGCGCGTTCTGCACCGATCTGCAGAAGAACCTGTTAGGAAGTGACCAAAGGTAGGTGATCTCGGGACAAACCTAAGAAAAACCTATACCAATGTGTAGTTCATCAAGTCTACTTTCATGTGCATGCGTTTTCCTCAATTTTTATTGAGCATGCATTGAGTTTTAAGCGTTTTGCCAAAGTCGTGCATGTTTACGGATTTTTACGTTCATGTTGATTTCTCATGCATCTCGAGGCAAAATCTCATGCAACCAAAGCCATAGTTCTCTTCTACTCCCTGTTCCCAACAAGTTTCATGTTTACACTTTTGTAACATCCCATTACCTTTAGGGGTTGCTCTCCCGGCTTTGGTCATGACGTAGCAACCCGTCGCATTCTGAAGGCGACGTAAGTGACCATCGGTTTCTGGTTAGGAATGCGCCGGCCACCCCTGTCGTGACAGGACCATGACAGCAGACTGTTCCTTTGTTGTCTTGCTGTCGGGACAGTTGAGCCACGTGTCGAAGTGCACGTAGGAACGCGACGTGGTTGTCCGTCACGATCTTGCTCTCAGTTTTGCATGCACGTCGATTGGGTGGTTGACTGGCTGACTATTCCAGATCGCGACGTAGGTGGACGTCGCGTTAGCATTGGTAACGCGATGCCCAGGTCTGTCATGTTCTTACCGTCTGTGTTTAAGTGCCCAAGCCCGAGAGCACAACCTCTTTTCGCCCTTTTTTCTTGTGTTCCTTCCCTCTCTCCAGCGATTTTGGTGTTTGGAGCTCCGTGGTGAGCTTTGGGAGAGGAATCCTTGTGAATTGCTTGGTAAGTATGTATAAGAATTGTAGTGTGGTTTGGATTGATTGTGTTCCTCCTCCTCCTCACTTATTCTTCCCCTTTTCTCTGTGGCATGCACCTTGTTTCTCTCCATCGGCTTGTGAAGAAGGTTGCACCCGACTTATGGGTGGATCGTGGAGCGTTGGAGCTCGGAGGTGGAGAGGTGCAAACCTACGAGAAGGCCCATCTAGGTTGGTTCTTCAATTTGAGGTAGGGACCCCAAACCTCCACCTAGTTTTTCATGCTAGGTTCTCAACCCTCCTTCCAAGCCTAGATATCCTATTTAGGTTGTTCTTTGTTATCCTTGATTCATGTTTGATGAGTTCATGGGTTGATTGAATGGTTTCATGCTTGTGAGGGGTTGTATGAAGTGTAATCCATGTTGCATGTGAGGATAATGAGTGTAGTTGGCTTTCCTTGGCATGCATGGGGTCATTTAAGGGTGGTTTGTTACCTTTTTGAACAGTTTTCATTGTGTGGCATACTTCCCTCCCTCGTTTGTACCATGTGGTTTAGTTTGGGGAGGCTAAGTGGCCCTATTTGGGCACTCGGCTATGGTCGCGACGGGTCTCCCAGTCACGACCAGGTTGTGACGTATCGGCGCGTAGCGTTCTCTTGAACGTGCCCTGGACCCGCCACGTCTTGCTAACGTGACGGGTACATGGTCAGTGTTTAGGAGTTTGGGGTCTAGCCGATTGCGGCCTCTGTATCCATTGCGATGAGATCGCGACGGGGTATGTGTCGCAATCAGAAGACTCAAGGCTTGTTGCGGCGCCCCTAACCGTCGTGATCTTATCGTGATGGGCTTAAGGGTCGCCTTCGTGTTTCCTTGTCGCGACAGGCAGAACCATCACGTTCTGGTCGCGACAGGTCGATACGTCGCATCTCTGACAGAGAGCTGACAGTTGACCTGTTGTGTTACCGTTTCCGCTGCGACTCTAGTTTCTTGGCACCTGTGCTGTTGCTAGTACAGTGCTACTCTAGTCTCTTCGCCCGGTGCTCGGTACTTGAGGGCTTGTCCATGAGACAGGTTGTTACCGTTACCTGGGACCCCCAGCCTCGCGCGTCTGTTAAAGGAGTTCTCCGGGCGGCGGGCGTGCTCAAGTCATGGACTTGGAGCAGAATGAGAAAACGGTGGGGACAGCGGCGTGAAGTTGTTTGTAGAGCACTCTTCGCTGGTCTGGTTCTCCGAGGTAGTGTGGTGCTCTTACGGTGCGGACCAGCTAGTCCTTTCTCACTACCTCACTCTACGTGGTTTCGGAACCATTTAGAGGGGTCAGGCGTGGGACCGTAGTCTGGCCAGACTACGGCAGTTGTGGTTGTTCTTAGTCCACGTCTCACTCCGACGAGAGGTGCTAGACATGGACTGTTGGTCGAGGGTAAGGCGCGTGGTGCACCTGACCGGCTTACTAGTGTAGCGTTCTGTAGCTAGTGTGCTTGTCCAGGTAGTGTCCACTGTCTGTGTTTACAGCTGGGTTCTTGTGGTGCCTTTGTGTACACGGGTTTTTCGGTTCCGCTGAGTAGCTTAGACCGACGACCGTGTAGTTTCCTTCACGCTTCCGCACTTGACTCTGTTTAGTAGAATAGACTTTACTGCTTTATTTTTTATTGCACTTAATTCTATTCTGTTGTTAGAACCAGTGGGAGATTGTAGTCCCTACTTGGTATCTTTGTGAAGCTCACTCCCTGTTTTGTAGGTGAGATTTCACAGCAGCTCCCTCCGCGACGGACTGAGGAGATGGGCCCACTGTAGTCGGCATCTCTAGTGGCAGTGTTCCCCCAATAGTAGTACTTCACCCTCGGGTATGCCTCTAAGGGACGTGTTCTTTCCCGTTTATTTCAGCACTTGTACTTTATTTACTTTGGGACTGTACTAGACTGTTACTTAGCATTGGACACTCTTCGTTCACTTGTGGTGTACTTTAGTACATTTTTTGTTATTTATTTCTATTACATATCTTGTTAGACAGATCCGTTAGCCCTTCTGGGTCTCCGGACCTATGGGCGGTGGTGCCTGGTGTTCGGATCCTTGGTGAGAATTGGTGATCTGGGTGTCGGGGCCGCTACAACCTTTGTCCCTGGAGCCCTAGATCAGGAGCTATAAGCGTTTCATGCATCATGTGTAGTTTTTCTGCGTTTTCAGGCTGAACCCTAAATCGTGACCAGTCTAGACGTCATGTTCTGCATGGCTTGAATGCGACGTACCATACCGTCACGTTTATGGAAAAGGCGATTGAGTGTACTGTCGTGATTTATACTCCGACTTGACCGTCCTAACACCTCCGACTATGTGCCGCGTGGTTTTTCGTGCCATGCATGAACTCGACGTAGTGCTGTGTCGCGATTTAGACCGTTTTCCTGCTCACGGTTTTCGTCCTGTTTTTATATTATTATTTTGAAATTGCCTCTTGAACGCGACATGTCGATATGTCGCGACTCAAGGGTGATCTTGACACTGCCTGTCACATTAAGAACCTGACAGACAGGACCATCACGATTTGAGCATGAAGGCGACGGCATAGACCGTTGCGATTTGATCGGTTACAGAATATTCATGTTTTAAAAATGTGTATAGTCTTCTTAAATGCGACAACTGTGTCTGTCGTGGATTTCAAGGCCTACCCGAGACTTGTTTTGCATGATCTAGAGTTTAAGGTTTGCATGTCTTGGTTCTGGTCAATGCATGAAGTCTGTTCAGTGGCTTAAAAGCAGTCAATCCATGAAAAAGCCATAACTATGTGGATATTTATTCTAATTGCTCTTTAATGACATGACCTATCTGGCACACTTTGATTGTTCATCTTATCTAGCTTATTATAGTGAACTAATGCTACCATAAAATGATGCAATTTATATCAAGTTAAATTCATAGTTTCATCTCTTGTTATCATGTTAATTGCTTTCCTCACGTTTGTGACTGATGGATTGTGGATTGAGACACGTACTTCACTACACACTTGCATATATAGGTAGCCCTTTCTTGGAGGATTGGAAACTCACGGCCGGTCATTCCTTATCGGTAGTCTAGTGACCTTTCTCTTAAGACCTCCGTAAATCTTCGTACTCCGTGGATTCCCTCATGGAGACCGAGTTGGTTGTACCATTGAAGTTCCATGGAGATAGCGTGCACTTCCTTTCTCATCTTGTTCTCGTGAGTGTGATTTGAAAGATTGAACTTAAGCCATTAATGTAAAGAGTGAACTAAAGCTTAATTGCACCGTTATGCTGCCGAAATTATCTCTTGACCATTGTTATCATGAAATCATGTTCACATGACTTGCTACATATTGACATCATCATGAACATGACATTACAATTGTTTATATCTTGAAATTCTTATTGGCCATTAATGACTGTGGGTATCTACATTTAAAAATAGTGAGATGCTGATCGGTCACGGTGAGTGTCCAAGGGCTCCAGTCTAGCCCCAATGACGTAGAGTTATAAATATATTGTTAACCATGGGGTATAATGATTACTCGCGTTCCATCTACGCTGGGAGTACTTGCGTGTTAATGCTAGATACAATAACCACATACACGTGTCCTGGTGTGCATTTCAAAGTGGATCTTTCCTTGGTGTACATTAGTGTCTTCGTGATTGATTATTGTTACATGATCGTGCTCGTGCTTGCTTGCTTGCATGATATGGCCATCCTGCAATTATTGCAATTAAATGATATCTTGCGTGCTTGTTACTGGTTACTCTATTGATAGATCTTGCTCGTTATATCATTCTAGACCTTGCTCTATCATGATCATTCCATCTAGCTTGTTCACGTATCATGTTTAACAAGTTTTATTCGTACATGCATATCTTGATAATCGTGCTTACCTAGTTCTAAATTGCTAATCACTTATATCATTGCCCGCACATTGAGATATAAATCCTAATAGGCTATTTTCTCATTCCCTACTTTTAACCCTCTAGGTGACTATAAAGTGCCCGAGGAGGAGCAAGTCGAAGATGGGAATGCGTCAGAGTGATGAGCGTTCCAACTTCCAACACATGAGTCTATCTATAGTTATAGCGAGTGTTAGATTGATGTAGTAGGGAGTGAGGTCATATGTACTTTTTCTTTTATTGAGTCTTAGTCCTGTTACTCAACATTTAAGAGTTGTACTAGTTTCATTTTGAAACAATGAGATGAGTTTGGAATACAAGTTTAATTGAGTTCATTATTTGGGCCCTATTATGATGTTGTGAATACACATTTAGTGCTTGCTAGCTAGAGGCTTATTTTTCGACTGTTCATGTCTCGGAATATCGACTCGAATTATCCAAATATTATCCGTTGCGTAATTCTCGGGACATGACAATGACGGTCTGATAGGTCGCCGTCTCAATAGGGTTGCAACAAGGTATCTCGTCAAGTTCTTAACGCGACAGGACCCTGTGTCGCGTTCTATCTGACTGTTCCAAAAGGACCTATCGCGATCTTAACAGATCCTCTAGTGTTCCTTTAAAGGGTATGTTGCCTTCTGGAGTTTTGTGCATAAACCCTAGATTTCTCTTGTTCTTGTCTTGTTACTATGTCTATACATCTTGTTAAGTCTGAAAATGCAGTAAAAGAGGATATTTAATCATGAACATGTAATGATGCTATTAAAAGCTATACACTTGATTCTCTCATATCCATGATTTCTCTATCACATGCACACACTAGAAACCATCCAATATGACTTGCCATGGTATTAAGATATTCCATAATACATTTGGTAATTTACTTCAATATTGTACATAATTATCCTATTTTTAATAATGGACTTGTCTTCGTTTCTCTCGTCATTTTGGAACACCGTACTGGCGTTCCACTATTCTAGAGTTCCTTTAGAATGTCGAGCAAATATGTTTCAACATTTTCTCTTGACTTGGACTAACTCTCCATCGGATATTCCTTTTGTCAGACTAGTGAATCCTTGTTTAAGACCTCTGTAAGACTCCTTTGTCCATGGATTCCCACATGATTGACGAGTTGGCTGTACCATTAATACCTATACACCTTTAGGGGTTATGCTGGATCTGTACGACATACGGCAACGAGCCATAGTGTCGATTTGGACATCACGTCACCCTCTTGACCGTGATGTTCTCACAATTAAGTGATAGACTGCGATACTCACTAGACTGCCTGTACCTGGAGGTACTGTTGCAACTGTTACTATCGCTTGTTTTAATGTCGTTTTACGCATATGAACCTGTAGTTCTCATCTATACTCTATTCCCTCATCTATTCACGTTCTCTCTATACTCTCATCTATTCTTCAATTACTCTCATCTATTGTTGGTACTGTCTATGGCCATTTTGATTGATTGTCTAACGATAACAACATGACTAATATTTGGCAATATAAAGGGCTCGGTCAGGTCCTGGGAGGTGCATTGGATCTGGCAAGGTTGGTCAAACCTCTTCAAACTCAGTAGATAATGTTTTGTTAGTTGATGAATCAATTATTTTGCAAAAATCAGATTCAAACACAACTTTGTGACCTTTGTCACATAGTTGGCTAATACTGAGCAGTTTTTGCCTCTGAGTATTGAGTGTTTGATTGTTTGCTTGTTTGTTTGCTTGGTTGTTTAACTCTTTCTCTGTGCATTTACTTAAGTGTCATGGACTTAAAGGGTTTCATAGCTGAGGGCCATTCCATAAATAGGCCACCATTCTTTAATGGTTTGGACTATTCTTATTGGAAAAACAGAATGCAAGTATTTCTGAGGGCCCAGAACTATGAGATCTGGAAAGTAGTTGAGGTGGGTCCCTATGAGAACCAGGGAGAAGAAGATACCTGGACAAGGGAACAGATAAGGAAAGCTACACTGAATTATAGTGCCATGAACATGATTCAGTGTGCTGTCCATCCCAAGGAGTATTCGAGAATCTCTATGTGCAAATCTGCCAAAGAGATGTGGGATAAACTCAAATTACTCTATGAGGGAACATCTCAGGTCAAGGAGACCAAGGCAAATATTTTAGTTTCAGAATATGAACTTTTCATGATGAAATCTAATGAATCTATTTCTGAAATGTTTGTCAGATTCATGGTGATAGTCATGGACTCAAGGCTTGGGTAAGGAGTATACTGATGCAGACTTGGTAAGAAAAATTTTGCGTTCACTTTCTTCAGTTTGGCATACCAAGGCCACTGTTATTGAAGATTCAAAAGATTTGTCCAAAATTTCTTTGGATGAATTGATTGGATCTTTAATGACATATGAAATAAACTTAAAAAGAAATGAAGAACACATCATTAAGACCAAGCCTATGGCACTCAAAGCCTCTTCAAGCAACAAAGATAAAAATCAGGATCAAACAAGTTCTGAAGAATCTGAGTCGAATGAGGATGAGATTGCCCTCATGACCAGACACTTCAGGAAATTTTCGAAATATAGGAAAGGGAAAATGATTGGGAAAAAGAATTTCCCTCAGGTAAGAAGAATATTTCTCTTCCAATTTCAATAGAATCATAAACCTGATGAGAATGTTATCTGTTACAGGTGGCAACAAGCCAGGACACATGAAGGGAGAGTGTCCTGGAAAAAAAGGAAAAGCACAAGAGATTCCAGAAATATAAGAAGCAAAGGCCATGGTAGCCACTTGGTCTGATGAAGACACAAGTGAGGAAGAAGAAGAGAAGAAGTCCTCAAGCTCAGAGAGTGAGGAAGTTTGCTTCATCCAACAACACAGATGGAAAGGTAATACTTCCTTTGAAGATTATAGTGTTGAAGATTGGCAGGATGTGTATGCAATTAGTTGAAAGATATTCTGAAATGAGAAAAGAAAATAACACATTAAAAAGAAAATTGAAAATCTCTACCATAATCAATCTTCAAACAATAGAATCCGTGAACTGGAATCTGAAGTAACAGACTTGCTTGAAGAAAAAGAAATCTCCTAAACCTAATTGATGAGCTGAAACTTGCCTCTCAAAAGGCCTCCCAAGAATTCAGAAACTTAAATGAAAAGCTGGAAATTGAAAAACAAGAAAAACAACAAATTGAAGAAATTGAAGTTCTTAAAACCAGCTAAAGGAAGGGAGGAGGTTATCCAAACCTTCACAAAAGCCCAGATAACCTAGAGGCATTGCTAGGATCCAACATGACAACCACATTTCATGGATTAGGATTCAACAAGAAAAAACCCCAAAAGACAAATCTGGTGAGAAAAAGGGAAAAGCACCACTAATTAATTTTGTCAAGGGTCATAATCTGGAAAACACTGAAATTCAACAAACAACAAACAAAACCCCAAACAAAACTCAAAACAAATCAAAAACCCAAAAACAAAAGAAGACTATCAGGTCGACCTGCTCAACACCAAAAACCAAAACACTCAACCAAAAATTCAAATAAAAATCTGAAAAATAAGAAAAAGGGAAAAGAAATAATCCATGAAAAACCTTGGACCTCCAAGACAACACTTCAAGAAGATTGGATTAATCTTTGGAACCAATGGTATGAAAATCCCTGTTGGTATTATCCTCAATACTCTTATCCAAATTTCTAGATGTACCAACACAATCCATGGATTCCACCTCCTCCTCTGAACTCAAATTTTCAAGTGAAAAACTCTCCTCCAACCAAAACAAAGATCTTGGTGCTTTCATTCCTAAAAAAGAACAACAGAAAAAGGCTGAAAACACCAAAGTAACAAAACAAAAAATCTAAAACAAATCAAATTTGGGTGAGAAAGGATTTGATATCTGTGCTAAATCATACTGATGGTCCCAACTCTATTTGGGTACCAAAATCTTCTCTCCATTGATCTTTGTGCAGGAAGGTCGTGCACCCAACACCAATGTTTGGTTCTTGATAGAGTGGGTGTTCACGACACATGACTGGAGATAGAGCCAAATTTTTCCTGTCTAATTGAAAGGAGGGAGGGTCAGTCACCTTGGAGGTAAAAATAAAGGAAAGATCATTGGATCTGGCAAGGTTGGTCAAACCTCTTCAAACTCAGTAGATAATTTTTGTTAGTTGATGGACTTGATTATAACTTGCTCAGTATTAGCCAAATATGTGACAAAGGTCCAAAGTTGTGTTTGAATCTGATTTTTGCAAAATAATTGATTCATCAACTGACAAAATCAAATTCTGTGGAAAAAGAGAAAACAATGTTTACAGATCAACCTTAATAAAACTTTTTTTGAAAATCTTTATTTTGTTGCAAATAAAGATGAAATTGCATGGACTTGGCACAAAAGACTTGGCCATGCAAGTTTCAAAACTTTGAATAAGTTGTTAAGATTGAATCTGGTTAAAGGTCTTCCTGAATCTTTTTCTAGTGTTGAAGGTCAAATTTGTGGGATCTGTGCTAAAGGAAAACAAACTAGGAAATCCTTTAAAGCCTTCAATGAAGTACTCACATCTAAGCCACTAGAACTTCTTCACGTGGACCTCTTTGGGCCAACAAGAGTTCTAAGCCTAGTGGCAAGAGATATGGTTTTGTAATCATTGATGACTTTACTAGATTTACCTGGGTTATTTTTCTATCCCACAAAAGTGATGCATGCCTGAATTCAGGAATTTCTGTACCACTATCTTAACACTTATCCATTTAAAATTAAAAACATTTTTAACTGATCATGGGGTGAATTTGATAACACATCCTTTTCTGATCTATGTGCTGAATTGCAAATATTTCACAAGTTTTCTTCACCTAGAACTCCAGAACAAAATGGAGTTGTGGAAAGAAAGAATAGAACTCTTGTGGAAATGGCTAGATCCATGCTCTTAGGGAGTAATCTGCCCAAATCCTTCTGGGCTGAAGCTGTTAACACAGCCAATCACATCCTAAACAGAGCCTTGGTCAGACCAAAGATCAGAAAAAACCCCCTATGAATTGTTGAAAAATAAAAAGCCAACTGTGCTACTTCAAAACTTTTGGGTGCAAGTGTTTTGTACACAATAACAACAAAGAAAACCTTGACAAGTTTGATGCTAAGAGTCAGGAAGCTATCTTCCTTGGCTATTCAGAAGTGTCAAGGGCTTTCAAAGTGTACATATTGAAAACCAAAATGTTGAAGAATCACCACATGTTATTTTTGATGAAAATTCATTTTCCACTAATGATTCTAAATCTTGCAGGGAAAAATAAGACAATGAAGAGGATGACCTCATTGTGGATTCTTCACCAACTGTTGAGGAGATTAACAACATTGAAGAGAACCTGAACAACAACTCACCATCTTCAAGTGGTTCAGGTAATATTGCTCCAGAAGAGGGCACTTCTCAACAGGTAATTCTGAACCTCGTTTTCTAAGAGATCACCATTAGACAGTGTAGTTGGCAACTTAAATGATAGAGTTAGGACCAGATCATCCTTCTTGCAAAACATTGAAGAAGACTCACTAGCTCTAATTTCCCAAATTGAACCCAAGTCAATTGATGAAGCCTTATCCAGTTCTGATTGGATTAATGCTATGCATGATGAACTTCATCAATTTGAAAGAAATCAAGTGTGGGATTAGTGCCTAGACCTAGTGACCAAACTGTGATTGGCACTAGATGGGTTTTCAGAAATAAATGAATGAATGAAGCTGGTCAAGTAATAAGAAACAAAGCTAGGCTAGTTGCAAAGGGGTATAACCAAGAATTTGGAATTGACTTTGAAGAATCTTATGCCCCTGTAGCTAGACTAGAAGATGTGAGAATTTTCTTTGCTTTTGCATCCTCCATGAAATTCAAAGTCTTTCAAATGGATGTCAAAAGTGCATTTCTAAATGGATATATAAAGGAAAATGTTTTTGTTGAACAACCTCCTGGATTTGAAAATGAAAAATATCCTAACCATGTTTTCAAGCTTAATAAGGCACTCTATGGTCTTAAACAAGCTCCAAGAGCTTGGTATGATCGTTTGAGTTCTTTTTACTTGAGAAAGGATATTCCAGAGGTAATGTTGATCAAACATTGTTCACAAAAATAGTAAAAAATCAAATAATTGTTGTCCAAATTTATGTTGATGACATAATATTTGGATCAACTAATAAAGGCCTTTGCACTGAATTTTCAAATCAAATGAAGAATGAATTTGAAATGAGCTTAATGGGAGATTTAACATTCTTTTTGGGATTGCAGGTGAACCAAACAACTGAAGGAATCTTCATTAGTCAAACCAAATATGTCAAGGAGCTACTGAAAAGGTTTGACTTTCAGAACCTTAAACACTCAAGCACACCCATTGCAATAAATGTTAAGCTAGAAGAAGACCCATCTGGTAAGTCAGTTGATCCAAAGACCTACAGAGGTATGATTGGCTCTCTGCTCTACCTTACTACTTCTAGACCTGATATTCAGTTTTGTGTGTGCTTATGTGCTAGATTCCAATCTAATCCTAAAGAAAGTCATATGCTTGCTGTGAAAAGAATTTTTAAATATCTTGTTGGAACATGTGACTTAGGAATTTGTACTGTGGTTGCAAGTTAGAATTGTTTGCCTATTGTGATGCTGATTATGCTGGGTGCAAGTTAGATAGAAAAAGCACAAGTGGCTTGTGTGTATTTCTAGGTGGGTGCCTTATTTCTTGGGTCTAAGAAGCAACATTCAGTTGCTCTGTCAACAGCAGAGGCTGAATATGTTGCTGCAGGTAGATGTGGAACTCAGATCCTCTGGGTGAAACATCAACTTCTTGATTACAACTAAGATTTAGGGTGTGTACCCATCCTATGTGATAACACTAGTGCCATAAATTTGTCTAAAAACCCATTCAGCACTCCAGAACAAAACACATTGAAATTAGGCATCATTTCTTGAGAGATGAGGTTGCAAAGAAATCTTTTGAACTCGTTTTTATTGAAACTGAAAAACAAATTGCAGACATATTCACTAAAACCCTTCCTGAAAACAGATTTTCATCATTAAGGAGAGAACTTGGTCTTTGTAAATGTCCACTTCTTGATCTCTCTTAAGGTTTGGGTTGAGTGCTATGCATGTCTAAGGGGGAGTTCCTTGCAATTCATAACTCCTTGCTTCCTCAAGCTACATTGCTCATATCTCTCTCACTTTCAATTCCATTTCCCTTTTTACAATAAATTCTCACTTCTGATTGTGTTGAAACTTCTTGGTATATCAAATAGTGACTTGGAGAAGGACAGGTTATGCTGTCTGGACACTTTCACTATGCGTGAGAACATATCTCCGCCAAGTACTAAGAAGTTAATATGCAATAGTTGAGGGGGAGCTTTTATTGTTCAAAGAGAATTTCTTTTCTGATTTCAAAACTTGCACAGTTTTCACTTCCATTTCCTTTTGGCAATAAATCTTCAACTCTTATTGTATTGAAATCTCTTGGTATATCAAATGGTGACTTGGAGAAGGACAGGTTATGCTTGTCTGGACACTTTCACTATGCGTGAGAGCTTATCTCCGCCAAGTACCAAGAAATGAATATGCAATGGTGAGGAGAAGTTCTTGTTGTCCAAGAAGAAAATCTCTTTCTGATTTCAAAATTGCATATCTTATTTTGATGAAAAATGGTTGAAATCATCATCTCAGGGGGAGCTAGAAAATTCACAAGTCATCTTTTTGCAAATCTCACAAAACCCTTCTTGAATTCATCAATTCCTTGCATGATGTCCTCATTCTAAAGTCTAGAGTCTCAAAATGAACCTTGAGTGATATATTATTTTTTTAATCAACTTACAACTATGTCTCTCAATCCACAGAACTTCAGATCTCTTCCTAAACTAAATGACAATTTGTGCCTGAACTTAAAACATTTCTTGTTTGCAACTGATGACTGGATGTATTTGAATTCTATCTCACAAACTCTCCAAAATTTTGAAATCCAACAGAGCAATGGCATCTGTGCTGAGAAACTGCACACCTTCACAATGAATGAAGTGCTATGTATGTCATGAGGCATTATTGCTAACTCTGTTCAAAGGGGATCCAAATTGAAAATAACTTCAAAATTTAAGCAATTATGTGCTATGCTTTTGATGATGACTGAGTAACTGGAAATATTGGCGTCTACCAAACGTATATTTTCATGTCAAAAGGTCATCATTTACCCCTTTGAGACTTGACAATGATTAAATCTTAAGTATCCAGGGACTATGGTGTGTAAAAAGCACTAGTACTTGAGTGAAAGAGATTTAGAGATTTATATATTTGATAGTTTGTTAAAAGAACAAAAATATGAAAGTTATTGGAGATTGTTTAGAAAGAATCATTCCTCCTTCATCAAGTTGTTCTTTAAGTTTGTGTTTTACTTTCAACACAACTGTATTTAGTCTAGATGACATCTTTAATTCTTGAAAATTGAGAAATATGGTAGTTTTTGATTGATTGTTAGATATATTATATCCCTCAATTTATCATTTTGTTGATTCAAGTCTTGGAATGCTAATGTCCTGTTGGAAATTGTTTGAAACACTTGAACGGTGATGAATTTTTGCAAATTACAACAAATGAATTTTTAGGCCTCTTAAAAATCCTTGAAATGATAATTCCTCTCATTATTTATCATTATAAAGATGTCCCCAAAATTTTCAAAAATTTCCTCTCAAAGATTCAAACTTCTCTCAAAGGCTGTGTCGACACAATCCTCTCTCGTGTCGACACACAACCCCAGTCAGGTCGACACACCCTTCCTCATGTGTCGACACTGCCTTCTTGCCAGACCCTTTTCAAACTTTCGGGTTCACCTTAAACCCTTGTTGTTCCTGCAGGTAGTGTACCACTGCATCTCTTTTTGGGCGTCAGGTCGACCGACGGCCTCATTTCCACTCCTTTCCGGCAAGAATTCCTCTCAAATTTCTCTCTAGCTCTCATCCCCCTTCCATCATCTCTCCATTCTTCCATTTCCTCTCCTAATTCCACTCCTCTTGCACCATGGTCCGCAAGTTGGGTCCCCGCCGTGGCGCAAGATCAGCGGCCTCTTCAAGGCCAGTTCCGGCACAGGTTCCGGTTGAACAGATGGAAAGAAGAACAAAGAGGAGAAATGATCCTGCCTCTTCTTTTGTACCTCTGAGGGCTTCAAGCGTGGCAGGACCTCCACTTCAGGCAGAGGTGGTAATGTTTCAAACCCTAGACCAGAGATTTCGGGCGATTCCTCTGACCATCCTGAGGAATCATCTTCCTCTTCTTCTTCTGAGTCTCAAGAGGATATTCCCTCAGAATCCGTAAGTGCAGCCAAGTTGATTTTGAAGCCAAGAATACTAGACCTTTCAGACATCCAACTAGCAGACTCCCTTCCTGAAATTCAAACCTACTTTTCCTTTCAATCTTGGATACCCTTTATTTCTGAATTTCAAGTCTGCTATCCAAGACTAGTTAGAGAGTTCTACAAGAACCTCACTAGCACAGACGAAGGGTATGAATCCAAAGTCAAGGAATAGCCATAGACATGCCTACTGCAGTAGCTGCCTCCATTTTCAAAGTACCAGATGAAGGGGCAGACTACCATGAGTTTGAATTTGATTTACATGAAGCATACTCCATCTTGACAGGCCTCCTGCAGATGAATCAGATCCAAAACAGACTATGTAACCAGGTTCAATGCAAATACCTTTCCACCTGTGTTAAGGGTCATCCACCACATTTTGACCACCATAATTACCCCTCAAGGTGGTGGGAGGGATAGGTTGACAGACATTCAGAGGTTCATCCTCTATTGCATGGTGAAAGACATCAAGATCAACCTCCATGTGATTCTCTATCAAATCATAGCTGAAACAACAAGGACAGACCTAAAGAGATCACTACCTTATGGAGCACATCTGACCTCAGTGTTCAAGCACTTTGGTGTGCCATTGGAAAATGAAAAATCCCAATCCATTCCCAAGTCAAACATCTACACTTTTAAGAATATCCAAAAGTTTATGGGATTTAGATTGGAGGGAAATCAGATTAGAAGAGGACCAATTGTGGTTGAGGCCCTCAAGCTCAGGAGGACCAGCCTCAGGTTCAAGGGGATCAGCCCCAAGCACAAGAGGACCAGCCTCCAGCTCAAGGAGACCAAAATCAGGAGGATCAGCCTCTAATGGATGAGGACCAGCCTCATATCCCTCTGAAGGTGGCATTCAGCTTGAAACCCCTATTCCACCTCAGGATGATCCTTCCTCTTCCTTGCCACATACTTTTGAACCTCCACATTTCCCCTCTACATTCCAATCTTCCACTTCTTCTGGTGGGTCCTCAATTCCACCAGAATGTTCTCTTTCCTCAATGCCAAATTTGATACATTGAACTCCACATTCAAACAATGTCAGACCAATTTGAATTGAGAGTTCAAAGACTAGAGAACACAGTATCAGCAAAATTTATTGAGCAGAAGGCAGCTTCAGATATGCAGCTTAGAGATTTAACAGACTTATAGGTACTCTGGGAGATTCCTATATTGAGCTAAAAGAGCATCAGGACAAGTTGGAGAAAGTTCTTCAGGGAATTTTGGCAAATTCCCAAGCAGATGTCTTCAACACCAACCAAACATTACATGAGATTTCCAGCACCAGATTGTCATTTGCTCATTTTGTGGATGATTTAGAAAGTATGAGGAACTTCAATGAGCACATTGACAAGCAGCTTACAGATTTGAGCAAGGAGTTCAAGATAATGCAGAGACCTGGTTGGTCAGCTGGCTCATCATCTTCCTCACAACACAGTGCAGCTGATCTAACCAGACTTCAGGCCACTTTGCTAGAAAATTCAGATTGAATGGAACACTTTTTGAGCACAAAAATGATAGCCATTCAAGATCAAATCAAGTCTAGCCTGAACTTCATGGAGAAAAGACTGTCAGACATTGAACTTCTTCTTGCTCCAATTCCTCCTCCTCCATCTTCTACCTAATGTACATTTTTTTGATAATGGCAAAGGGGGAGAAGAATGAATGACTTGAATGTAAATTTTGATGTAATGATCTTTTGAATGAAATGAAATGGTTGTTTTGGCTTCAATGCAAAGTATTGTGATTCTGAATGCAAATCCTTGTCTTTGTGTTTGAATACTTGTCCAATTGTTTGACTTGTGTGCACAAAATTTCTAATTTCAAGTAACACTGTATCTCACAAACACATCATCAACTGTTACTGAACAACATCAAAAGGTCCTTGACAAGTATGAACAAAAAGGAAAACAAAATTTAAACAATCAAAAATTGCTTAAAATCACACTTCATTAAAACCACATTGAAATATGGATTTAATGTTGCCATCATCAAAAGGGGGAGATTGTTGGGTTGAATGCAAATTCATATCATTTCCCTCCTATTTTGATGATGATAGAAGTGTTCTTAAAGCAATTTAATTGAAACATGTCAAAAACATCATACCTGAAATTCATGTTCAAAAAGTATTTTTCAAACCACATTTATCATTTATGGTCATGACAAATCATTTAACTAAGATATGTGTTCATTTTTCAGGTACAAACATTTTATGCAAAAGATGAGTCGACATACCCATCAATGGTGTCGACACATCAACACATATTCAAAGGCAAAATGTGGAAAAATGTTGAGACTGTGTCGACACATGTCAAGAGTGTGTCGACACGAGTGGCAGTTTTTCAGAAATTAAGCCTACCCAGGTCGACACACTCTCAGAGCAGGTCGACACTAGATCCCGTTTCCAGAACAGCCAGTTTGAAGAATTGGGTCAGCAGGTCGACACACTCTCAAAGCAGGTCGACACTAGACCCAGTTCCCAGAACACCTAGTTTGCAGATTTGGGATAGCAGGTCGACACACTCTCAGAGCAGGTCGACACGGGATCCTCTTCCTAGAACAACCTTCTACATATTCTGGACAGTGCGTCGACACTACCACCAGGGTAGGTCGACACACTATGGAAACTTTTCATCCTAAAGGTTGATGGCTGCCACGTGGCCCTCTAGGGCGATCAGAATCTTCCTAGGAAAGCGTGCCCTAGTACCCCAAGGGTATCTTTGGAATCCTAAGGATATAAAGTGTCTTTTCGGCCAGCCTTCACAAGTGAGAAGGACAAAAACTCTCTCAGAGCCTCCAAGAAGCTCCTGGCGGCCAAGAAGAGCTCGTGTCTCCTTCCCCTGCTCTCCAAGTGCTTCTAGAAGACCAATTCCCACCAATTCAAGGTGTGGGAATTGGAATTTGATTCCTGAAGACTTCTTGAAGCATTCCAAGGAGGCAGATCATGTAGAAGATTTCTTGGGTGAAGAATTCGAGGAAGATCCAATTTCTCAGATTGCAGAGCATCGACTTGGACTTCAAGCTTCACAAGTTCCTTCCCAATTCAAGCTTCTACAAGGGAGTACACTGAAGAATGAAGTATTTCAATTCAATTACCTTTTCTTCTGTTCTTCTGAGATATCTTTTGAGATTATGCAAGTGCTTCTGGATAACTCTCTTTAGAGTTCTCAAACTTCGACTAGATCTGTGCTAGATGATCTTAGTCTTAAGTTGGTGTCTAGCAGTTTCAGTGTGAGCATTGTGCTCAGGGTGTTGTGAGCCGTCGAGCTCAGTTTGAGTTGTAAGCTCAGGGGTGGTTGAGCAGTCTTGCTCTGTGTTCTAGAGTAGTCTTGCTCTAGAGGTTGTGTGAGTTGTATGCTCTGAAGTGTTGGAGTTGTTAGGCTCCTTTGGGTGTGTAGCCCAGTTGTGTTAGTGAAGCCTCACGGGTTGTGAGGGGTGGATGTAGGAATCACTGGGTGATTTCCGAACCACCTAAAAATCCTTGTGCATTTGTCTTCTGTGGTTGATTGATTCATCCGCTAGATGCTTGCATATGATTCGTTTTTAATTCACTTAATCAACTTGCTTCACATCTAAGTTTTTCAACTCACTCAAATTTAATCAGATCTGTAGTTTTTCACTGATAACATTGCCTCTGATTCTAAATAGTTTTCAAATTGCTTAAGCTTCCGCAAAAGTGGCTAAGATCTATTCATCCCCCCCTTCTAGATCTTTTCCACACATTCATTTCGATCCTTCAAGAAGGGTGCCGAAAAGTGCTAGTGCCCGCAGGAGTTAATTGACCAGAGTGTTTGGCATTACACTCAAGTGCTATCTATTTCGAGTACTAATAACAATCAAAGTGCTATACTATACTTGACTCGTTGTGATATGTGCTATCATGTACTATGTTGTGCTATGGCCATCCTGCTTTCAGTGCTATACTTGGTATTTGTGCTATTTGAATCATGCTATTGTGCTATTACTTGCTCGACATCACTTGACTCTCTATTATTATTAGTACTACTCTTTAATACTAATCATTTAATGCATGCCTGATCATGAGATTTAAGTTCTACTGGGCATTATCGCTCGCCCTGTGTTATTTAATATGTGTTCTCAAGTGAGACCAAGGAAATACTACACTCACGAGGATGGGGGTGACCAGGAGTGATTCAAAAGTGACCTGGCGTATTAGCATTATACTAGAAGTCTTAGTTTAAATCCTTACGTTTTCCTCAATGTAATGATGTCAATTGGGCCCTAAGTAATGGCTCTGAATTAGTGGTTGTAATAAACATTAGTTTAATTATTAATTAAATACATTTGATTTAGTGTTATTCAATTGTCCAATGGTTTGATGTCTATTATACGCTCTATACTCTCTCACTTGCAACTGCCTCACATTGTGATATTCCGCATCGGGGTGTAACAGAGGATGTCTTGTCGGGACTCCGCATGGCGAAATACCTTGGGGATACTGGGTCGAAGTCTTCAGTGACTCGCGACTGGTCGTCAGTTAGGTCGCCAAAAACTTCGAGGTTCGAGAAGAAAAGCTAGAGCAGTACATGAGGGAAGTGCTCAAACTAATGGAGGGCTTTAAGTCAGCTTAGCTGAAGAAAATTCCCAAGGCTGACAACATCCAGGCCGACGTCCCTGCAAAATATGCATCGGCATCTTAAACGTACCTAGGGAGCTCGATATTGGTTGAGGAGCAGTGCGGGCCCTCGGTGGGGGCCAGGGCTGAGGTGCAGTATGCAGACCTCCCATCAAGCTGGATGGCTCTGATCATCGGTTACCTCCGAAGTGGCCACCTCCTTAAGGACTAGACGAAGCACTGAAGACTAGGAGGTGAGCGCCAAGGTTCTTCCTGATGGGCGACGTGCTCTATAGGAAGTGCTTTGCATTTCTCCATCTTCACTGCATCTGTCACTCACAGGCCAAGGAGATCATATGTGACGGCCCTCATTATACCGGTACGGTTGTACCAACCCACGTCGGTATAGTGAGAGTCCTCACAGTGGGACATTTACCCAAACGATACAAACAGCTGAGATACACGCGAATATACAACATAGTAGCGAAGTAAAAGACCAATGTCTTCATTCATTCATCATCCACATTAAACATACATGCAGTTCGCAATTAACATAAAAGAACTAAAAATCCACATGATTTAAACTGCTGAAATAAATACAAATGTCCACACTTATACATCCTTTTCATGATACTTCTAATACAATGTTCAAGTTACATACTTATGAAGTACACAAATCTCAAAGAACTCCAAAAAAAACTAGCTAGTCTCCGCGCTCGGAGTCCGTCTGCTGCCTCCTCCAAAGGTGCCACGTCACCGACTACACTGTACGCCGAAGCAAGGAGTGAGTCCAAGCACTCAGCAAGCAACACTACTCATGATATACACTTATAAGTCCTAGTGGTTTCTACATGCACATTACAATTAGCAACACATAGCATGCTAGTCATTTCAAGTTTTCAACCTACCATGAACGTTCTCCAATTTTATACATAAATCATGCTTTCAGATTTCTAAAATAAAATTCACCTATCACATGGTCTCTATTTCATTTACTCATGAACTTAAATCCTTAGAGCTAAAACATGAGAACTATCAACATGAACGTTATGCATACATGAAAGAGGACACACAACTAGCATGGACTTTGCATATTTTAAACACATATATCAACCTTTTCACATGCTTTAGGTTGCTGATTTCATATGGGTTCATGGCTGAAAACCTATGCATGAGAGCTACAACAATGCATAAAACATATCACATCAACAACCATTTATGCTATCTTGTGCCCGTTTTCACTAATTATCCCTATCATGGATTCTAAGCATCTTTGCACATTAAACATAATGCTAATAACATGAATTTACTGAATTCACATGATTTCAAATTTGTCTCACATGGGTTTCAATAACACATTTTCACATTCTTAGTTTCACATTTTCTTTATACAAGTTCCATCTTTCACATGGTTCACTTTACACATACACATTCACATGTCACTTACACATTTACACATGGACACATACACATTACACATTTCACATTACACATTTTAGGTGCCGTGACACATAGTCCAAACCACCAAAGAAGGACATATAACATCGCATTACACATAGACGCCATCTAGGCATTCCAATGGCGACTCTTGGACTGCGCAGACCGGAAGAACAAGTCTCCACCCTAACCAGTGGTACTTGTCCACCTCCAGGATTTCCCCCTAATGCCCTTAGGGTCACTTAACACAATGAACTTTCTCAGGGGGACTTTTCCCTAATACAGCTCCACTGCCCTCTACGGAAGCAGTGTCACATTGGCACAGTTACACATTTACACATTTACCGTTTTACACTTGGTTTTACACATAACACTTCATCTCATTCACTTCCTCACTCACATGAATACCTCTATTTTTCCTAACATGGTACTACAGAGTTTCAAGATTTTAACACACAGTGAACACACTAATCATGTTGGGTTTAAACAAAATCTAATCACATTACGATCATATGCACGAATTATCACATTTCACATGAAAAATACATAACTTTTTATTTACTGATCCAATTCACCTGAAATTTTAACCACATGCTGTTTTCAGGTTCAAGATGATACCCTCAATGTTTCAGATTTTCTGAGCTTCATGGAATTTACAGTAAATAAAACACCTAATTAGCATGCCATTCACAATTTAATTTAACATGGGGTTTAACACATCTTGCAAATTGCCACTTACTATTTAAACAAAGGTCACTGATATATGCATGATTTGAGAATACCAGATTACCCTAAATCATAGACCTACAGATAAATCATCACAACCATTCTTACATGCTTTTATTTTACCGAACCGGATTTTATTAGCAATTTACACAAACATGGATAATTTACCAAAATTTCAAACACACATGCTGACACACTAACCTTCATGATCAGACTACAACCAAGACCTTCAACTGATCCGAATCATGGAACATGGATTTTGCAAAATTTCAACAAGTTATGCTCACAATTCATGGGATACAATATTTCCCACATTCACCATCACACCACATTCATCCACACCCCACAATGGACAATATACATAGAGTATAAGGTTTACCATATATCCTCATCACGTAAAACATACCGAAGTTAATGTATAGAGGGACAGAACAGCTCACTGTTCTGTCCAGAAGAACTTGGCGGCGGTCTCTGGCCGCTGACTCAGGGTCAGCGGCATGGTCGATGGACGCCAATCATGATCTGGACGTCCAGGGACCTTGCCGTCGAACCAGGTCTGTGCAAAAACACAGACCCGAGCTCTGAATCTTGGGTGAATTGGAGGGTCTAGGACTCGAAGAAAATTCCATAAAAATCATAGAAACACCTAGACTCATACGGGGACATCATAGATAGGTTACTTGCCTTCTAAAAATCCTCCAGGGATCTAGGGCTTGGTGAAGACCTCCTTGGGCAGTCCCAAGAAGTTGCAGAACTCCCTCCAAGGTCACCTTCCTCCGGGTTCTTGGACGAGCTCCACAGCAAGGGGACGATGGGGAAGCCTTCTCCTTTGCTCCAGTTTCCTTCTTGTCGCAGTAGATCTCCAGATCAAGCTCCAATGGGGTCGGATTTGAGGGTGCTAAGATGGGTTTTTCTCACAGTTTTCTCCTAGGGTTTTCTCCCTCTTTTCTCCTCTTGCAAGGGTGAAGGGAAGAGTGGGGAGAGGCCAATTTGGGTTCAGGATTAAGGAGGTCTCTCTCCCACTCACTAGGGTGATGGGACACCCTCAGAGCCGTTGGGGAACATCCCCCCAATGGTGGCCATGCCTTGTTTCAGAAGCTTGCAGCTCTGCTGCGCATGCAGGTCAGAGAAATTGGCGTCCATATCGCTGGACGCCAGGATGAGTGTTGGCGTCCAGGTCCGGACGCTGACACCACCTAAACGTCCTGGGCTTGACGCCAAGGTGGCCTTCGGCCAGAACTCTAAATTATGCAGAAAACCATGCATACCATGCATATATACATGCAATATACATACGGTATTGTATCCATACTATTATCATGCAATACATACATTATTTATACTTAATATAAACACACGCACACGTAATTATACTAATTAATGCGTACGTAGTTATGTACATACATACACAAGTACAAACATACACACACAATACAATTAATGCGACAAAATTATAGGGCCTTACCCCTCTCCCCCTTAAAGAAACTTCGTCCTCGAAGTTAGAACGACACTACTCAAACAAAAGGGGATACTTCTTCTTCATCGCATCCTCAAGCTCCCACGTAGCCTCCTCACGTGAGAAGTTCTGCCATAGAACTTTCACCGACGCAATACTCTTGTTCCGGAGATGCTGAACCTTCCGGTCAAGAATGGCTACTAGTTGCTCGACATACGAAAGATCTGGCTGGATCTCCACTGGCTCATGACTAATCATATGAGACGGATCTCGGACATACTTCCTGAGCATAGATACGTGGAATACCGGGTGAACGCTAGCCAAAGCTGGGGGTAAAGCTAGCTCGTACGCCACGTTGCCCAAACGTCTGAGAATCTCATATGGGCCAATGAATCTAGGGCTTAGCTTGCTATGCCTGCCAAATCTGACAACTCTACGAGTTGGCGATATCTTCAAGAAGACATGATCGCCAACCTCGAACTCCAAATCCTTTCTCCTATTGTCGGCATAACTCTTCTGCCTATCCTGTGCCGCAACAAGCCTTTTCCTGATAAGCTGAATCTTATTCGAAGTTTCCTGAACTAACTCCGGTCCGATCAACTGCCTATCACCAGTCTCCTCCCAACATAAAGGAGATCTGCAGGGCCTACCATACAACGCCTCGAATGGAGCCATACCAATACTAGCATGAAAGCTGTTGTTGTATGCGAACTCCACAAGAGGTAAATGACGCTCCCAATCATCCTTCCAATCCAGAACACACGCTCTCAACATATTCTCGAGCGTCTGGATAGTCCTCTCGGACTGTCCATCGGTCTGGGGATGAAACGCCGAACTGAGCTTAAGCTCCGAACCTAACGCATCCTGAAGACCCTTCCACAATCTCGAAGTAAATCTCGGATCTCGATCCGAAATGATCGACTTCGGCACACCATGCAATCTAATGATACCGCTAACATACAATCTAGCTAACTCTCTACTGACTGCTTCTTCTTCATAGGCAAGAAATGAGCAGTCTTCGAGAATCTATCTACAACTACCCAAATCGAGTCATTGCCCCTTCTAGATCGAGGCAAACCCGATACAAAATCCATAGTGACAGCTTCCCACTTCCATACGGGGATATCCATCCTTTGCATAAGACCAGATGGTCGCTGCCGCTCGGCTTTCACCTACTGACATACTAGACATCTAGACACATAATCCGCAACATCTTTCTTCATGCCGGACCACCAAAATGATCTCTTCAGGTCTTGATACATCTTAGTGTTACCCGGATGAATAGAGAATAGCGATCTATGAGCCTCCGCTAACACATGATCACGGACATCTACTACATCGGGGACACAAACACGGTGCTGAAATCTAATCACACCGTCCTCATCACGAGCAATGCCCGCCTTACCCACTAACTCTAACAATCTAGGGTCGGCTTTCTGCTGCTCAATCACCTCATCCAAGACTGAGGATCTAAGGGATAGCTGAGCTACAAAAGCCTGACACAACGACGGCTCTAACTCGGTCATAGAGCACGCTGCATCCTCCAACATCTTCCAATCCTGCTGGAGCGAAGACCACTTCCTACTAAGAGCATCTGCTACGACGTTCGCCTTTCCCGGATGATACTGAAGGTCGAAGTCATAGTCCTTCAAGAACTCAATCCATCTTCTCTGCCTCAGGTTAATTCCTTTTGGGAGAAAAGATACTTCAAGCTCTTGTGGTCGGTAAACACCTCAAATCTGACACCATAAAGATAGTGCCTCTAGATCTTTAGTGCATGAACCACAGCTGTGAGCTCTAAATCATGAGTCGGATAGTTCCTCTCATGCTCCTTCAACTGACGAGAAGCATAAGCCACTACCCTCTCTTGCTGCATGAGCACACAGCCTAAACCAATCTGAGATGCATCCGTATAAATGGCAAAGCCCTCTAGACCACTAGGCAATACCAATACCGGAGCAGAAGTAAGCTTAGCCTTTAATAGCTGAAAGCTACGCTCACATGTCTCAGACCATACGAACTTCTCACCCTTTCTGGTCAGCTTTGTCAAAGGTGCGGCGATGGATGAGAAACCCTCAATGAATCGCCGATAATCTCCAGCTAACCCAAGGAAACTATGAATCTCCAAAGGGGTCCTGGGAATCTCTCAATCCATAACTGCCTGGACTTTTGCTGGATCAACAGCTACACCAACGCCGGAGATAACATGCCCGAGAAAATGAACCTCGCGCAACCAGAACTCGCACTTGCTGAACTTTGCATACAGCTTGTGCTCACGGAGAACCTCTAAGACTAACCTCAAATGCTGATGGTGCGTGGCTCATCCGGAGAATAGACCAACACGTCATCAATAAACACAACAACAAAGCTATCTAGATACGGACTAAACACCCGGTTCATGAGATCCATGAACGCTGCAGGGGCGTTAGTCAATCCGAAAGGAGGACCAAAAACTCATAATGTCCATAACGGGTTCTAAATGCCGTCCTGGACACATCCTCACTCCTAATCCTCAAATGATGATAACCAGATCGCAAGTCAATCTTGGAAAAGACTGATGCCTCTCCCAACTAGTCAAACAGATCATCAATCCGAGGTAAGGGATACCTATTCTTCACAGTCACTTGGTTCAACTTCCTATAATCACTGCACAACCGAAGTGACCCGTCTTTGTTCTTGACGAATAATACAGGTGCGCCCCAAGGGGAAACACTAGGGCGAATAAATCCCTTATCGAGTAATTCTTGCAATTGCTTCCTCAACTCGGCTAATTCTGCAGGGGCCATCCGATATGAGGCCTTCGAGATAGGAGAGGTGACTGGAAGCAACTCTACAGTGAACTCTATCTCCCTATCTGGTGGCAATCCAGACAAGTCATCGGGAAAGACATCTGGAAAGTCCTGCACCACATCGATCTCTGCAAGAGTCAGTGACGAACTAGCATCGGGTACTAGCATAACGCTGGCAAGAAATGCGTCACAACCCTTGTTCACCATGCGCATCGCCTTCATGGCAGAGATAAGTAACTTTCCCGCTAAGTTCTTTGGCAAGGGATGAGAGAACTCATCCTCACCAAGAATGCGGAAAACAATCTTCTTCCTACGACAATCCACTAATGCATAGTGCTCCTCTAGCCAATCTAGACCAAGGATACAATCATAGTCCTTCATCTTTAGCAAGAAGAAACACCCATCTAGGAATCTATCCTCAATACACACAGGTAACGACGGAATGCACTTCCTAGTCGATACCTTACCCGCAGGGGTGTGCACAGACAAAGGGATCTCTAACTTCTCAGACTCTATGCCTGACTCTAGGGCTAACTGCCTAGCGAACCGCTCGGAAATGAACGAGTGAGTAGCACCCGTATCAAACAAAACCCGAGCGTGCACACCGAAAAGTAAAACTGTACCTTCAGTGACATGCTCCGCCTGCTCGGCGTCCTCACGAGCTAACGCAAACACTCGAGCTGGGGCTCGAGGCCTTCCTGGTCATCCTGTAGCTGGCGCGGCTGCCGCTACTGCTGGTACTGGCGCTCCACGCTGAGCTCCCTGCTGAAGTCTTGGGCAATCTTTGATCTTGTGGTCGCTGCTCCCACACTTTAAGCATCTACCCGCTACTAACCAGCACTCGGAACCTCCATGGGTCTTCCCCAATGGGGACACTCTTTCTTCGCACCGGGGAACGTACAGAAGGTACCTGAGAGTTGCTGACTGCCACTGATTTCTGCGGTGTCTGGTACATCGTTTTCTTCTTATCCTGCCGCTGGATTGTCGCTGCCGGCCTTTCTGCGAAGCCTTCTTGTCCTCCAGATACTGCTCCATTTCTCCCTCCTGTCTGCAGGCTGCGCTGAGGGCCTCATCTAGCGTGCGGTGGTCGAATGCCACGAGTCTCGTCCTCAGTGATGGTTTGAGACCCATCACAAACTTCTTGGTCTTCCTGCGCTCATCCTCTACTATATGCGGTGCATATTTAGAAAGTTCAAAAAACCTTGCCTCGTATTCCAGGACGGTCATTGATCCTTGCGTCAGGGAAAGGATTCTTGCTCCATCTTGTCCTGGATATGCTCTGGGACGAACTTGGCTCGGAAGAGCCTCACGAACGCGTCCCATGCCACATCTACCGCTCCGTCCTCGAAGCATGAATGTAGTAGGGAGGACCACCATACATCAGCTCTCTCCTGCAATACACCTTCATAAGCACCAACTAACAATTTCTAACTTGACAAGCAACATACAACCATAAACTAAAACATACCTGTAGCATGTAGGTGGCTAAAGTCACCTTATCCTCATCAGGACACCTGATAGCTCGAAGATTTTCTCCGTCTCCCTCATCCAGCTTTCTGCCATTAGCAGATCACTCTCCCCCTTAAAAAGGGTGGGGCCATCCTCTTGAATCGCTCCATGATGGAAGGTCCACCATGGTCCTGAGCTGGGGCCTGAGCCTGCTACATTAAACAATAACAATATACAATAAACACAATATCACACAGTTTAAATAGCAAACTACTAGGTTGTTTCATTATTCTACCTGGGCCTCCAACTGGGCCTGGAGTGCTGCCTGGGTGTGGGCCTGCGTCTGCATGGCTTGCACCAGACCTTGCATGAATACTCCATAGTCCACTGGCGGTGGTGGGGGAAGCACAGGACCTGTGGGGTCAGGGCCTGCTGCTCCACCCGCTCCTCACGCCTCTGCTCGTCGTCACGAGCTGGCACACCTCCACGTCGTCCACGGGAAGCCATGGCTGTAATAAAATTTCAGCCACCATTAGAGCTAGGTTACTAAGTTTCTCTAAACATTTTGTTATCTATCTTTCACTTCTTATTAGTGTTTTCTACACATGTGGACATACTTAGCATGCAATGGGGATGATGACTTAGGTATATTCATGTGCAATCTCAACCGGTCGCTCTGATACCAATCTCTGTGACGGCCCTCATTATACCGGTACGGTTGTACCAACCCACGTCGGTATAGTGAGAGTCCTCACAATGGGACATTTACCCAAACGATACAAACAGCTGAGATACACGCGAATATACAACAGAGTAGCGGAAGTAAAAGACCAATGCCTTCATTCATCATCATCCACATTAACATACATGCAGTTCGCAATTAACATAAAAGAACTAAAAATCCACATGATTTAAACTGCTGAAATTAAATACAAATGTCACACTTATACATCCTTTTCAAGATACTTCTAATACAATGTTCAAGTTACATACTTATGAAGCACACAAATCTCAAAGAACTCCAAAAAAAACTAGCTAGTCTCCGCGCTCGGAGTCCGTCTCTACTGCCTCCTCCAAAGGTGCCACGTCACCGACTACACCTGTACGCCGAAGCAAGGAGTGAGTCTAAGGACTCAGCAAGCAACACTACTCATGATATACACTTATAAGTCCTAGTGGTTCTACATGCACATTACAATTAGCAACACATAGCATGCTAGTCATTTCAAGTTTTCAACCTACCATGAAGTTCTCCAATTTTATACATAAATCATGCTTTCAGATTTCTAAAATAAAATTCACCTATCACATGGTCTCTATTCCATTTACTCATGAACTCAAATCCTTAAGGAGCTAAAACATGAGAACTATCAACATGAACGTTATGCATACATGAAAGAGACACACAACTAGCATGGACTTTGCATATTTTAAACACATATATCAACCTTTTCACATGCTTTAGGTTGCTGATTTCATATGGGTTCATGGCTGAAAACCTATGCATGAGAGCTACAACAATGCATAAAACATATCACATCAACAACCATTTATGCTATCTTGTGCCGTTTTCACTAATTATCCCTATCATGGATTCTAAGCATCTTTGCACATTAAACATAATGCTAATAACATGAATTTACTGAATTCACATGATTTCAAATTGTCTCACATGGGTTTCTATACACATTTTCACATTCTTAGTTTCACATTTTCTTTACACAAGTTCCATCTTTCACATGGTTCACTTATACATACACATTCACATGTCACTTACACATTTACACATGGACACATACACATTACACATTTCACATTACACATTTTAGGTGCCGTGACACATAGTCCAACCACCAAAGAAGGACATATACACATCACATTACACATAGACGCCATCTAGGCATTCCAATGGCGACTCTTGGACTGCGCAGACCGGGATAACAAGTCTCCACCCTAACCTGTGGTACTTGTCCACCTCCAGGATTTCCCCCTAATGCCCTTAGGGTCACTTAACACAATGAACTTTCTCAGGGGGACTTTTCCCTGATACAGCTCCACTGCCCTCTACGGAGGCAGTGTCACATTGGCACAGTTACACATTTACACATTTACCGTTTTACACTTGGTTTTACACATAACACTTCATCTCATTCACTTCCTCACTCACATGAATACCTCTATTTTTCCTAACATGGTACTACAGAGTTTCAAGAGTTTAACACATAGTGAACACACTAATCATGTTGGGTTTAAACAAAATCTAATCACATTACGATCATATGCACGAATTATCACATTCACATGAAAAATACATAACTTTTTATTTACTGATCCAATTGACCTAAAATTTTAACCACATGTTTTTTTCGGGTTCAAGATGATACCCTCAATGTTTCAGATTTTTCTGAGCTTCATGGAATTTACAGTAAATAAAATACCTAATTAGCATGCCATTCACAATTTAATTTAACATGGGGTTTAACACATCTTGCAAATTGCCAATTACTATTTAAACAAAGGTCACTGATATATGCATGATTTGAGAATACCAGATTACCCTAAATCATACACCTACTGATAAACCATCACAACCATTCTTACATGCTTTTATTTTACCGAACCGGATTTTATTAGCAATTTACACAAACATGGATAATTTACCAAAATTTCAAACACACATGCTGACACACTAACCTTCATGATCAGACTACAACCAAGACCTTCAACTGATACGAATCATGGAACATGGAATTTGCAAAATTTCAACAAGTTATGCTCACAATTCATGGGATACAATATTTCCCACATTCACCATCACACCACATTCATCCACACCCCACAATGGACAATATACATAGAGTATAAGGTTTACCATATATCCTCATCACGTAAAACATACCGAAGTTAATGTATAAGAGGGACAGAACAGCTCACTGTTCTGTCCAGAAGAACTTGGCGGCGGTCTCTGGCCGCTGACTCGGTCAGCGGCATGGTCGATTGACGCCAATCATGATCTGGACGTCCAGGGACCTTGCCGTCGAACCAGGTCAGTGCAGAAACACAGACCCAAGCTTTGAATCTTGGGTGAATTGGAGGGTCTAGGACTCGAGGAAAATTCCATAAAAATCATAGAAACAACTTAGACTCATACAGGGACATCATAGATAGGTTACTTGCCTTCTAAAAAATTCCTCCAAGGGATCTAGGGCTTGGTGAAGACCTCCTTGGCAGTCCCAAGAAAGTTGCAGAACTCCCTCCAAGGTCACCTTCCTCCGGGTTCTTGGACGAGCTCCACAGCAAGGGGACGATGGGGAAGCCTTCTCCTTTGCTCCAGCTTCCTCTTGTCGCAGTAGATCTCCAGATCAAGCTCCAATGGGGTTGGATTTGAGGGTGCTAAGATGGGGTTTTTCTCACAGTTTTCCTCCTAGGGTTTTTTTCCCTCTTTTCTCCTCTTGCAAGGGTGAAGGGAATAGTGGGGAGAGGCCAATTTAGGTTCAGGATTAAGGAGGGTCTCTCTCCCACTCACTAGGGTGATGGGACACCCTCAGAGCCGTTGGGGAACATCCCCCAATGGTGGCCATGCCTTGTTTCAGAAGCTTGCAGCTCTGCTGCGCATGCAGGTCTGAGAAATTGGCGTCCATATCGCTGGACGCCAGGATGAGTGTTGGCGTTCAGGTCCGGATGCTGACACCACCTAAACGGCCTGGGCTTGATGCCAAGGTGGCCTTCGGCCAGAACTCTAAATTATGCAGAAAACCATGCATACTATGCATATATACATGCAATATACATACGGTATTGTATCCAAACTATTATCATGCAATACATACATTATTTATACTTAATATAAACACACGCACACGTAATTATACTAATTAATGCGTACGTAGTTATGTACATACATACACAAGTACAAACATACACACACAAATACAATTAATGCGACGAAAATTAGAGGGCCTTACATCATACGTGAAGTTCATGAAGGAATCTAAGGAAGACACGTGGGGCTAGGTTGCTAGTCTAACGAGTAACACACCAGGGTACTAGTGGCGAGGATGCTGAGAGACGTCGAGACATACGTCAAGTGATGCCACAAGTGCTAAGTCTTCGGACAGGTGGCCTGGGAACCCCCGACAAGCCTTGCTACCCTGTAGGCCTCGTGGCCCTTTGCCCACTGGGAAATGGACATTCTAGGCCCGTTCCCTCCAGTGTCGAGGCAATGGAAGTTCCTCATTATGGCCGTTGATTACTTCACCAAATGGGTCGAGGTGGTACCGCAAGTGCAGATCACGGATGTCAATGCGTGGGGCTTTGTATGGAAGAATATAGTGTGCCGCTTTGGGCTACCCCATGTGATTGTGACTGAAAATAGGAAGCAGTTCGACAACGCTAGGTTTCATCGCAATTGCACCGAGCTCGGCATCTGACACTGGTTCACCTCGGTCGCTCACCCCCAAGCGAATGGCCAAGCTGAGGTAACGAATCAAAATCTTCTCAGTTGCCTAAAGAAATGACTCGATGACTTCAAGGGTCGGTGGGCTCACGAGTTGAATCACGTACTATGGGCATATCGAGCCACACCCCGAGAAGCGACTGGGGAGCCCCAATTCTTGCTCGCTTTCGGAGTGGAAACGGTGACCCCGGTAGAGCTGGTCGTGCCGTTAGGAAAAGTAGAGGGATCCGACCAAGAAAGTAGCGAGGAATCACTCCAGACTGAGCTGGACTTAATCGAGGAGCATTGAGAACGAGCTTCCACCCGCATGGAAGTGTACCACCAGATGATAAGGCATGTGTTATCGGCCAAGGTACGTCTGAGGCACTTCTGTGTCGATGGCCTTCTTTTGTGGAAGATAGTTGTCTCAGATCTGAGAGTAGCTATGGGTAAGCTATTCCCGAACTGAGAAGGTTAGTACAGGTGGTCAGGGACCAAGGGCACAGAGCCTATCAATTGTCCCGATTGGATGGATCAACGATTCTCCGGACACAGAATGTCTAGCATCTAGGTTATTATTTTCCATAATGAAAGCAAATTTTATTATGTGAGTCAGATGATGTGTCAGGTGAGCAGCCCAAGGGCATCGCCTCATTTTTTTACCAACGTGACGGGTCAAAGTGCGAGCACCATCTCGATTGTGTGTGTGACGGGTCGCATGTGCACTGTCTCGATTATGTGAAAGACGAGCGGCCCAAAGGCATCACCTCAGTTTTTACCGACGTGACGAGTCACGCGTAAGCACTGTCTCGATCGTGTGTGTGACGGGTCGTGCGTGGACCGTCTCAATTATGCGAAAGGTGAGCAGCCCAAAGGCATCGCCTCAGTTTTTACCGACATGACGGGTCGTACGCGAGCTCGGTCATGTGTGTGATGGGTCGTGAATGCACCATCTCGATTGCCCGAAGGGAGAGCAGCCCAAGGGCATCACGTCGGTCTTTACCGACGTGATGGGTCGTGCGTGCATCATCTCGGCTATGTTTGTAACAATTCTAATAGGATGTTTTGAGGCAAAAGGTTATTTGCATAGCTCGGCTTTGTGGCCGTGATGTACAAAAGTCCTCGGCTATAGGCCGAGGATAAGAAGTTAGGCGAGTAAATACATAAAAGGGTTAGAGGGGGGGCCTCGTGGCCTAGGGATCTAGCTCTAGCTCGAGGCTCGGGTCACCGACGCTTGGATCATGCACATCGGCAACTGCATCCCCCTCGAATGCTTGAGGAGCGTTGTCCTTGCCACTTCGGGGAAGAAGAGGTGTGGGAACCATTTATGGACCCTCTTCGTATAGACTTCGGGGCCGCCTGAGTACAGGTAATCGACCTCCTTGCAGAGTTCCTCTAACACCCGGTACTTGGCGATAGCATGCGCCCACTCCTGGATGACCTAAGTCTCGAAGGCCACTTTCTCGCCCTCTAGCTACACTTTTGCCTGGTCAAGGGCCTTTGATAGCTCCTCGGCTGTTTTCTCCATGGTGGTCGCCTGCTTCACTACGTTAGCCTCATGTCGCAAGGCTTCGACGACCTCCTCTTGGAAACTACGGCCTCCTTCGATGCCTCCAAGGCCTTCTTCTCCATTGCCACGAGCGTCGCCTCGGCACTCTGGCACCTCTTGTCGACCTTCTGGAGAAGAGCGCAGAACATGGCGAGCGGCTCTTGCTGTGATCGGTAGATGCCCTTGATAAGGTCGGGGGCATGGAGGGCTGACATCTTCACCTTGACGTCTGCATGAACTACATGTAGGCCCCAGGAAGCGACCTCAAGATCGGTCGAGGGAAATGGCGCCGGCTGCTACTTGAGATTGATAGGCCCAAGGGTTGACCTAACTGACGACGCCAACACCGTGACCTCGGGGACCGTGTTCGGGGGCACCGACGGCACAGTGTGTTGACTCCTTTATCTCCATGATTATATATTTTGGTGATAACAAAACTTATCAGAATATTTATATATTTATCAAAATCATGTGTTTACCATTTTGGTTAAGTCTGTCAATAGAAGACTCAAAGGAAATAAAAAATACGTCAAGGATCACCATTGTAAGTATTCTAAGTATTTCTAAGTCCAGTAGATGGTGTTCAATTGTTTGTAAGTCTTTGTTGTCATTTAAAGTTTTCATTCATAAGTTCATGTTTTTCATAACTGATAATCTTTTCATAGTTTCAATCGAAGTCAAGTTTCATCTTCTATAGCTTTTAAAATTCATCATCCAAAGTCATACATGTTTTGCTTCTTGATCAGTCCACGCCAACTTCGTCATATCAGAAGTCTACTTCGTCATATACGAAGCTTCACTTCGTCATGCGCATTTTTGTTGTGAACAGTTGAAGTTCACTTCGTCATATATGAAGTTCTACTTCGTCATATGCAAAGTCATATACGAAGCTTCACTTCGATGATTTCGTTGTTTGTCATTCTATGTGAAGTTAAAATTCGTCATATACAAAGTTCTACTTAGTCATATTCGAAGTTCAACTTCGACCGATTGCGTTGTATTGTGGCCATCGAAGTAGCCAGTCAAACTGAAACATCTCATATCGATTGTTTTGTAAAATATTAATTGCTGAACATTTTATATCGATTGCTGGTCTTACTCCGACTTCCAAGAAGTCGAAGTTAAATACCAATTGTTGAACAACCAGAGACCCACTTGTTGTGCAATTATCTTTTACAAATACTTTATTATGTTTTGATTATAACAAAATCTTTTAGTAAAAAAAATTATTAATTAAACCACTCTTTATTTTGTATGAAAATTAATGGATAAAACAAAGGCATACATGTATTTACTATATATCCTTTACAGTCAGTTGGTGTCGACAGACTAAACCTAAGTGTCGACACACTGTCAATTTTTATTAAGAAAATTTTCAAAGTACATAATGTATACATACATATATATCATACTGACTCTGACTCTCAAGAAGTCGAAGTGTGCTACTGATTGTTGAACAAACTGGTCACACTTCGACTCTTGAAAAATCGAAGTATGATATGATTGATGAATAAATATGTACAACTCCGACTTACAAGAAGTCCAAGTGAGATACAATTTGAAGTCTCACTGTGACTCTAAAGAAGTCGAAGTTAGGTACCGATTGACATATCAAGGCCACCAATCGATGTCTTACTACGATGTCCCTACAGTCGAAGTTACATACCGATTGCCTTAGAACATCGATTGCTCTTACACTAAGTATCGATTGCCTATATTGATTACTGTTATTACATATCGATTGTTATTATTTCATACCGATTACCTTAGAACATCGATTGGCTTATATATCGATTGTTTTTCACTTGAACATCGATTGCAGTTACTTTGACATCGATTGCTAGTTTACTTAAACATCGATTGTCTCCAGTTTTGAACATCGATTGCTCTTACACCTGAACATCGATTATTGTTATTTATATTGATTGTCTTATTCTGACACATCAATTACTATTTTAATATCACATCGATTATTGAAGATTAACATCGATTGCTTCTACATCGATTATGTTTAAACATCTATTGCTTCCACAATTGATTGATTATATCGATTATTTGAAAACATCGATTACCTTCAAACATTGATTGCTTCACTTAAACATCGATTACCATAGAACATCGATTGTCTTAGACTTACCTCTAATTAAACATCGATTGTCTTTTAAGTTCAACATCGATTATCTTAGAACATCAATTGTCTCAAACATCGATTACTATTATATTTAAACATCGATTGCTTCAACATCGATTACCTTAGAACATCGATTGTCTCAAACATCGATTACTATTATATTTAAACATCGATTGCTTCACTTAAATATCGATTGTCTCAAACATCAATTGTCTTTTACACTGATTACCTTAATCAAACATCAATTGCTTCTATATCTCACATCGATTACTGCTATTTTGTTGATCAATGGTACTTAGATGTTTTTAAGTAACTATATTATTTTTGCAGAACTATTAATGTATTATTAGTGCGATTAATGTTTTAATTCTTATGGAATTATTCAATGAAGTACAGATGAACACTAATCCACAATGTAGTATTTTTTTCGTTATCTAAATGATAATAGTTAAATGAGCTTTGTACTTCTATATTCTTTTATTTTATTCTTCATGTCATTTCAAAATATCAGTTTCATAGTTTATCCTTTTTAGAATGCTACGTGCCTTCCAAAGACATGTGTTAGCATGCTTCAGAATGTCAGGTTTCCAGATTTTAAAGAAAAGTCCCTTTGCAGCTATACTACATGCCAAGCAGGTGTCCATTCCTCTTGAATGCTCACCTAACTTTGTACTGTCCAAAGGATAGACTTTCTGTCTGGAACTGATAGATATATGTTAGAAACTACCTGTCCCTTACCTTATATTATTTTATATCTCACAAGACTAACCCCCGAGAAAAAGAAAAGACATGGTATGGTGCTTGCATAAATTCAAGAAAAGATATCTAAAGAAGAGTCATGCAGTTATCTCTATAGCCTAAAGCTGTTGAGACTCAAAAGACAGATGACAAGTAGTCTCAAGCTGTCTGAAGATCTCATGATGGACATCTTAGCTGTCTTAAGTCTCAATACCCAATATTCAAATTCAAACGGCTATTTTCAAATGGTTTCTTTAAAACGGGAAGCTGAAGTTTCTGAAGGCTATATATGAAACTGAAGTTTGAAATACACAAGATAGGAGCGTGAGTATACAGAACCACAAAAGAAGAGAAGAAAAGTCTCACCACACAAAAAGAGAAGAGCTTACAAGATCTGAAGAGAGCCTATTGCTCTCTTACTATCAAGTGTTCTTGGGTGGCATTTGCATTCTAGATTTTCTCAGTCCACCTTCTTAGAGTCAGAAAGAGTTATAGCTTTCAATTCTATTTGTAATCCCTTTCTGATCTTCTGTGTTGCTCATCCTTCTGAGCAGACACACTTTGTTCATTTATGGTAAGAAACCAACATGGGTTTGCTCCCTGTAGTGCCCCTCTATAAAGGAAGACCTATGGTGGTAGGTGGTTGTATTACTCCTCCGTGAAGGGAAGACTTGTGTGGGAGCAAGTGGGTTGTAATACCTCTCTGGTTGAGAGAAGGCCAAGTGTTCTTGGAAGTTAGTGAAAATCCCAAGGGGTTCTTGGGGACTGGATGTGGGATTTCTATTTGGAAGGGCCGAACTAGAATAAATCTTTTGTGCACTTGTGTGATTGTTTCCGCCAAGTTTACACTTGTTTCACACATATGACACTAAATACTAACGATACTATCTAGTGCTATCTATTTTCAGATAAAGTTTTAAAGTGCAAGAAGTCCTATTCACCCCCCCCTCTAGGACATCTAAAGCTCCATGTCGATCCAACACCACTCCGACTCTTAAGAAGTCGAAGTGTGATATCATTTGATGATCAAACCGATTCTACTCTGACTTCTCTATAGTCAAAGTTTCACAATGATTGCCTTATACTTAAAGATTGATTGCCTGTATGAACATTGATTGGCTTTATCATATTGAATGCTATTTCAAATAAGATGTCTATTATGTTTATCAAGCTATTTTCCTTGATGAAATCATATTGATCATATTGCATATCTTCTGTTCAAGGGACTTTCTGAAAAACATGCTTGATAAAATGATTAAAGTATGTTGCCTAGATAGCAAGCCCAGAGGGGGGGGGGGGTGAATGGATTGCTAAAAAGCTTTTAGACAAATACCTGTAAATAAAATCGCTTGACAGAAAATGCTAAGTTGAACAGTTAGTGCGGAAAAGACAAGTAAGCAATCACACAAAAACACAGGAAATTTTATCCTAGTTCGGACCTCCTATACCAAGGAGTCCTACGTCCAGTCCCTAAGTAACAACTTAGGTTTCTACTAACCAAGGGTACAGTCCCCCTTATGGACACTTACACATCCAACAATAGCTGGCTTTCTCTTCTCTACTAGAAGATGAATTACACCACCTGATTCCATAGTCTTCTCTTCACACCCGAAGAGGAAAGCCCACAACAATCTTGTTGAAAGGGAAGGGCCCCAAGACCAAGCTTATAGATAATGCTTGATCTGAAGCGAAGTCTGAGAGACACCCATAATCTTGAATGAACTCTCTCTCTCTCTTAGACCTACGCTAGCTCTCAAAAGAAAAATAGAATGAACTCTGAGAGCTAAGAGCTATGGAACATTGGAGTGGACGAGCTTGCTCTTGTTTCTTTTCAGGAGACTATGGCTTCGAGCTTTTCGAAGACTCAAGAATTCACAAATTAATCATCTTGCATAGAGTCATCAGTCTTCTATTTATCTTCTGTGTATTATTATGACCGTTGTAGTAGCCATTCAGATGCCGTTGTCTCACAGCTTCATGCATGTTAGAGAGACTGGTCGTAGGCATGGAGAGGTGAGCCTGCAACCATAGATGCTTGGATTGATCCTTACACCTTCAGGGAAAGATCTTCTAAATCTTTTATCCTTCTGACACATTGACAGATCCATCTTTGACGTGCTTTACTTCAAGAAGCCCTGCATGCAAAAAATACTGATACCTAGACAACTTCTTTTTGTCTAAATTGTCAGTGAACATTGGTAGTCATGCATTATGAAGATATGCCAAGCAGGAAAGGTCATTCTAACATCACACATATCAAGACTCTATGTGACACATGAAGTAAGCAAGAATATTTCGTGTGGAAATATTATACTATCAATAAATGATCAAGTACACCATGATGCGCGTGAAGAATTTTGAAATCCACCAAGTCTTAAGCATATGCATGACAACAAGAAGATAGAGCAATACTTTACAACAGCTATACATAAAGAGCATTCTGTATGATATTGGTATAATCATGTGAGAATGTAATCCATGTTGAAACTAAGTCGATGTGAATATAGTCCATGTATAAATATAATGAAATCGATGTTCTGTACAAAGTTATTACTTAAACAGAAATCGATGAGCAAATGAAATCGTTGTTTTATTGAAATCAATCATTAAATTGTTATTTGAACGAAATCGATCATGAAATTGTTGTTTCAATACTGAAACAGTTGTGAGACTGAAATTGTTATTCAAGTGAAGACAAATCGTTGTTTGCGACCAAATCGTTGTTTGTGATCAAATCGTTGTTTAAATATAAGCGAATCGTTGTTTTCGATCAAATCATTGTTTAAGTGTAAGAAAATCGTTGTTTTCGATCAAATCGTTGTTTAAGTGTAAGCGAATCGTTGTTTTCGATCAAATCGTAGTTTAAGTATAAGCGAATCATTATTTTCGATCAAATCATTGTTTAAGTATAAGCGAATCGTTGTTTAAGTATAAGTGAATCATTGTTTTCGATTAAATCATTATTTAAGTATGAGTGAATCGTTGTTTTTGATCAAATCATTGTTTAAATATAAGCGAATCGTTGTTTTCGATTAAATCGTTGTTTAAGTATAATTGAATTGTTGTTTTTGATCAAACCGTTGTTTTACTTATGAAATTATTATAGCGATGGAAATCATTGTTTTACTTATGAAATTGTTATAGCGATGGAAATTGATGTTTCACTTATGAAATCGTTATAGCGATGGAAATCAATGTTTCACTTATGAAATCGTTGTAGCGATGGAAATCATTGTTTTACTTATGAAATCGTTGGAGCGATGAAAATCGTGTTTTACTTATGAAATCGTTATAGCGATGGAAATCGATGTTTCACTTATGAAATCGTTATAGCGATGGAAATCAATGTTTCACTTATAATGAATGCATGCTTTGAACTTCAAGTAATAGTGAGTGAGGATTACTTACAGATTTTGCTGGACTTATTTCCTGTGGATGAACTTCACAAAAGGTTGTTAGAAAATATTTATTAAGGTTTTGTTATACACCAAAAAATTTCATATAATAAATAAAATTATATGGAGATGAACTGATCATCAATCTCCCCCTTTTGGTGATGACAAAACATAGAACATTTCATGCATTGAAAGTTAACTTCAATTTAATTTTAGGGTATGTCTTTCAGAATGATTTTCCCCTTTTTGACATTAAGCAAAAAGAAAAAAATAAAGAGTCAAGGAAAGAAGATACTAAGATAAATAGAGCCAAGGAGAGTAAATTTCATTACTTAATGGGGATCAGAAATGTAGTAGACAGGAGACAAAAGAGAGGCATGGCGAGTAATGATGGGCCTAGCCTGGAGTTCATGTTCTTCAAAATAGTTTTTAAAAGCACCCCAAGCAATAGTGTAGGAAGGCCCCATATCAGGAAGCATTCTCTGGATGTGGAGTTGCCTCTGAGCTTCAATGAAATGGCATACTCCTCTTTCCCAAGAGATGTCCGATAGTGACTGATGGTTCCAAAAATGGCATGCTGTAGGAACTTGTCAATGGATATTGGGTAGAAGATCTGCTGCTGCTGCTGCAGATCTTTCTTCAAGGATATATAAACTTTGTACCTTTCAATCCAAATGGAAAAAGGATCTTGAGCCAAATTAATGGAGTTGAGATCCAGAAATTCATCAGCAGACAGAGTGGGTTTGCCTGAATTGAACAAAGAGAAGTTCAGGGCATCCAATTGCTGAGCAGCCTGATGATAGTGCTTCTCCCAATCAGATGGAGAGAGCCTTTCACATTCAGACAGAAGAGGAGCTAGAACTTCAGACTTGATATTTCCTCTATGATATTCACGGAATATAAATCTGTGGAAGGCAAGAGGAGCACCCTGACAAACTGTGATTCTGGCCATGACTCTAGCAAATCTCTCAAAGATAATGGTTCCCACAACAGAGTCCATGAGTAAGGAATGAAGTTTGGGGAGAAAGACAACCTCTGGTAGCTTGAGGGTAGCAAAATCTAACTGAAGGGAGGTATTGACAGGGTTTTCAGTTCTCAACTGTGCGATGGCTCCCCTAAACTGACCAATCTGAACTTCTAGCAATTTGTTGACAAATCTGTAGTCTTGGAACATCTGGAAGTGCCGGACCAATTTGATTTCCCTTTGGATGAAAGGGCCCCAAGACTTTTGGTGGTGGATGACAAAGCACTCTGACAGTGTGAGAGGATGGTCTGAATGTGGGAACCATTCAGATCTTGCAAGTAGAAACTGTCTGTAGAGAGACTGATGCCCCTAGCCCACTGGTCTTCAGTCTTAGACTCAGCAAGGGAAAAGATTTTGGACTGATTTGATTTTGATATGGGAGAGAGGAAGAACAATATGGAGGTGTTCAGTGAGGTTAAGGTGAGGGAGGCCAAAAATGGTAGCAAATGTACATTTGTTGTAAGAATTCACAGTATAGGGATCTCCTCCTATTTTCAACAGAAAGAGAGAACCAAAGAGGGGGAAAGCGAGGTTCAGAGGAGGAGAGCAAGGTCCTTTGAGATTTTCCTTTTTAGGAGCAGGACTAGAAGAGCTTGTCCTGTGAATATGAGAGGAAACCAACAGGACTGAGCGAAAAATTGCTTCTTCAAACTCATCTTTAATGTCCTGAATGACCTCACCCTAAATACGAGCACCCTCCGGAATGATAGTTATGAATGATGGAGGAGTGGGTGGATGAAGAGAATAGAAAGAAGTAGGAGTAGGTGGTGCAGATGGTCCAGCAGATGAAGGTCTAGCTGAAGAGGATGCTGGAGGTTCCTCAAAGGTGGGAGGAGGAGGAATAATAGGTGAAGAAGAGGGGGTAGTAGGAAAAGGTGTAGGTGAGGAGATGTGCTTTAGAAGAGGTTGTTTGAAGGTTTTAGGTGCTGGATGGGCAGTGAAGGATGAAGGTGGAGTGGAAGGTGAAAGGTTTGCAAAATTCCCAATATGGTAATCTAGAAGGGGGGTTGAATAGATTATTGTCAATTAAAACGTTTATCACCTTCTTTTCACGAGAACACAGATTGTTGAAACAATATTTAGAATTCAAACTAAGTGTGGACGTGTGTGACTTGATAACAGATAGAGAGAAAACTATAAAGCGTGTGTAGAGACACCGTGCCTATCAAGCATCTAACATAAATTCGTGCAAACCACAAGACACGAAGATTTACGTGGTTCAGAGTACACAACTTATGTATCCTACATCCACGGGCCACCACACACACGCAGAATAACCTGCTTATGAGCTAGTTCGACAACTACAAATCACACACACGTGTTATCTGATGTGAACTCACGATCAGAACAACACACACACATGATTCAAGCACAAGGACTGCTTGAAGCACAACCACACACACACAGATATGTAAAAGTAAGAACAAAGAAGAGTTTCTGAGTTGAAGAACAAATCCAGATTGTAAACTCTTCTTGTGATCGTCTGGGTAGACTTCAAACTTCGTCTTGATAGCTTGAGTGATGGAGAAGCTTGAATCCACGACGATCTTGCTTCAGAACTGCTGGATCAACGGATCTTCCAATCTCTGAACAGCAGGTTGAAGCAGAGCAGCAACAATGCTTCTTGTGCTTGGACTTTCTTTAGGGTTTTGGTGGTGGCTGCTTCTGTACGAGATTTGCTTCAGAAGGTTGCTTATATAGAGGTGTTTTCATATGGAGAAACGTGAGAGTTGGAAACACCATCTTTGGTAACATGGAAACTTTTCGTATCTGAAGATCTCCTTCGTCTGTCGACAGGTCTGGGTGCATCTGTCGACAGGCAGCAACAGTTTTGCACATGCAAGAAGTCAGGTTTTGTGGGTAGCAGATTTCTGTACTTACATGTCGACAGTCGACTTGCATCTGTCGACAGGTAGCAACAGAATTGCACATTCCTGAGTTCTATCTGTAGGTGGCTGTCGATAGGCACATGGGGTCTGTCGACAGGTAGCTGTTTCTTGAGCTTTGTCTTGTATGTCTGTTCACATCTATCGACGGGACCTGAAGGGCTGTCGACAGGTGACTGTCTTCATGAATGTATCTGATCTTTTTCTCTTGTTTTGGTATATCTTTGTTGCATGCACTCACACCTACATGATCAAACATGTATAGTAAGATATATGTATACATAGAAGATCAAATATTCAATCATTGCTTGCTTGAAGATGTCATGTATTAAATCTTAATTAGGAATGTTCATCATCAAAAAAATGTTGTCATAAACAATAGAATGAAAAACCCAACATTCTCCCCCTTTTTGATGATGACAAAATTATTCAATTGGTGCACAATTGAGTTTCTCCCCCTTTTGACAACATCTAAAGGTATTCACAACAGTCACACACAATGATATAGCAAAGAACTGTGATTTCATTGATGAGATATGAAGCATACACAGTACAAAATGTGATGACTGAAATGAAAGGGAAAGAAAGTACATGACCATCAAATGAAAAAGCATAACACAGAACATGACAGACACATGTGAGAAATAGAAACAGATATTGACTCCTAGACCCATAGACACTCTATGCAGCATCATCGCAAGGCGGTGTAGAGGCCCGACGGCTTTCCTGAAGCTTAGTGAGACGCAACTGCAGTTGGACTTGAGTGTCCGCTAGTGCTTCCATGTTAGAATCCACTGTGTCCAATCGTGCATGAATCTTATCAAATCCAGTGGACATCTAGAGTTGCATCTGAGCAAGAAGATCACGCAGAGAAGGCTCAACAGCAACATCACTAGAACCATCTCCCGACACATGAAGAGGTGCAGACTGGGATTCTTCATTCTCAGCATCGTCTTCATCACCAGGAGCTTCTTCTTCTTCAAAATCTTCATCCATGGCAGCTGGTGCCTTACCCTTTAGCTCTCGGGTGACCACTCCATCGACCATCTTATACCCCATGCGATGTGCAGCAGTGAGATCAAAGCTATGACGGGAGTTAAGCGAGACACACTCACTTTCTGAAAGAGGTATGCCAATGAACTGTAGGAGAGAAGTGAGTGGGCTAGAAAAAGGCATTGATCTCCTGGGATATAGTAGCATTGCCGGATGAGGCCAAGTATCAAGGCATGTAAATTGATGGGTTCACAGTTGAGGAAAAAGGTGAATAGGGATTTGTGAACATCAGTGACTAGTTCACGACTGCCGTGCTTAGGCGCAATGAGGGTGGTGAATATATGATGGATCATGCGGTTCAAAGGAGGGAATGAATTGGCATTAAGTTTATCAATCTTCTTTGTGCCATCGTATGGTTGGAGGGTGATGGAGGATAGTAGATAGAAGCATCTGGTTGATGGTTCAGAATGTCAGCCCCAGTGTTAGGAATTTGAAGGACAGTGCTGAACAGATTGGCAGTGAGTTTGAAGGAAGTGCCCTTGACAGAGGTGTAGAAATCAGACTTATCAGAGAGACTGAGGTTGTTGAAAAACTCAGTGACGGCAGTGGGAGAGTAGGCCGTATGAGCATAGAGAAACACCGTCCAGTCCTGGATGTCGAACTGGGGTTGAAGGTTCGGGAAGAGATTGGCTAGAGAAGGGAAATCCACATACCGAGGTGGAACGAAAGTTTTTAAAGTTCCCTGTACCCTGGTGAGTTTCAGACGAGATGGGATGACAAGCTCGGGGAGACGATCATCCCGATGCTTCGTCCGGCGCTCAGCAGGACCCCTGGAGTTGTCATTTGCTGAGGAAGAGGCGGGACGACGACGAGCCATCAGCTTCTTGGCCCTGGAAGCCATGAGAATGTGGAGTGACGAAGTGCAAAGAGGGAGGATCAAGAAAAGAGGCCCACTGCAGAGATAGGACAGGAGAGATGAGAGGTAGGGTTTGTGTCCAGGAGGAAGCAGGGCTTGGTTTGGAGAGGGAAGAGAGGGATTTGAAGGTGGGGAAGAAGAAAGGGACGTGGTTGCCTTTTTAAAGAGGGTAGGTGGAAGTTTAGAAGGCAAGGGTCCCACCAAATCTGTCCCCAAACGGCGTGCCCATTGGCTTTCCCAAATCGGGTCTGCCGCCGGCTGTCGACAGACGCCAGGGGCCTGTCGACAGCGCCTGAAGAAAATGTGCCAGAATGTTGTTTTTGTGATTTTTGAAGAGGAACTCTTTGAGCAAAGTTTACAAGAAGGACTTATAAAGTGTAAACTAGATGAACACACATTTAAACTTACCATGGGAACGAATATAAAAGCCTCCATTTACCTAAATGGTTTAAACATAATACCAAGAAGTGTCGATTTAAAGCATTAAGAAAACAGCTTACTGACATTGAAAAAAGACACCATTACTCTCTTTAATTTAGAACATTGTAGAACAACACTTTCCCTAGTGTATGATGATCAAATGTTGATTGAAATGAACGTCAATATTTCTTGATAATCATAAACACCAGTGACCCCGTGATTTAAAACATAGTGGAGGCTTCACTCTATTTCAAATTTATTTTTATTTTTTGATTGCAATGAACAAAGGTAATGGGAAAAGTGGTAATAAGAGAACTTCACACCTTTTGACGTGAGGATAGACAGTACAAGTGCCCATACCCCCAGTTACTCAGTGGAAGTGTCCATCATACCGTTATGTAGAGATGATAAGGTAGCTTTTTGACGCGAGGGCAGACATTTGAGATGGTCTCCCCGGTTACTCAGCTAGACACACCATTGCTCTACCTTTATCCCAAGTTTGATTGATTTTTCTTTTGTCTTTGTCATGTGATTGTTTTCCATATATATATATATATATTGGAAAATAGGTAGCTTTTCTCCAATTTAGATTAAAACTCAAGATCAAGGAATGTATATGATTAGCAGTCAATACTAGACATAAAGTTCAATAAGTATAAGACTTATCAAGTTACTTGAGGATGGTGTTTTCCTCCAAAGAAATAATTCAAGAGAGTTAGGTGGTTAACCTTAAGGAGTTCAGGTTTTCAGAATGATATAGCCGAAACTCACATGAGTAGTATGTCAAAATCATGGTGGTTCAAAGAATGACTTCAATATCTTGTGATTATGATGAATTCAAACATGCATATACACCCAAAATACACCTTAACTGTAAGGTAGGAACATGCTCAAGGAGTTTGATATGAAATAGGCATGAATTGACAAGAAAGAGTGTGTTGTGACAGCTAGAGGGAGCTTGTCGACAGGTGAGCACAGACAGTAGACTGGGTTTTCAGAACTGTGTCTAGCTGTCGACAGATGAGTTGTCGTTTGTCGACAGGTGAGCACAGACAGTAGACTGGGTTTTCAGAACTGTGTCTAGCTGTCGACAGATGAGTTGTCGTCTGTCGACAGGTGTACACTGAGTTCAAAGACTGATGTCTGTGGAGCCTAATCTGTCGACAGGGGGTTCATGGCTGTCGACAGCAGCTTGTGCAGAGTGGACTCTAGGTTTGAATGAGGGATGAAATGAATAGAACAAGTGAGAGAAGTTGACATGAATGAGATATGAATGACTTCCTCACTAAACACTCATCTAACCTGATTTTACTCCCTCATAGTGTGTACTTATGTATCCACATACAAGCAAGGAAATCAAGAGCACACTTTCACAAATAAATCAACCAACAGCACACAAGTTCATGTATGAGAGCAGATTATGAAGAGATTCAAGTTTTGAAAGGAAGAGGGAGTGGACAAAGTGAAAAGAAACTAATTCCTATATAAAGTAAATGACCCTTCCATGCAACATAACTATGGATACTTGACAAAGATATTTTCTCACGCATAATGAAAGTTTCCAAACAAGCATGACTTGTTCTTCTACAATTCACCATTTGATATACCTCATAGTTGGTGCACATAAGGGACAAATACTTAGTATCCAGATAAGTTTCATTGCAATTTGCACAATCCCAATTCCCGTCTCAATGTGGTGAATCTATCTTCAGCCAGTGGTTTGGTAAAGATCAGCCAATTGTTTTTCTGTGGGTATGAAACTAATTTCCAAGGATTGTTGGCAACTTCATCTCTCAAGAAATGGTGACGATTTCTATGTGTTTTGTCCTAGAGTGTTGAATGGGATTCTTTGATAGATTGATTGCACTAGTGTTGTCACATAGGATAGGTGTGCATCCAATATCGATGTTATATCACACAATGACTTTTTATCCACAACACTTGTGCCGCACAACTCCCTGCAGCAACATATTCTCCTCTGCAGTGGAGAGTGCAACGGAGTGTTGCTTCTTGGATGCCCACGAAACCATGCAACCACCAAGGATTTGGCAATAGCCACTAGTGCTTTTCCTGTCAATTTTACATCCAGCATAGTCAGCATCAGAATATGAAACCAAGTCAAAGCTACTACCTGCTGGATACCAAAGACCCAAGCATACGTACCTGAGAGATATCTGAAAATTCTCTTAACTGCAATTAAATGGCTGTCCTTTGGACTAGATTGGTATCTAGCACAAAGGCAAACACTGAACTGAATGTCCGGTCTACTTGCAGTAAGATAGAGGAGTGAGCCAATCAAACCTCGGAATGTTTGGCATCTACCGGTTTACCTTTCTCATCTTTTTCCAGTTTTATACTTGTGCTCATGGGTGTTGAGGCAGGCTTTGTTTGTTCAAACTGAAACCTTTTTAGTAGCTCTTTGACATACTTTGCTTGGTTTATGAAGAAGCCATCCTCCATTTTCTTGACCTGCAAACCAAGAAAGAATTGAAGCTCCCCCATTAGACTCATCTCAAATTCACTGTACATGTGTTTGGAAAATTCCTCACACACTGAAGGGTTAGTAGATCCAAAATGATGTCGTCCACATAAACTTGAACAACAATGATGTGTGTGCGAACTTTCTATGTAAAGAGAGTTTGGTCTACTTTACCTCTTGAGTAGTTTTTGCTTACCAGAAACGTGCTTAGTCTGTCGTACCAAGCTCGGGGTGTCTGTTTCAAACCATAGAGAGCCTTGTGCAACTTATAGACATGGTTAGGTTTCTCATGATCTTCGAAGCCCGGTGGTTGAGAGACATAGACATCCTCTTTTATGTAGCCATTCAAGAAGGCAGTTTTGACATCCATTTGATACAATTTAAACTTGTTTGAGCATGCATATGCTAATAAGATTCTAACTTCTTCTAGCCTAGCTACAGGTGCAAAGGATTCTTCAAAGTCCACACCAAACTCCTGATTATATCCCTTTGCAACTAGTCTAGCCTTGTTTCTCACCACTTTACCCTCTTCATTGAGTTTGTTTCTAAAGACCCGTCTTGTACCTATGACAGACATTTCAGGGGTTTTAGGAACTAAACTCCAGACATTATTTCTTTGAAATTGTCCAAGCTCCTTATGCATAGCATCAATCCATGAATCTTCTTTTAAGTCTTATTCAACATTCTTTGGTTCCACTTGAGAGACAAAAGCTAAAAGGTCATGTTCAACTATTTGATTCACCTTAGATCTAGTTTGAACCGACTCATTTAAGTCTCCTATCACATTCTCAAGGGGGTGATCTTTAGAGTACCTCACATTGGTAACTGTTGAAGGCCCGGGTAGATCTTGCATTTGAGGAGGTTGTTCTGGAGGAGGAAGTGCTTGAGGTGGTTCAATTTGAGGTTCTTCTCTTGTGGATCTTTTTCAGGTACATCTTCTTGATTTCTGAATAGAAGAATGTCATCTTCATCATCATACCTGCGGAGGAATCCACTCTTTGATTTTGAAACAACTTGAGATTTTTCTTTTCCTTTTTTTGTAGTTCCTCAAGGGTTGTTCCTTTAGTTTCATCAAACCTGTAAGCATTTGCAATGTTAGGCTTGATTTAAGATTCATCAAAAATTACATGTGGAGTTTCTTCCACTGTTCTAGTTTTCAGATTAAACACCCTATAGGCTCTAGAGTGTTCTGAGTATCCAAGAAAAATACCTTGATCGCTCTTGGCTTCAAACTTGTCCAAATAATTTTTATCATTGTTATGTATGAACACTTTTGAACCAAAAACTCTGAAATACCCAATGGTGGGTTTCTTACCTTTCAGAAGTTCGTAGGGAGTTTTCTTGAATACCGATCTTACCATGGTTCTGTTAAGAATGTAGCATGACGTGTTTATCGCTTCTGCCCAAAGGTTCTTGCTATTGATTCTCGACCAGAAGCGTGCGACCCATCTCCACCAAGGTTCTATTCTTCCTTTCCACAACCCCATTTTGTTCTGGAGTTCTTGGGGAGGAGAACAAATGTTCTATCCCTTGGTTCCTGCAAAAATCAGAGAAGGAGTTATTGTCAAATTCTCCCCCGTGATCAGTGCGGATGGAGCATATTTTGTTGACATTTCCATGCTCAATTTTATTGAAAAATCTTCAAATACTTTCATTGCTTCATTCTTGTGAGCTAGAAATTTTACCCAAGTGAACCTAGAGAAATCATCTACAATGACAAAACTATAACGCTTGCCATTGAGACTTAGTGTTCTCGTAGGTCCAAATAGGTCCATGTGCAACAGTTTATAAGCTTTAGAAGTACTCACCGGTGCTTTTGATTTGAAGGATTTCCGGGTTTGTTTTCCCTGTGCACATGCATCACAAAAATTTTCATTTTTATTGAATGGAATTTTAGGAAGTCCACTTACCAGTTTGAGCCTCATGATCTTGTGCAACACATTATAACTAGCATGACCAAGCCTACGATGCCACAATGTAAGCTCGTCCTGTTTGTTTGCTAGAAGACACAAATCATTATTTTCTGGATCATCTAAGTCAACCATATAGATGTTATTTATCCTTTTTCCAGAAAACTTCAGACTTCCTGTTTCCTTATCAAGAATTTGACATGAATTAGACTCAAAGACAATTTTATGACCTTATCACACAATTGACTTATGCTAAGCAAATTGTGATGAAGGCCATCAACAAGCAACACATTGTCTATTGAGTTAGAGGCAAACTTACCGACCTTACCTGAGCCGATGATCTGGCCTTTGTTGTTACCTCCGAATATGACTTGACCTCCGTCTTTTTCCACGAGCATACATAATTTTCCTTTGTCGCCCGTCATGTGCCTCGAGCAGCCGCTATCCAAGTACCATTTGTTTTGATTATGGGCTGCTAGGCATTCCTGCACATGTGGATTAGACAAGAGGTTTTGGTATCCAAATTACTTTGGGTGCCACTGTATCATTCATGCCAAATAGTAAATGCTTCGGAATCCAAACTTGTTTGAATTTTTGTTTATTTGGATTGTTCCAGCATTGTTTTTCATTGTGCCCAATCTTTTTACAGATTATGCATGAGGATGGTTTCTTAACATATTGGGCTTGACATTCTTTGGAGCATGCATTGGCATTTTTCCTTTCTGTTGCTTTGTTAGTTTTTCTTTTGGGCTTGATTTCCAGACCTGTCGACAGCTCTCTTTGGGGCTATGACAGATCTTGGAATTGTGCCAACATTAGGCTTCTTTGCCTTGTTTTGGGGTTGCTTACCCTTAACTTGGGTTTTGCTGTTCTTTGTGGGGGCATACTTACTTGTGCTTGGGCTTGATTCAACAAAAGACGTCATCAAATTTTCTCCATTTTCTTTTGTTTTACTGGTTGGTACCCAAGCCCATGTTTTGGAATAAAAACATTTGACCCCAAGATTGCATCAAGGTTTTGTTTCCCTTTAAAACCTTGACAAGTCTTCAGATTTGCCCTTTAGATTTTCTTCAGTCTTTTCCATTTTTCTTTCAGTTTATCATGCTCACCTTGATGAGTTTCAAAGGAGTTCATTAAATCATCTTTTTCCTTTTGAACTTCTTGGAGTTTTAGTTTCAGGCTATCCATCTCCTCATGGTGAGCTTCCTCATCAATCCTCATCATTTAAATGTCTTTAATTAATGATGCAACTTGTTCATCATTTTGTGTGTTGTTAGCAATAGAGTTAACTTTCTTTTTGAGTGCCTTGTTTTCAGATTTAAGTTCACAAAAATTTTCAAACAATAGTATAAGCCTCTTCCCATTCATCAACTGAATAGCTTTCAAGGAAGAGTTTACCTCATTTGAGTCCCACTTCTTGCCATGAGACAGTGGACTTCATCATCTCCGGAGGTAGCTTGACTGTTGTCGTCCTCGTCTTCATCGCTCCCAGTGGCCAGCATTGCCTTGGCTTTCTTGAATGTGAACTTGTCCTTTTTCAGCTTCTTCTTGAGCTCGGGGCACTGTCCTCTCATGTGTCCTTGCTTCTTGCACTCGTAACACACAATCTCAAATTTTTTGTTAGTATCAAATTTATTGGAAAATTCTTTCTTTTGGAAAGGTTTAGAGTTACCTGTACCTCTCCTCTTGTATTTCAGGAATTTTTTGAATTGCCTAGTGAGCATGGCCATTTCATCATTTTCACTCTCACTAGACGATTCAAACTCATCACTTTCTGAATGACCTCCTTTTTGGAAGCTGACGAATTTTTCCTGGAAGCCTTCAAGGCAAGTGGCTTCCTAGGATTTTCTTCAATTTCCTTTCTTTTCATGTTGATTTCATAGGTCATCAGTGAGCCAATGAGTTCATCCAATTTCATTTTTGAAAGGTCCTTGGAATCCTCAATGACAGTGGATTTGGTGTTTCATGAGGATGGAAGAGACCGAAGAATCTTCCTCACCAAATCACTTTCTGAGTATTATTTTTTCAGACCTTCAAGCCATTAATGATCAACATGAATCTCGCAAACATGTCAGAGATGGTTTCAGTAGAGTTCATTTTAAACATTTCATATTCGGAAACCAACATGCTTGCTTTCGTTTCCCTTACCTCGGACGTACCTTCATAAATTAGCTCGAGTTTGTCCCACATCTCTTTTGCTGATGTGCACGTGGAAACTCTCGAGTATTCGTTGGGATGGACCACGCACTGCATCATGTTGAGGGCGCTCCAATTGAGTGTCCCCCTCGCGATCTGGTCCTTGGTCCAGGTACTCTCGTCCTCAGGAAGGGAATATTCGCCTTTGTGGACTATTTTCCATAGCTCATAGTTCTGTGCTCTCAGGAACACCTGCATGATTTTTCCAGTAAGGGTAGTTAGTTCCATCAAAAATGGTGGCCTGGTCACTGAGTGACCCTCAGCCATGAATCCCTTGCTAAATTCCATTAGACCGTGAATCCCCTGATCGTAAGATCAAACAAACAAGATAGTAAATCGAGAGAAACTCGGCTTTGATACCAATTGAAAGGTTTGCGGAATTCCCAATATGGTAATCTGGAAGGGGGGTTGAATAGATTACTGTAAATTAAACGTTTACCACCTTCTTTTCGCGAGAACACAGATGTTGAAAACAATATTTAGAATTCAAACTAAGTGTGGATGTGTGTGACTTGATAACAGATAGAGAGCAAACTATAAAGGTGTGTAGAGACACCGTGCCTATCAAGCATCTAACGTAAATCGTGCAAACCACAAGACACGAAGATTTACGTGGTTCGGAGAACACAACTTGTGTATCCTACATCCACGGGCCACACACACACGCAGAATAACCTGCTTATGAGATAGTTCGACAACTACAACTCACACACACGTGTTATCTGATGTGAACTCACGATCAGAACAACACACACACGTGATTCAAGCACAAGGATTGCTTGAAACACAACCACACACACACGAATATGTAAAAGTAAGAACAGAGAAGAGTTTCTGAGTGAAGAACAAATCCAGATTGTAAAAACTTCTGTGATCGTCTGGGTAGAGTTCAAACTTCGTCTTGATAGTCTTGAGTTGATGGAGAAGCTTGAATCCATGACGATCTTGCTTCAGAACTGCTGGATCAACGGATCTTCCAATCTCTGAACAGCAGGTTAAAGCAGAGCAGCAACAACGCTTCTTGTACTTGGACTTTCTTTAGTTTTGGTGGTGGCTGCTTCTGTACGAGATTTGCTTCATAAGGTTGCTTATATAGAGGTGTTTTGATATGGAGAAATGTGAGAGTTGGAAACACCATCTTTGGTAACATGGAAACTTTCCGTATCTGAAGATCTCCTTCGTCTGTCGACTGGTCTGGGTGCATCTGTCGACAGGCAACAACAGTTTTGCACATGCCAGAAGTCAGGTTTTGCGGGTAGCAGATTCTGTACTTACCTGTCGACAGTCGACTTGCATCTGTCGACAGGTAGCAACAGAATTGCACATTCCTGAGCTCTGTCTGTAGGTGGCTGTCGACAGGCATATAGGGTCTGTCGACAGGTAGCTGTTTCCTGAGCTTTGTCTTGTCTGTCTATTCACAACTATCGACAGGACCTGAAGGGATGTCTACAGGTGACTGTCCTCATGAATGTATCTGATCTTTTTCTCTTGTTTTGGTATATCTTTGTTGCATGCACTCACACCTACATGATCAAACATGTATAGTAAGATATTATGTATACATAGAAGATCAAATATTCCATCATGTTGCTCGCTTGAAGATGTCATGTATTAAATCTCAATTATGAATTTTCATCATCAAAAACATGTTGTCATAAATAATAGAATGAAAAACCCAACAGAAGGAGCTGGAGTCTGAAGAGAAGAAGGAACATGAGCTTCTGGGGGCACAACAGCTTCTACTACATGCTCTTGAATCCTTACGTGCTCTGCCTCTGACTGCACTGGCTCTAATGGCCCACTGCCAACATCTTCAACCACTGGCCCTGATGGCCCTGAATCTTCAGCTAATGGCCCTATCGGCCTAGACTCTACCATAAAGGGCCCAGAAGGCCCTGACTCATCTTTAGAAGGCCCTGGTGGCCAGATAACTTTTTCATCAATTGGCCCTGATGGCCCAACTGTAGGTTCTTCTGCTATTGGTTGAGTGGGAGTAGGAGGGGCAGGAGATGTCAATTGCACCCTCACAAAATCTGAAAGTTCTGTCACTAGCTTCTTCAAGCTCCCCAACTCACCTTTCATCCCTTGGAGCTCAGCTTTGACTGCTCCAAACTCCTTAACTCCAGTGCTCTGACTAATAGATAGAAGAAATATCAGATTGCACAAATCACAAAATTTCTCCATGTGCATTTAATCTTTCAATAACTGGCCTTAGGTGCATACAAATTTTCTTTTTCTTTGATCTTCGGTGTGCCTTCCTAGTAAGCAATGGAATTTTAGTTGCCACACCTTTCCCTTTCTTTCCTGAGCTGACAGTAGGCTCAACAATATCATCTGAAACATCTTCCATAAGACTTTCCTGGAATTTATTAGCAGGGGCATTTACGGTGGACTCCCCCTGAACATATGCTTCCTTTTGAATCACAGGCTCCCCCTAAAATGGAGCATCTTCCATTTGCACATCCTCACTATGGCCTGTTTCCACAAATTTTGGAATAGCTGCTTCCTGACATCCTTCTATAAGAACATCTTTAGTAAGAATATTGGGGATGATTTCTTCATGAGTCTCTTCCTGCTCCCCCTCAATATGAGCAACAATCTCTAAAACTTGTTCAATAACAGATGCAATGACTGTTAAGGGGGTTCAACTCCAGATGGTTTCCCAACGGGCTCAATATGTTCAGGAGCTATCTCCTCTATTCTTCTTGCACTTGCAACTGGTTCTTCTATTCTGACTACTGGGTCTTATTCTTGGACCATTGGAAATTATGGGGCTTCACCAATAATTGCTTCTCCTCTACCACATAGGTCTTAGTCCAAGTGCTTCCTACTAGAGAGAAGCCACTCTTCTTCAGATTCCTAGAACGAATGGGCTGACCCATCTTCTCCATCACCTCTCCCATCAAATCAATGTCGTACTCCTTGAAAATCCTTGTCAGCAAATGGGCATAAGGGAGTGATACATTCAATTTGTTCTTCTTGTCCCATATCATCTCTGCATCAAATTTCATCCTTTCAAAAATTACTTGAGCCATATTGATATCCTGATTCTGGATTGCCCAAAACATCATGTTAGAGTCAACTTTAAGGCAAGTTGAGAATGTGGCGCTCCTTGGCACTAGAATCTGACAGACTTTGAAGTGAAGGATTCTGTTGAATGCATTCAACTGGTTGATATCTATTTTACCATCTTTTAGCTTGTACTCTGTTCCGATGATGCCTGAACCCTTAGCATGAATATCTACACTGTCTACCCCACTACGACCGATGGTAGACACACTAAATAGCTCTCCAGAAGATCATAGGTGATGAGAATACGGGTACCTTTAACTGTGGAGGAAAGGGACCCATCTTCTTCTATCTTCAGGCAGGTGTAGAATGCCTTGGCTAGGTCTAGATAGCTCGGCTCAGACACTGTAACTAGCCTCGACCATTTCATCCTCTGAATAGCTTCCACAATACTGTGCATGTCACATCCCAAAAATTACACAGCAGATATATTTCGAAGAATTCGAGTCGATAATTCGAGACGTGGACAGTCGGCAAATAAGCCTCTAGCTAGCACGCACTAAATGTGTATCAACACAACATCATAATAGGGCCCACATGTTGAACTCAATATAAATTGTATTTCAAATCTCAACTCTTTGTATTCAAACGGAAACTAGTATAGGACTAAAGACTCAATAAAAGGAAAAGTACATTCTATTCCTCACTTCCTACTACATGAATCTAACACTCAAAATAAACTAACTATAGATAGACTCATAGTTGGAACGCTCATCACTCGGACGCATTCCCATCCTCGACTTGCTCTTCCTCTTGAACTTCATAGTCACCTAGATGGGGTAAAAGTAGGGAATGAGCAAACTAGCCCAGTAGGGTTTATATCTCAATGTGCGGGCAATGATATAAGTGATTAGCAATTTAGGACTAGGCAAGTACGATGAATGATATGCAAGTACGAATAAAACTCGTTAAAACATGAAATATAAAACAAGCTAGAGAGAGTGATTATGATAGAGTAAGATTGATGAACAATATGACAAGATGTACTAGCAATAGATCACTTTGTACAAGCACACAAGATTTCAATTGATGTCAAGAACACAAGATATCACTAATTGCATTAAATGCAGGATGGCCATATCACGCACGCAAGCAAGCAAGCAAGAACGCATGAGCACGATCATGTAACACTAATCAGGCATGTAGACTCAAATGTACACCAAGGAAAGATCCACCAAGAATGCACACTAGGACACATGTATGTGGTTGTTGTATCTAACATTCAACAAGCAAGAAAGTACTCCTAGTGCAGATGCAACGCCAGTAATCATTATACCCCATGGTAACAATATCTATGACTCGCCGTCATTGGGGCTAGATTGGAGCCCTTGGACACACGCCGTGCCCTGTCAGCATCTCATGTAAAATTTTAAATGTAGATACCCACAGTCATTAATAATGGCCAATGAGAGTTTCAATAAGTAAGCATGTGTAATGTCATGTTCATGATGATGATGGGAACAAGTAATAAGTAATTGAACATGATTTCATGATAACAATGGTCAAGAGGTAAATTCGGCAGCATAACGGTACGATTGTACTTTGGTTAAATCTTTACATTAATGGCTTTAGTCTAGATTGTCAAATCACGCTCACGAGAACAAGAGGAGAAAGGAAGTGCACGCTATCTTCAGGGAACTTCAATGGTACAACCAACTCGTCGGCCATGTGGGAATCCATGGTCAGAAGAGATTTACAGAGGCCTTGGAAAAAGGTCGCTAGTCTACCGATTCGGAATGACCGGTAGAGAGTTTCCAATTTCCAAGAAAAGCTGCCTAAAAGTGCTAGTGTGTAGTGCGGTACGCGTGTCTCAATTCACAAACCATCGGTCTCAAACTCGCAGGAAGCAAGACAATAAAATATGGAATAAAACGATGCACTTTAACTCATCATGGTTTGCAAGATTTTATGATAACCATTATCATTTAAACGTGGAAGAACAGTAGGAAGATTAAATCATAAGTAGCACGAATGGATCATAACATTTAAGGAGCACTTAGAATAGCATTCATGTAATTAAAGCTTTTAAATGGGTTTAACACTTTTTAAGTCATTAAATAACAATCATGTAATGATCGACCCAAGACAGGTAACTTACACAGTAATTATCATATTTAAACAGACCTTGGGTATATGCGGAAAACTTTGTAAGAAAAAGTGGTTTCAGGTAAAAATTTTGAGAAGGCGACGGGGGTATAAGGAAGGCGACAGGGTGTCAGATTGCGACAGGAGAAGGGCTGCGAAGAGATGGCTAGAAGGCGACAGGGGGTTGTGAAGAAGGCGACATGTATGTCAGATCAGGCAACCGTATAGCGATATAGTACATGTCGCCTTTCAGAAGGCGACACAAGGCTGTCGCAACAAGACTTCTGAAAGCGACGTATCGGCCAGTCGCGTTCACAGGGTCCGTGCCTGACCCTGATAGAGCCAGGACAACGCCTTGGATTGCGGACCAGTCTTTCCTTCTTTGGCATAGGGTTGTTCAAAAATAGAGACAAATTGCACAGTGCGTGAAAATTAACGAAACCAGTTTTAAAATAACCTAGACATACTAGGGTACTTCTAGTAAATCGGGATTGAACAATAAAAATGGTTTCGATAGGTTTTGATCACGGGGACAAGGTCAGACCAAGGGTAACTTGAAAACGTAATTTTATGCAGCAACCCTATTACCAGGCTTATAACTCTCAAATAATGAGATCTAGACAAAACGTTCAACATGGAACCTGACGAGGACATACTTAGAATAACTTTCATGTTATTACTTTTCTCTAATTCGGTCTCGAAAACGTGCAATATATTAAGAACGGGAAAAGCTCTAACAGTGCGCGACGTTGGCAAAATGCTTATAAATCAAGATCTACTAAATGAAATTCGATGAAACTAGTGGGAAATGAAAGTTAACTTGATGCTCTACACATCGGTATAGGATATGTTAAGGTTTGGCCCGAGAAAACCTACCTTTGGGTTGAAGAATTCCCGTTATTCCAGAAAGCCAGTGTTCAGACCACTTGGAGGAAAACGCTACTACTCCGTGTATACTGCATGGAATTTGAGCATTCCACTTGGGTTAGAACGTAGACTTGACCCTCTTTCCAGGGGTATAGGCCTTGAAAGGTTTGGTTTAGGTTTGACTCACCTTTGGTCGACTTCAAGAGAGTGGTTTGTGCAGGTCGCAGCAGACGAGAAGGGGAAGAAGAAGAGCTTGGTATGCTTGATCTCCTACTCTCTAGCCACCAAGAGCTCCTCCACACGACCCCAGCAAGTTCTAACTTCGTTCCTAGGGTTTGGGTGAAGAGTATTTAAGTAAGCATGGTGTTTATGAGTCCTATTATAACTAGGAAAAGAGGATTTCGGGATTGGCATGTTTGGTTTCCTATTTTTGATGATTCCCTCCTCCCTTTGAGTGTGTGAGGCATTAGGAAACCTCCCCTCATAGTTAGGCACGAATTTGGGTTGCCATGAATGCATGATTGCATCCCAATTCAACTCTAATTGCCTCTTTTTAATTTCAGCTTATTTATGGTTACGAATTTCTATGTATTTTCTAACTTTATTTGATTTTTGGGACAAATGTTGCCCATTGGCCCAATTATGATAATGGATCATCAATATATAATGTTGGAAGTCTCCCCAACACTTTTATTTAATTTTTGATTGCCTCGTATTTCCGTGTTAACGGTTTTCCGACTTGTTTCCTTATTTAGATAATCAGTCGCAATAACTCTTAAACCTAGCCCAAATGATTTTTTATTGAACCAAATTTCTTGATGGGTCATTAGAGGATATTATTTGAAATCCATTATGATTTTTATTTAATTTCCTGACTCGTCCAAGTATGTGTGATAATGATATTTCGACTTATTCATGAATTACGATAATAAGCCGCGAACACTTTAAACTTAGCTAATCCATTTTTTCTTGTCACAAATTTCTTTGTGAAACATTTAGTAATAATGTTTGGGGTTGATTTATAATTTTTACGAAATTTTCTGATGTGTTTTAGCACATACGATAATGATACGTATGTTTTAAATACTCCGATATTATGGAAATTATTTAGTTCCATTTATTTAAATTTTTTATGTAATTAAAATTTTCGGGGTGCTACAGTGCATCCCATACTTCTCAAGATCTTCAATGTCCACTGCCTTGTTCCCACATAGCTTGACCTTGACTGCTGCAAACCGTTCTTGCTGCTCCGTCGAGAGGAAGTCGATGCTGTAACCACCTACGAAGCCGGAACTCCCAGAAGCAGCCATGAAATTGAACAGAGAAAGTTTCTGGAGGATCGTGGGGGAAGAAAGGAACAGAAGCCCTCAAGAGATTTTCACGGGAACAAAGAGATCCTTTGAAATCATACAAAGGGGAGTCTGGAATCAGTAAGGGTTTCGCGAGTAGGCAAGTCATAGGAGATGAGAGAGAGAGAGAGAGTCGATAGTCATGGATTACGGATTAACGGCAGGTCATAAAGTTGCTTTTTCAAACCAGAGCATTAAATATGGATAACGACATAAGAGGAGAAGGTTATGCAAGTGATAAGAATTATATCTGAAGCACCATGGCAATTTATGACGCACACACTTAAAGGTTTTGCTTAAATTTTAGCGAGAAGAGCAAGTGTTATTTTGAAAATTATTATTTTAGTTACATGCAGACATATCTATCACAAATTACACATGTCTAATTCCCTTCTAAAGACATAAATCTCTCTTCAGGTAAGACCTTTGTAAAGATATCTGCTAACTGTTTCAGAGTATCTATGAAAGAAATATTTATGTTATCATTAGCTACATGATCGCTAATAAAATGATATCTGACCTCTATGTGTTTCATCCTAGAGTGTTATACTAAATTTTTCGTGAGATTTATCGCACTTGTGTTGTCGCACAACAATGGGATGGTCTTGATGTGCAATCCATAATCCTCAAGCTGTTGTTTGATCCATACGAGTGAGTGCAACACCTTCCAGCATCCACGTATTCAGCTTCAGCTGTTGATACTGCTACTGAATTTTTCTTCTTTGAGGACCACGAAATCATGCATCCTGCAAGAAATTGACAACCATCACTGATGCTTTTTCTATCTACTTTGCATCCAACATAGTCAGCATCAGAATATCCAAGTAAACTAATTTCACATGATTTTGGATACCATAGACCTAGATCATGAGTTTTAGCTAAATATCTAAATATTCTTTTAACAAATTAGATGGGATTCTTTGGGTTCAGATTGGTATCTTGCACACATGCATACACTAAACAATATCAGGTCTACTGGCAGTTAAATACAGTAATGAACCTATCATGCCTCTACAAAGTTTCTGATCAACTTTCTTACCTTCCTTATCACTGTCTAACCTTGTGGATGTGCTCATTGGAGTGGACAGTGTTTGGCATTGTCGAATCTAAATTTCTTCAACATTCTTTGGTATATTTTGCTTGACAATGTGTGTGCCTTCTTTGCCTTGCTTAATTTGTAATCCAAGAAAATAGTTGAGCTCCCCAATCATGATCATTTCAAACTCTCCCTCTCCACATGAGCTTCTCAAAGTACTTGCACAGAGATTCATCAGTAGATCCAAATATAATATCATCTACATAAATTTGCACATGTAGTATGTTCTTGGCTTTTTATTGAATGAACAATGTTATCTTACCTGTCCTCTGATAAATCCATGGTTTATAGAATGCACTAAGCCTTTCATACCATGCTCTAGGTGCTTGTTTTTAACCGTATAATGCCTTATGTAATTTGAAACATGATTTGGAAAATCTAATCATCAAAACTAGGAGGCTATTCTACAAAACTTCCTCCTTTATATAACCATTAAGAATGTAGACTTAACATCCATTTGAAAAGCTTTAAACAATGCACATGCATAAGCAAGTAACATTGAATGGCCTCTAGTCTAGCCACTGGTGCATAGGTTTCATCGAAATCTATGCCTTCCTCTTGGAATAGCCTTGAGCAACCAGTCTAGCTTATTTCTAGTGATACACTAGCTTCATCCAATTTGTTCCTGAACACCCATTTGGTGCCAATCACGATGATCTGATGGTCTCGGAACAAGGGACCAAACTTGACTTCTCCTGAACTGATTAATTCATCTTGCATGGCTACAATTCAGGATTCATCAGACAGTGCTTCATTGACTGTCTTTGGCTCTATTTGAGGTACAAAAGCTAAGTAATCATAAGGAATAACATTACCTCTTGTTCTTACCCCAACTGTTGGATCTCCAATGATGTGTCCTTTGGGTGATCCTTTCTATATCTCCATTCCTTTGGAAGATCATCATGTATAATTTCCTTTTGTTACAGTTCTTCCAAGGGTGGATCTTCATTATCTTGATAGATGTATCTTTCAGTTTCTTGGATATATTTTCTGCATTTTCATCACACTGTCTACTTCCTTCTCAAAGAAGGGTAGTTTCATGAAAGATAACTTGAACAGTTTATTTTATTCATTAATAAGTGCTTTTATTAAAAACTCTATAGCCTTTGGGTTAGTGTACCCCATGAAGATTCCTTCATCAATTTGGATTCTGCTTTTACCTAAGTCTTTCTTACCATTGTTGAAATGAAGTATGGACAACCAAATGTTCTGAGATGGCTCATCTTGGGATTTCTTTGCTTGTACAATTCTTAAGCATCTTCTTCAGGATTGGTCTGATCATGACCCTATGTGGTAGCACCCCGAAATTTCAAATATATTTTTTTAAATAAACCATAAATAAATAATTTTCATAATATAGAGTATTTAAACATACGTATCATTATCGTATGTGCCAAAACACATCAGAAAATTTCGTAAAAATATAATCCCTGTAAACATGATTACTAATGTTCCACAAAGAAATTTGTGCCAAGATAAATCAGATTAGCCATGTTTAAAGTGTTTCGTGACTTATTATTGTAATTCATGAATAGTCGAAAATCATTATCACACGTACTTGGATGAGTCAGAAAATTAAATAAAATCATACACAGACTTTAAATAATATCCTCTAATGACCCATCAAGAAATTTGGGTCAATAAAAATTATTTGGGCTAGGTTTAAGAGTTAGTGTGACCGATTATCCAAACTAGGAAATAAGTCGGAAAACCGTTAACGCGAATACGACGCAACCATAAATTAAATAAAAATGTTGAGAGTGTGACGGCCCTCATTATACCGGTACGGTTTATACCAACCCACGTCGGTATAGCGAGAGTCCTCACAGTGGGACATTTACCCAACGATACAAACAAACTGAGATACACGCGAATATACGAGAGTACCGGAAGTAAAAGACAACTGTCTTCATTTATTCATCATCCACATTAAACATACGTAAATTCGCATTAACATTAAGAGCTAAAATTTCACATAATTTAAATTACTAGAATTTAATACATAATGTCCCCACTTTACATTCTTTTCATGATAACTCTATACAACATTCAAATTACATACTATGAAATGCACAATCACCAAAGAACTCCAAAGATAATCTCCACTCTCGGAGTCCGTCTCCACTGTCCTCCTCCAACGGTGCCACGTCACCAACTACACCTGTACGCCGAGCACGGACTGAGTCTAAAGACTCAGCAAGCAACACTACTCATAACATACGCGTATAAGTCATAGCATTTTCTACATGCCCATTCCCAATTTTCAACACATGGCATGCTATCATTTGAATGTTTCACCTATCATGAAGGTTTTACAAATTTATACATGGATCATGCTTTCAGATTTCTAAGAATAAAACTTACCTATACATGCTCTCTACTCAATTTCCTCGTGAAATTTTGCCTTTAGAACCAGACATGAGAGCTACCAACATGAACACTGTGCATATATGAAAGGAAAACACACTAGCATGGGTTTTACATGTTCTTAAGCACATACATAGACATTTTCTCATGCTTTAAGTTGCTGGTTCACATGGTTTAATGGCTGTAAACCTACACATGAGAGCTACAATGTTGTTTAAAACTACCATGTGAACAACCAATCATCATTTTTGTACACGTGCTCATCAATTACCCCTAACATGGATTCTAGACATTTTTGCACATATAACATGATGATAACAACATGACATTACTGATTTCACATGTTTCAGATTTGTCTCACATGGATCTCAATGTCATATTCTCACATTTTTAGTTTCACATTTTCTTACACAAGTTTCCAATTCACATGGTTGCACTTTTACACATACACATTTCACATTGTTCACATACACATTAACACATGAACCATACACATTACACATTCACATTTTAGGTGCCGTGACACATAGCCCAAACCACCAAATAGGACATATACACATCACATTACACATAGACGCCATCTAGGCATTACAATGGTGACTCTTGGACTGCGCAGACCGGGAGAACAAGTCTCCACCCTAACCAGTGTTACTTGTCCACCTCCGGATTTCCCCCTAATGCCCTTAGGGTCACTTACACATTGAACTTTCTCAGGGGGACTTTTCCCTGATACAGTTCCACTGCCCTCTGTGAAGCAATGTCACACTTGGCACAATTTACACATTTTACCGATTTACACATGTTTTACACATATCACTTTTCATCTCACTTCACTTTCTCACTCACATGCATATCTCTGTTTTCCTGACATGACACTACAGATTTCAGGAGTTTAACACACAGTAAATTTACCAATCAGGTTGTATTTAACGATATCTAATCACTTACGATGACATGCATAAGTTTTTACATTTCTCATGGAAAAGTGAATAACTCTTTATATACTGGTCCAAATGACCTGAAATTTAACCACATGCTATTTTTCTGGTTCAAGATCATACATTCAATTTTTAGATTTTTCTGAGCTAAATAGAATTTACAGAAAATCAAATACCTATTTAATGCTATTCAGAATTTAAGTTGACATGGAGCTTAACACCATCACACATTTTTGCCACTTATTGTCTGAACAAAGACTACTGTTATATGCATGATCTGAAATACATAATTATCCTAAACATACAACCATAGATTTATCACAACATTTCTTTCTTACATGCCTTTTATTATGAAACCGAATTAATAGCAACTTATGCAAGCATGGATATTTATCAAAATTTGGGGTACCTATACATTCATGATCTGACAAAACAGGGCACTCAGACTTGTCCTAATCAAAACATGGATTGCAAGATCACTAACAACTCTGCTGAAATTTCATGGGATAAAAATCTCTAGCATTCACGACACACACATCATGACTCATCCACACACCACATCCCTAGTATACATAGTAAATAAGAGATTACATTATCCTCATCGTGAAACATATCAAAATATCTACATAGAAGGGCAGAACAGCTTCTGTTCTGCTCAGATGAACTTGGCGGCGGTCTCTGGCCGTTCCAAAAGTGGACGCAGATCGCTGGACCCACACCTGGAGCTTGGCGTCAGGCATTGACACAAGTTCCTGTCCTGTGCAGAAACACAGACCGAGCTCAATAAAAAGGGACAAGGGGGGATCCAGGACACAGGAAAATGTTAAAAAATTAAACCCATCCTAGACACATACATGACCTATGGGTAGGGTACTTGCCTTTTAGAGTTACTCCTAAGGATCAAAAGTGCTGGTGAAGCCCTCCTTGGCAGTCCCAAGAAGGTGCAGAACGTCCTCCAAGATCTCCTTCCTCCGGTCCCTGGTGATCTCCACAGCAAGGAAACGTCGGGAGGTCTTCTCCGCCCAGCTAGCTTCTTGTCGATGAAGAGGCCGGGATCCAGCTTCAAGGGTCAGATCTTTGGGTGCCAAGTGGGGGTTTTCTCACAGCTTTCTCTAGGGTTTTTCTCCTCTTGTTCTCTCTTGCAAAGGGTGAAGAGAGGGTTGGGAAGGCAGATCCGGGTTCAACATATGGGAGAGGCCTCTCTCCCACTCACAAGGTGACAAGATGGCTCTCAGAGCCGTTGGGACAGCCTCCCCATGGGTGAGCTCCCTTGTTTCCAGAATTTTGGGCTCTGCAATGCATGCAGTCAGAGAAATCGGCGTCCACATCGTTAGACGCCAGGATTAGTATTGGCGTCCATGGTGGACGCTGACACCACCCAAACGGCTAGGGGTTGACGCCAATCTGGCCTTCGGCCAGAACTCTAAAACATGCAGAAAACCATGCATACCATGCATATATACATGCAATATGTATGGTAGTGTATCCATACTATCACCATTCAATACATGCATTATTTACATATATATAAACACATGCACACATAATTATACTAATTAATACGTACGTAAATGTATATACATACACAAGCACAAATATACACATACAAATACAAATAATGCGACAGAAATTCGAGGGCCTTACACCCTCTCCCCCTTAAAGAAACTTCGTCCTCGAAGTTAGAACGACACTACTCAAACAAAAGGGGATACTTCGTTTTCGCATCCTCAAGCTCCCAAGTAGCCTCCTCTAGTGAGAAGTTCAGCCATAGAACTTTACCGACGCAATACTCTTGTTCCGGAGATGCTGAACCTTCCGGTCAAGAATGGCTACTGGTTGCTCGACATACGAAAGATCTGGCTGGATCTCCACTGGCTCATGACTAATCACATGAGACGGATCTCGGACATACTTCCTGAGCATAGATACGTGGAATACAGGTGTGAACGCTAGCCAAAGCTGGGGGTAATGCTAGCTCATATGCCACGCTACCAACGTATGAGAATCTCATATGGGCCAATGAATTAGGGCTTAGCTTGCTATGCCTGCCAAACTAATGACACCACGAGTAGGCGATATCTTCAAGAAGACATGATCGCCAACCTCGAACTCCAAATCCTTCTCCTGTTGTCGTCATAACTCTTCTGCCTATCCTGTGCCGCAACAAGCCTCTTTGATAAGTTGAATCTTATCCGAAGTTCCTGAACTAACTCTGGTCCGATCAGGCCTATCACCAGTCTCCTCCCAAATAACGGAGATCTGCAGGGCCTACCATACAACGCCTCGAATGGAGCCATACCAATACTCGCATGAAAGCTGTTGTTGTATGCGAACTCCACAAGAGGTAAATGACGCTCCCAATCATCCTTCCATCCAGAACACACGCTCTCAACATATCCTCGAGCGTCTGGATAGTCCTCTCGGACTGTCCATCGGTCTGGGGATGAAACGCCGAACTGAGCTTCAGCTCCGAACCTAACGCATCCTGAAGACCCTTCCACAGCTCGAAGTAAATCTCAGATCTCGATCCGAAATGATCGACTTCGGCACACCATGCAATCTAATGATACCTAACGTACAATCTAGCTAAACTCTCTACTGACTGCTTCTTCTTCATAGGCAAGAAATGAGCAGTCTTCGAGAATCTATCTACAACTACCCAAATCGAGTCATTGCCCTTCTAGATCGAGGCAAACCCTAAACGAAAAAATAGTGACAGCTTCCCACTTCCACATACGGGATACCCTCTGCATAAGGCGGATGGTCGCTGTCGCTCGGCCTTCACTTGCTGACATACTAGACATCTAGACACATAATCCGCAACATCTTTCTTCATGCCGGACCACCAAAATGATCTCTTCAGGTCTTGATACATCTTAGTGTTACCCGGATGAATAGAGAATCGCGATCTATGAGCTCCGCTAACACATGCTCACGGACATCTACCAAATCAGGGACACAAACACGGTGCTGAAATCTAATCACACCGTCCTCATCACGAGCAATGCCGCCTTGCCCACTAACTCTAACAATCTAGGGTCGGCTTCCTGCTGCTCCAATCACCTCATCCAAAACTGAGGATCTAAGGGATAGCTGGGATACAAAAGCCTGACACAACGATGGCTCTAACGGTCATAGAGTACACCGCATCCTCCACATCTTCCAATCCTGCCGGAGCGAAGACCTCTTTCTAACTAAGAGCATCTGCTACGACATTCGCCTTTCCAGGATGATACTGAAGGTCGAAGTCATAGTCCTTCAAGAACTCAATCCATCTCCTCTGCCTAGGTTTATTCCTTTTGGGAGAAAAGATACTTTAAGCTCTTGTGGTCGGTAAACACCTAAAATCTGACACCATAAAGATAGTGCCTCCAGATCTTTAGTGCATGAACCACTGCTGCGAGCTCCAAGTCATGAGTCGGATAGTTCCTCTCATGCTCCTTAACTGACGAGAAGCATAAGCCACTACCCTGTCTTGCTGCATTAGCACACAACCCAAACCAATTGAGACGCATCCGTATAAATGGCAAAGCCCTCTAGACCACTAGGCAAACATACCGGAGCAGAAGTAAGCTTAGCCTTCAATAGCTGGAAGCTACGCTCACATGCCTAGACCATACAAACTTCTCACCCTTCCTGGTCAGCTTTGTCAAGGGGGCGGCGATGGATGAGAAACCCTCAATGAATCGCCGATAGTAACCAGCTAACCAATAAAACTACGAATCTCCGAAGGGGTCTTGGATCTCCCAATCCATAACTGCCTGGACCTTCGCTGGATCAACTGCAACACCAGCGCGGAGATAACATGCCCGAGGAAATGAACCTCGCGCAACCAAAAATCGCACTTGCTGAATTTGCATACAGCTTGTGCTCACGAAGAACGTCTAACACTACCTCAAATGCTGACGGTGGTGGCCTCATCCGGAGAGTAGACCAACACATCGTCAATAAACACTACGACAAAGCTATCTAAGTAAGCCTAAACACCCGGTTCATGAGATCCATGAACGTTGCAGGGGCATTGGTCAATCCGAAAGGAAGGACCAAGAACTCATAATGTCCATAACGGGTTCTAAATGCCGTCTGGACACATCCTCACTCCGAATCCTCAACTGATGATAACCAGATCGCAAGTCAATCTTAGAGAAGATTGATGCCTCTCGCAACTGGTCAAACAAATCATCAATGCGAGGTAAGGGATACCTGTTCTTCACAGTCACTTGGTTCAACTTCCTATAGTCAATGCACAGCCTAAGTGACCCGTCTTTCATCTTGACGAATAATACATGTGCGCCCCAAGGGGAAACACTAGGGCGAATAAATCCCTTATCAAGCAACTCTTGCAACTGCCTTCTCAACTCGGCTAACTCCGCAGGTGCCATCCGATATGGAGCCTTCGAGATAGGAGAGGTGCCCGGAAGCAACTCTATGGTAAACTCTATCTCTCTATCCCGTGGCAATCCAGACAAGTCATCAGGAAAGACATCTGGAAAATCCTGCACACCTCAATCTCCGCAAGAGTAGGTGACTCATCAGCCTCTGGTACTAACACACACTGGCAAGAAAAGCATCACACCTTGTTACCATGCGCATCGCCTTCATGGCAGAGATGACTAACCTTCCAGCCAAGTTCCTTGGCAAGGGATGGAGAGAACTCGTCTCACAGGAATGCGGAAAACAATCCTCTTCCGACGACAATCCACTAACGCATAGTGCTCCTCTAGCCAATCCAGACCAAGAATAGCATCATAGTCCTTCATCTTTAGCAAGAAGAAACACCATCTAGGATTCTATCCTCAATGCACACAGGTAACGACGGAATGCACTTCCTAGTCGATACCGTACCCGCAGGGGTGTGCACAGACAAAGGGACCTCTAAATCCTCAGACTCTATGCCTGACTCTAGGGCTAACTGCCTAGCGAAACGCTCGGAAATGAACAAGTGAGTAGCACCCGTATCAAACAAAACCCGAGCGTGACACCTAAAAGCAAAAACGTACCTTCGGTGACATGCTCTGCCTGCTCGGCGTCCTCCCGAGCTAAAGCAAACACTCGAGCTGGGGCTCGAGGCCTTCCTGGTCTTCCTGTAGCTGGCGCGGCTGCGCTACTGCTGGGGTTGGGCTCGAACTGAGCTCCTGCTGAAGTCTTGGGCAATCCTTGGATCTTGTGGTCGCTGCTCCCGCACTTCAAGCATCTACCCGCTACCAACCAACACTCGGAACCCCATGTGTCTTCCCGCAGTGGGGACACTCTTTCTTCACACCAGGGGAACGTACAGAAGGTACCTGAGAGTTGCTGACTGTCACGGATCGCTGCGGTGTCTGGTACACCATTCACTTCTTATCTGCCGCTGGAACGTCGCTGCCGGCCTCTTCTGCGAAGCCTTCTTTCCTCCAGATATTGCTCCATTCTCCCTCCTGCCTGCAGGCAGCACTGAGGGCCTCGTCCAGCGTGCGGTGGGCAAACGCCATAAGTCTCGTCTGCAGTGATGGCTTGAGTCCTATCACGAATTTCTTCGTCTTCCTACGCTCATCCTCTACGATATGCGGTGCATACTTAGAAAGTTCAGAAAACCTTGCCTCGTATTCCAGCACGGTCATGGAGCCTTTCGTCTGGGACAGGAATTCTGCTCCATCTTGTCCTGGATATGCTCTGGGATGAACTTGGCTCGGAAGAACCTCACGAACGCGTCCCACGCCACGTCTACTGCTCCTTCCTCAAAGCGTGTACGTAGTAGGGAGGACCACCATACATCCGCTCTCTCCTGCAATACACCTTCATAAGCACCAACTAACAAATTCTAACTTAAGCAGAACATACCAACATACAAATTAAAAGCCTACCTGTAGCATGTAGGTGGCTAACGTCACCTATCATCATCAAGGCACCTGATGGCTCGAAAGATTTTCTCTGTCTCCCTTAACCAATTCTGCCATTAATGGATCACTCTCCCCTTAAAAGAGGGTGGGGTCATCCTCTTGAATCGCTCCATGATGGGAGGTCCACCATGGTCCTGAGCTGGTGCCTGAGCCTGCTACGTTAAACATTAGGCAATACACAATAAACACAATATCATGAAATTTTAAATAGCAAACTACTAGTTGTTTCATTATTCTACCTGGGCCTCCAACTGTGCCTGGAGTGCTGCCTGGGTATGAGCCTGCGTCTGCATGGCTTGCACCAGACCTTGCATGAATACTCCGTAATCCATAGGCGGCGGTGGGGGAAGTACAGGGCCTTGCGGTGCTGGGGCCTGTTGCTCCGCTTGCTCATCACGTCTTGGCTCGTCCTCACGGGCCGACGCTCCGCCACGCCTACCTCTCGAAGCCATGGCTGTAATAAAATTTCAGCCACCATTAGAGCTAGGTTACTAAGTTTTCTAACCATTTTCTTATCTATCTTTCACTTCTTATTAGTGTCTTCTACACATGTGGACACACTTAGCATGCAATGAAGATGATGACTTAGGTATATTCATGTGCAATCTCAACCGGTCGCTCTGATACCAATCTCTGTGACGGCCCTCATTATACCGGTACGGTTATACCAACCCACGTCGGTATAGCGAGAGTCCTTACAGTGGGACATTACCCAAACGATACAAACAACTGAGATACACGCGAATATACAACAGAGTAGCGGAAGTAAAAGGCAATTGTCTTCATTTATTCATCATCCACATTAACATACATGAAATTCGCAATTAACATTAAAGCTAAAAGTTCACATAATTTAAATTACTGGAAATTTAAGTACATATGTCCACACTTATACATTCTTTTCATGATAACTCTAATACAATGTTCAATTACATACTATGAAATGCAAAGTCACAAAGAACTCCAAAGACTACTCTCCACGCTCGGAGTCCGTCTCCACTGTCTCCTCCACGGTGCCACATCACCAACTACACCTGTACGCCGAAGCAAGGAGTGAGTCTAAAGATTCAGCAAGCAACACTACTCATAACATACACGTATAGTCATAGCAGTTTCTACATGCACATTCCCATTTTCAACACATGGCATGCTAGTCATTTGAAAGTTTCAACCTATCATGAAGGTTTTACAAATTAATACATGGATCATGCTTTCAGATTTCTAAGAATAAACTTACCTATCACATGCTCTCTACTCAATTTCCTCGTGAAATTTCCTTTAAGAACCAGACATGAGAGCTACCAACATGACACTGTGCATATGAAAGGAAAACACACTAGCATGGTTTTACATGTTCTTAAGCACATACATAGACATTTTCTCATTGCGACGCCCCTCATTATACCGGTACGGTTATACCAACCCACGTCGGTATAGCGAGCGCTGCCACAGTGGGACATTTACCCAAACGATACATACAGCTGAGATACACGCGAATATACAACAGAGTAGCGGAAGTAAAAGACAACAGTCTCCATTCATTCATCATCCACATTAAACATACATGCAATTCGCAATTAACATAAAAGGAAATAAAGTTCACATAAATTAAATTGCTGAAATGAAATACAAATTGTCCACTCTTTTACATTCTTTTCATAATACTCTAATCTATGTTCAATTACATACTTATGAAATACACATCTCAAGAAACTCCAAAGCTAGCTAATCTCCGCGCTCCGAGTCCGTCTCTGCTACCTCCTCCGAAGGTGCCACGTCACCAACTACACCTGTACGCCGAAGCAAGGAGTGAGTCCAGGGACTCAGCAAAACACTACTCATGATATACACGTACAAGTCCTAGTGATTTCTACATGCACATTTACAATTTCCAACACATAGCTTGCTAGTCAATTCAAGATTCAACCTATCATGAAAGTTTTACAACTTTATACATGAATCATGCTTTCAGATTTCCAAAAAAATAAAATTCACCTATCACATGATCTCTATTCAATTTACTCATGAAACTTTATTCTTTAAAGAGCTAAAACATGAGAGCTACCGACATGAACTTTTACATACATGAAAGGGGAACACAATTAGCATGGATTTCACATGTCCTTAAGTGCATACATAACCTTTTCACATGCTTTAGGTTGCTGATTTCACATGGTTTAACGGCTGTAAACCTATACATGAAAGCTACAATATTGCATAAAACATATCATGTGTTCAAACAATCATGTTATCTTTTGCCCGTTTTCACCAATTATCCCTAACATGGATTCTAAACATCTTTGCACATAATAACATGATGATAATAACATAAATTCACTGATTTCGCATGATTTCAGGTTTGTCTCACATGGTTTTCAATAACATATCTCACATTTTTAGTTTCACATTTTTTACACAAGTTTCCTCTTTCACATGGTCACACTTTACACATGCACATTCACATTATCACTTACACATTTACACATGGACACATACACATACACACATTCACATTACACATTTTAGGTGCCGTGACACATAGTCCAAACCACCAAAGAAGGATATATACACATCACATTACACATAGACGCCATCTAGGCATTCCAATGGCGACTCTTGGACTGTGCAGACGGGAAAACAAGTCTCCACCCTAACCAGTGGTACTTGTCCACCTCCAGGATTTCCCCCTAATGCCCTTAGGGTCACTTACACATTGAACTTTCTCAGGGGGACTTTTCCCTGATACAGCTCCACTGCCCTCTACGGAAGCAGTGTCACATTGGCACAGTTGCACATTTACACATTTACCGTTTTACACATGGTTTTACACTTCACACTTTTCATCACATTCACTTCCTCACTCACATGAATATCTCTGTTTTTCTAACATGGTACTACAGAATTTCAAGAGCTTAGCACATAGTAATTTCACCAATCAAGTTGGTTTTAGACCATAATTAATCACATTCGGTAATATACGTAGATTATCTCATTTCACATGAAAAACATAACTTCTATTTACTGATCCAAATAACCGGAAATTTTAACCACATGCTGTTTCGGGTTCAAGATCATACACTCAAATTTTCAGATTTTTTGAGCTAAATAGAATTTACAGAAAATAAAACACCTATTAGCACACTATTCACAACTTAAGTTAACATGGGGTTTAACATATCCTGCAAATTTCCACTTACTGGTTTAAACAGAGGTTACTAATATATGCATGATTTGAGAATACAAAATTCCAAAATCATACATCTATGGATTCACCACAACCATTTTTGCATGCTTTTATTTTACCGAGCGGATTCATTAGCAATTTACACAAGCATGGATAATTTACCAAAATTGCAAACACATATACTGACCCACTAATCTTCATGATCAGACCAAAACCAAGACATTCATACTAATCTAATCATGAACAAGGATTTGTAAGATTATCTACAAGTCATGCTCACAAGTGTAAAGGGGTACAATTATCCTACATTTGCCATCACGCATCACATCATTCACACACCATAATTGATAATATACATAGAGTATAGGATTACCATATATCCTCATCACGGAAAACATACCAAAATTAATGTATAAGAAGGCAGAACAGCTCACTGTTCTGTCCAGAGGAACTTCGCGGCGGTCTCTGGCCGCTGACTCAGGGTCAGCGACAGGGCCGATAGACGCCAAGCATGATCTGGGCGTCCAGGGACCTTGCCGTCAAGCCAGGTCTGTGCAGAAACACAGACCCGAGCTCTCAAACTTGGATGAATGGGAGGGTCTAGGACTCGAGGAAAAATCCATAAAAATAGCAAAACCGACCTAGACTCATACGGGGACATCATGGATAGGTCACTTGCCTTTTAAAAATTCTTCCAAAGGGTTTAGGTGTTGGTGAAGCCCTCCTTGGGCTGTCCCAAGAAGTGCAGAAATCCCTCCAAAGATCTCTTCCTCCGGGCTCCTGGATGATCTCCACGCCAAGGGGATGTCGGGGAAGCCTCCTCCTTTGATCCAGCTACCTTCTTGAAGCAGTGGAACACGGATCAAGCTCCAGGGGGGGTCGGATCTGTGGGTGCTAAGAGGGGGTTTTTTCACAGACTTTCTCTAGGGTTTTCTTTCTCACTTTTTCCTCTTGCAAGGTGAAGGGAGGAGTGGGGAGAGCCATTTCGGTTTAGACATAAGGGAGTCTCTCTCCCACTCACCATGCTGATTTGACAGTCTTCAGAGCCGTTGGGGGACATCCCCTAATGGGTGGCTTGCCTTGTTTCAGAAGCTTACAGCTCTGCTGCGCATGCAGGCCAGAGAGATTGGCGTCCATATCGCTGGACGCCCGGATTAGTGTCGGCGTCCAGTCTGGACGCGGACACCACCTCAGCAGCCAGGGGTTGACGCCAAGGGGCCTTCGGCCAGAACCCTACGTTATGCAGAAAACCATGCATACCATGCATATATACATGCAATATGTATACGGTATATTCCATACTATCACCATGCAATACATACATTATTTACATCTAACATAAACACATGCACACATAATTATACTAATTAATACGTACGTAAATATGTACATACATACACAAGCACAAATATACACACGAAATACAAATAAGCGACGAAAAATTCGAGGGTCTTACACTCATGCTTTAAGTTGCTGGTTCACATGGTTAATGGCTGTAAATCTACACATGAGAGCTACAATGTTGTTTAAAACATACCATGTGAACAACCAATCATACCATTTTGTACACGTGCTCATCAATTACCCTAACATGGATTGTAGACATTTTTGCACATATAAACATGATGATAACAACATGAAATACTGATGTAACATGGTTTCAGATTTGTCTCACATGGATCTCAATGTCATATTCTCACATTTTAGTTTCACATTTTCTTACACAAGTTTCCAATTCACATGGTTGCACTTTACACATACACATTTCACATTGTTCACTTACACATTAACACATGAACACATACACATTACACATTCACATTTTAGGTGCCGTGACACATAGCCCAAACCACCAAAGAAGGACATATACACATCACATTACACATAGACGCTATCTAGGCATTACAATGGCGACTCTTGGACTGCGCAGACTGGGAGAACAAGTCTCCACCCTAACCAGTGGTACTTGTCCACCTCCAGGATTTCCCCCTAATGCCCTTAGGGTCACTTACACATTGAACTTTCTCAGGGGGACTTTTCCATGATACAGTTCCACTGCCCTCTGTGGAAGCAATGTCACACTTGGCACAATTTACACATTTACACATTTACCGATTTACACATGGTTTTACACATATCACTTTTCATCTCATTCACTTTCTCACTCACATGCATATCTCTGTTTTTCTGACATGACACTACAGATTTCAGGAGTTTAACACACAATAAATTTACCATCAGGTTGGATTTAACGATATCTAATCACTTTACGATGACATGCATAAGTTTTACATTTCTCATGGAAAAGTGCATAACTCCTTATATACTGGTCCAAATGAACCTGGAAATTTAACCACATGCTATTTTCAGGTTCAAGATCATACATTCATTTTTCAGATTTTTCTGAGCTAAATAGAATTTACAGAAATCAAATACCTATTTAGCATGCTATTCATAATTTAAGTTGACATGGAGCTTAACACCATCACACATTTTGCCACTTACTGTCTGAACAAAGACTACTGTTATATGCATGATCTAAAAATACAGAATTATCCTAAATCGTACAACCATAGATTTATCACAACATTCTTTCTTACATGCCTTTTTATTTATTGAACCGAAATTAATAGCAACTTATGCAAGCATGGATAATTTATCAAAATTGTGGTACACATATACATTCATGATCTGACAAAACCTAGGGCACTCAGAGTAGTCCTAATCATAAAACATGGATTGGCAAGATCACTAACAACTCATGCTTGAAATTTCATGGGATAAAAATCTCTAGCATTCACCACACACACATCATGACTCATCCACACACCACATTCACTAGTATACATAGTACATAAGATATTACATATATACTCATCGTGAAACATATCAAAATATCTACATAGAAGGGCAGAACAGCTTGCTGTTCTGCTCAGATGAACTGGCGGCGGTCTCTGGCCGTTCCAAAAGTGGACGGCCAGATCGCTGGACGCACACCTGGAGCTTGGCATCAAGGCATTGACGCCACGTTCTGTCTGTGCAAAAACACAGACCGAGCTCAATAAAAAGGGTGAAAGGGGAGATCCAGGACACGAGGAAAATGTATAAAAAATGATAAACCCATCCTAGACACATACATGAACACTATGGGTAGGGTACTTGCCTTTTAGAGTTACTCCTAAGGGATCAAAAGTGCTGGTGAAGCCCTCCTTGGGCAGTCCCAAGAAGGTGCAGAACGTCCTCCAAGATCTCCTTCCTCCGGGCTCCTGGGTGATCTCCACAGCAAGGAAACGTCGGGGAGGTCTTCTCCTTCAGTCCAGCTAGCTTCTTGTCGAGGAAGATGGCCGGATCCAGCTTCAGAGGGTCAGATCTTTGGGTGCAAAGTGGGGGTTTTCTCACAGCTTCCTCTATGGTTTTTCTCCTCTTGTTTCTCTCTTGCAAAGGGTGAAGAGAGGGTTGGGGAAGGCAGATCCGGTTCAACATATGGGAGAGGCATCTCTCCCACTCACAAGGTGACAAGATGGCTCTCAGAGCCGTTGGGGACAGCTCCCCATGGGTGAGCTCCCTTGTTTCTGGAATTTTGGGCTCTGCAACGCATGCAGGTCAGAGAAATCGACGTCCACATCGTTAGACGCCAGGATTAGTGTTGGCGTCCATGGGTGGACGCTGATACCACCTCAATGGCTAGAGGTTGACGCCAATCTGGCCTTCGGCCAGAACTCTAAAACATGCAGAAAACCATACATACCATGCATATATACATGTAATATGTATATGGTAGTGTATCCATACTATCACCATTCAATATATGCATTATTTACATCTAATATAAACACATGCACACGTAATTGTACTAATTAATACGTACGTAAATATGTATTACTTACACAAGCACAAATATACACATACAAATACAAATAATGCGACGGAAAATCGAGGGCCTTACAGAGAGACTTCTAACATTATATATTAATGACCCAATATCATAATTGGGCAAATGGACCACATATGGCCCAAAAATCAAATGAAGCAAGAAAATACATAGAAATTCGTAACTCTAAATAGGCTGAAATTAGAAAGAGGCAATTTGAATTGAATTGGATGCAATCATGCATTTTTGGCAACCCAAATTTGGGCCTAACTATGATGGGAGGTTTCCTAAAGCCTCACACACTCAAAGGGAGGAAGAAATCCTCAAAAATAGGAAACTATCATGTGAAAACCGCAACTTGGCTTTCCTAGTCATAATAGGACTCCTAAACACCATGGTTGCTTAAATACTTTTCACCAAACATTAGGGATGAGTTTTAGAACTCGCTAGGGTCGTGTGGAGGAGCTCTTGGTGGCTGAGGAGCTGTGGAACGCTCACACCAAGCCGTTCTTCTTCCCCTTCTTGTCTGTTGCGACCTGCACAAACCGTCCACTTGAAGTCGACCAAAGGTGAGTCAAACCATAACCAAACCTTGCAAGGCCTACACCCCTGGAAAGAGGGTCAAGTCTACATTCTAACCCAAGTGGAATGCCCAAATTCCATGTAGTATACACAGAGTATTAAGCATTTCCCTCCAAGTGGTCTGAACACGGGTTTTCTGGAAAAATGGGACTTCTTCAACCCATAAGGTAGGTTTTATCGGTCCAAACGTTAACATATACTATAACAATGTGTAGATCATCAAGTTAACTTTCATTTCCCACTGGTTTCATCGAATTCCAATGAGTAGATTTGTGTTATAAGCGTTTTCCCCAGTCGCGCACTGTCAGGGCTTTTTCCGTTCTTTATATGTTACATGCGATTTGAGACCGAATTAGAGCAAACTCAAAACATGAAAGTTTTGCTACTAGTTTCATCGTCATATATTATGTTGAACATTTGTCTAAATGTCATTAGTTAGAGAGTTAAAAGCGTGATAAGAGGGTCTCTGCATGACACTACGTTTTCGGGTTGCACTTGGTTCTACATTTGGTGTTGACTTGATTAAAGCCTGTTGAACACCATGGTTTCCTAATTCCGATTTACTGGAAGTACCCTTGCATGTCTAGGTTGGTTTAAAACTGGTTTCATTATTTTCATGCACTGTACAATTTGTTCTAATTTTAGAACAACCTTGTGTCAAAAAGGGAAAGTCTGGTCCGCAATCCAAAGCACTGTCCTTTCTCTGGCAGACGCAGGCCAAGGACCTGAGAATGCGACGGCTCGATAGGCCGCATTCTCAGGCAGATCGCGACAAGAATTTTGTCGCGATCTGATCGCGACCGACCGCCGTCGCGACCTGACCTCTGGGTCTGACAGCCATGTCGCCTTCTTCATATGAACCCGTCGCGAACTGCCTGCTTGATTAGACAAGCATGTCCCGATCCTTACAAGGCACTGTCGCGTTCTGATCTGACCCCGTCGCGATCCTTACAAGGGTCCGTCGCAACCTCAGGATTTTCCATGAAACCCACCTATTACTTTTACAAAACATACTGCTATACCCGAGGTCTGTTTAATATGATATTTAGCGTGTAATTCACATGTCTTAGGTCTGATCATTGCATGATGGTTATTTAATGGCCTAAAAGTGATTAACCCATTTAAAAAGCCTTAATTACATGAATATTATTCTAATTGCTTTCTTGATGATATGATCATTCATGAAACTTGTGATTTACTCTTGTTACCGTTCTAGCTTGATTTAAATGATAATTATTATCTTAAAATCTTGTAAACCCATGTGTAGTTAAATGCATTGTCCATTGCATGCCATCATGTTAAGTGTTTTCCACGAGTTTGAGACCGTGAATTGAGATGCGTACATCACTACACACTTGCACATCTAGGCAGCCCTTTCTGGGGAAATTGGAAACTCTCTACCAGTCATTCCGAATCGGTAGACTAGCGACCTTTTCTCCAAGGCCTCCGTAAATCTCCTCTGACCATGGATTCCCACATGGCCGACGAGTTGGTTGTACCATTGAAGTTCCCTGGAGATAGCGTGCACTTCCTTTTCTTCTTGTTCTCGTGAGTGTGATTTACAATCTAGACTAAAGCCATTAATGTAAAGATTGAACTAAAGTATAAATCGTGCTGTTATGCTGCCAAATTTATCTCTTGACCATTGTTATCATGAAATCATGTTCAATTACTTATTACTTGTTCCCATCATCATCATGAACATGACATTACACATGCTTACTTATTGAAACTCTCATTGGCCATTATTAATGACTGTGGGTATCTACATTTAAAATTTACATGAGATGCTGACCGGGCACGGCGAGTGTCCAAGGGCTCCAGTCTAGCCCAATGACGGAGAGTCATAAATATACTGTTAACCATGGGGTATAATGATTACTGGCGTTGCATCTGCGCTGGGAGTCTTGCTTGCTTGTTGAATGATAGATACAATAACCACATACACGTGTCATAGTGTACATTCTTGATGGATCTTTCCTTGGTGTACATTAGTGTCTACGTGCCTGATTAGTGTTACTTGATCGTGCTCGTGCATTCTTGCTTGCTTGCTTGCGTGATATGGCCATCTTGCATTTAATGCAATAGTGAAATCTTGCGTGCTTGTACAAGTGATCTATTGCTCGTTCTATCTTTCTCGTTATATCCTTCTAGATCTTGTTCTATCATGATCACTCTATCTAGCTTGTTCATGTATCATGTTTAATGAGTTTTATTCGTACATGCATATCATGACATCATCGTGCTTACCTAGTTCTAATTGCTAATCACTTATATCATTGCCCGCACATTGAGATATAAATCCTACTGGGCTAGTTTGCTCATCCCCTACTTTTACCCAATCTAGGTGACTATGAAGTTCAAGAGGAAGAGCAAGTCGAGGATGGGAATGCGTCCGAGTGATGAGCGTTCCAACTATGAGTCTAGTATAGTAGTTTGCTTGAGTGTTAGATTCATGTAGTAGGAAGTGAGGAATAAAAGTGTAATTTCCCTTTATTTGAGTCTTAGTCCTGTAATAGTTTCCATTTGGAATACAATGAGTTGAGATTTGAATAAAAGCTTAGTTGAGTTCAATATTTGGGCCCTATGATGATGTATGTTGTTATACATTTAGTGTGTGCTAGCTAGATGCTTATTTGCCGATTGTTCACGTCTCGGGAATCGACTCGAATTATTTCTGCATTATTATTAATATCGACTGCGTAATTCTCGGGACGTGATAGTTTAGTAGTATCAGAGCCTAGGAATACCAAATAGGATGTATGTCTCAGGAATAGGAGATACCTATGGAACCTAGGTCATGGAAATTAAATACAGTACCTGGTGAGAATGGGTAAAGACTGGGAATATGTTAGAAAGAATTAAACACTCCTACCCATTGACTTTATAATGTATCGAGAGACATTAATTGGTTCCATCCTTTCCTCTGGAACCCATAACTCTTACACCCAACTGCAATGCTCACAATCAGTGGCGAGCTATGCAAGAAACCGTGGCTGGATTGACTAAGGCTTTACAAAA